>LR738712.1:552299398-552480300 GCA_902687465.1 Secale cereale
GGGGGGGGCGCACCTGTTGGAAATATGCCCTAGAGGCAATAATAAAAGTATTATTATTATATTTCCTTGTTCATGATAATCGTCTGTTATTCATGCTTGAATTGTATTGTACGGAAACTGCGATACATGTGTGAATACATAGACCACAATGAGTCCCTGGTAAGCCTCTAGTTGCCAGTTCGTTGATCAACAGATGGTCACGGTTTCCTGACCATGGACATGGGATGCCAGTGATAACGGGATCACATCATTAGGAGAATGATGTGATGGACAAGACCCAATCTTGAGCATAACACGAGATCGTATAGTTCGTAATGCATAAGCTTTTCGGTGTCAAGTATTTATTCCTTAGACCATGAGGTTGTACAACTCCCGGATGCCGTAGGAATACTTTGGGTGTGCCAAACGTCACAACGTAACTGGGTGGCTATAAAGGTACGCATCGGGTATCTCCGAAAGTGTCTGTTGGGTTGGTACCAACCAAGACTGGGATATTGTCACTCCGCATGACGGAGAGGTACCTCTGGGCCCACTCGGTAAGACATCATCATAATGAGCTCAAAGTGACTAAGGGGTTAGTCACAGGATGATGGATTACGGAACGAGTAAAGAGACTTGCCATGACGAGATTGAACAAGGTATCGGGAATACTGACGATCGAATCTCGGGCAAGTACCGTACCGATGGACAAAGGGAATAACTACGGGATTGAGTGAATCCTTGACACGGTGGTTCATCCGATGAAGATCATCAAGGAACACGTGGGAACCAACATGGGTATCCAGATCCCGCTGTTGGTTATTGACCGGAGAGTCGTCTCGGTCATGTCTGCGTGTCTCCCGAACCCGTAGGGTCTACACACTTAAGGTTCGGTAACGCTAGGGTCGTAGAGATACATGCACGTGGAAACCCGAAAGTTGTTCGGATTCCCAGATGAGATCCCGGACGTCACGGGGAGTTCCGGAATGGTCCGGAGGTAAAGAATGATATATAGGAAGTCCAGTTTCAGCCATCGGGTGATCTCCGGGGGTCACCGGGAGTGTCCCGGGACCACCGAAGGGGCCCCGGGGTCCACCGGGTGGGGCCACCCATCCCGGTGGAGCCCCTAGGCCACAAGGGGGAAGTGTCCAGCCCTAATGGGCTGGCGCACCACATGGGCCCTCCTCCCCATGCGCCTAGTGTTGAAACCCTAGGGGGAGGGGGCGCCACCTTGCCTTGGGGGGCAAGGATTCCCCCCTGGCCGCCGCCCCACCCTGCAGATCCCATCTGCTGGGCCGACGCACCCCCCTGGCCCCCTATATATATGTGGGGGGGGGGGGAAGGGCAGCCGCACCCTTGCCCCTGGCGCCTCTCCCCCTCCCGTCACACCTCCATACTCCCTCCGCAAGGCGCCGGCGAAGCCTTGCAGGAATCTCCACTGCATCCACCACCACGCCGTCGTGCTGCTGGATCTCCGACCACCTCTCCTCCCCCCTTGCTGGATCAAGAAGGAGGTGACGTTGCTGTACCGGACATGTGTTGAATGCGGAGGTGCCGTCTGTTCGGCGCTAGATCATCGGTGACGAAGAACGCGAAGAGTAGGACTACTTCATCCACGCTTCTTCGAAAGCTTCTGCTCACGATCTACATAACGGTATGTAGATGCACTCTTATTTGCTCGTTGCTAGATGTCTCCTTAGTTGGATCTTGGTGAAAGCGTAGAATTTTTTTGAATTCTGCTACGTTCCCCAACAGTTGCATCTGAGCTAGGTCTTATGCGTAGCATCTTGCACGAGTAGAACACAAAGCAGTTGTGGGCGTTTGAGTTTGTTCAACTTTCTTGCCGTTACTAGTCAATCTTGATTCGGCGGTATTGTGGGATGAAGCGGCCCGGACCGACTTTACACGTACGCTTACGTGAGACTGGTTCCACCGACAGACATGCACTAGTTGCATAAGGTGGCTGGCGGGTGTCTGTCTCTCCTACTTTAGTCGGATCGGATTCGATGAACAGGGTCCTTATGAAGGGTAAATAGAAATTGACAAATCACGTTGTGGTTTTGGCGTAGGTAAGAAACGTTCTTGCTAGAAAACCTATAGAAGCCACGTAAAAACTTGCAACAACAATTAGAGGACGTCTAACTTGTTTTTGCAGCATGTGCTATGTGACGTGGTATGGCCAAAAGAAGATGTGATGAATGATATATGTGATGTATGAGATTGATCATTTTCTTGCAATAGGGAATCACGACTTGCATGTCGATGAATTTGACAACCGGCAGGAGCCGTAGGAGTTGTCTTAATTATTGTATGACCTGCGTGTCACTGAATAAACGCTATGTAATTACTTTACTTTATTGCTAAACGTTAGCCATAGTAGTAGAAGTAATAGTTGGCGTGATGACTTCTTCAAGACACGATGATGGAGGTCATGATGATGAAGATCATGGTGTCAAGCCGGTGACAAGATGATCATGGTGCCCCGAAGATGGAGATCCAAGGAGCAATATGATATTGGCCATATCATGTCACTTTAATTGATTGCATGTGATGTTTATCATGTTTATGCATCTTGTTTACTTAGAATGACGGTAGTAAATAAGATGATCTCTCACTAAAATTTCAAGAATTGTGTTCCCCCTAACTGTGCACCGGTGCTAAAGTTCGTTGTTCCGAAGCACCACGTGATGATCGGGTGTGATAGGTTCTAACGTTCGCATACAATGGGTGTAAGCCAGATTTACACACGCAATACACTTAGGGTTCACTTGACAAGCCTAGCATGTACATACATGGCCTCGGAACACAGAAGACCGAAAGGTCGAACATGAGTCGTATAGAAGATACGATCAACATGAAGATGTTCATCGTTGATGGCTAGTCCGTCTCACGTGATGATCGGACACGGGCTAGTCGATTCGGATCGTGTATCACTTAGATGACTAGAGAGATGTCATTCTGAGTGGGAGTTCATTAAAATCTGATTAAGATGAACATAATTATCATGAACTTAGTCTAAATTCTTTACAATATCTCTTGTAGATCAAATGGCCCACGCTCAAGTTTCCCTCAACTTCAACGCGTTCCTAGAGAAAACCAAGCTGAAAGACGATGGTAGCAACTATACGGATTGGGTCCGTAACCTGAGGATTATCCTCATAGCTGCCAAGAGATCATATGTCCTTGAAGCACCACTATGTGATGCACCTGCTCCCGATGCAGCCCAAAACGTTTTGAACGTCTGGCAGTCGCGTAGTGATGATTACTCCCTGGTTTAGTGCGGCATGCTTTACAGCTTAGAGTCGGGGCTCCAAAAATGTTTTGAGAACCACGGAGCATATGAGATGTTCGAAGAGCTGAAAATGGTTTTCCAAGATCATGCCCGAGTCGAGAGATATGATGTCTCCGACGCATTCTACAGCTGTAAGATGGAGGACAATAGTTCTGTCAGTGAGCACATCCTCAAGATTTCTGGATTGCACAACTGCTTGTCTCAGCTGGGAATGAATCTCCCAGATGAAGCGGTCGTTGACAGAATCCTCCAGTCGCTCCCACCAAGCTTCAAGAGCTTCATGTTAAACTTCAATATGCAGGGGATGGAGAAGTCCATTCCCGAGGTGTATGCGATGCTGAAATCAGCGGAGGTGGACATCAAGAAAGAACATCAAGTGTTGATGGTCAATAAAACCACTAAGTTCAAGAAAGGCAAGGGTAAGAAGAACTTCAAGAAGGACGGCAAGGGAGTTGCCGCGCCTGGCAAGCCTGTTGCCGGGAAGAAGCCAAAGCATGGACCCAAGCCTGAGACATAGTGCTTTTATTGCAAGGGAACGGGTCACTGGAAGCGGAACTGCCCCAAATACTTAGCAGACAAAAAGGCCGGGAACGTCAAAGGTATATTTGATATACTTGTTATTGATGTGTACCTTACCAGCGCTCGTAGTAGCTCCTGGGTATTTGATACTGGTGCAGTTGCTCATATTTGTAACTCTAAGCAAGAGCTGCGGAATAAGCGGAGACTGGCGAAGGATGAGGTGACGATGCGCGTCGGGAATGGTTCCAAGGTCGATGTGATCGCCGTCGGCATGCTAACTCTACATCTACCCTCGGGATTAGTGTTAAACCTTAATAATTGTTATTTAGTACCAGCTTTGAGCATGAACATTGTATCTGGATCTCGTCTTATGCGAGATGGCTACTCTTTCAAATCGGAGAATAATGGTTGTTCTATTTATTTGAGAGATATGTTTTATGGTCATGCCCCGCTGGTCAATGGTTTATTTTTGATGAATCTCGAACGTGATGATACACATATTCATAGTGTAGATGCCAAAAGATGTAAAGTTGATAATGATAGTCCCACATACTTGTGGCATTGCCGCCTTGGTCATATTGGTGTCAAACGTATGAAGAAGCTCCATTCAGATGGACTTCTAGAGTCTCTTGATTATGAATCATTTGACACGTGCGAACCATGCCTCTTGGGCAAGATGACCAAGACTCCGTTCTCCGGAACAATGGAGCGAGCAACCAACTTATTGGAAATCATACATACCGATGTATGCGGTCCAATGAGTGTTGAGGCTCGCGGAGGCTATCGTTATGTTCTCACCCTCACAGATGACTTGAGTAGATACGGGTATATCTATTTGATGAAACACAAGTCTGAGACCTTTGAAAAGTTCAAGGAATTTCATAATGAGGTTGATAATCAACGTGACAGAAAAATAAAGTTCTTACGATCAGATCGTGGGGGTGAATATTTAAGTCATGAATTTGGCACGCACCTAAAGAAATGTGGAATTGTTTCACAACTGACACCGCCCGGAACACCTCAACGTAACGGTGTGTCCGAACGTCGAAATCGTACTCTGTTGGACATGGTGCGATCTATGATGTCCCTCACCGATTTACCGCTATCTTTTTGGGGTTATGCTTTAGAGACAGCCGCATTCACTTTAAATAGGGCTCCGTCGAAATCCGTTGAGACGACTCCATATGAACTTTGGTTTGGCAAGAAACCGAAGCTGTCGTTTCTAAAAGTTTGGGGTTGCGATGCTTATGTCAAGAAACTTCAACCTGAAAAGCTCGAACCCAAATCGGAGAAATGCGTCTTCATAGGATACCCAAAGGAAACGATTGGGTACACCTTCTACCACAGATACGAAGGCAAAGTCTTTGTTGCCTAGAATGGATGCTTTCTGGAGAAAGAGTTTCTCTCGAAAGAAGTGAGTGGGAGGAAAGTAGAACTTGATGAGGTGACAGTCACCCCTCCTGAACCGGAAAGTAGCGCAGCGCAGGAAATTGTTCCTGAGGTGCCTGCACCGACAAGGGAGGAAGCTAATGATGATGATCATGAAGAAACAAATCAAGTTACTACTGAACTTCGAAGGTCCACGAGGGCACGTTCCGCACCAGAGTGGTACGGCAACCCTGTCCTGGAAATCATGTTGTTAGACAACGGTGAACCTTCGAACTATGAAGAAGCGATGGCGGGCCCGGATTCCAATAAATGGCTTGGAGCCATGAAATCCGAGATAGAATCCATGTATGAAAACAAAGTATGGACTTTGGTGGACTTGCCTGATGATAGGCACGCCATAGAAAACAAATGGATATTTAAGAAGAAGACAGACGCGGATGGTAATGTGACCATCTATAAGGCTCGGCTTGTCGCTAAGGGTTATCGACAAGTTCAAGGGATTGACTACAACGAGACTTTCTCTCCCGTAGCGATGCTGAAGTCAGTCAGAATCATGTTAGCTATTGCCGCATTCTATGATTATGAGATATGGCAAATGGACGTCAAAACAGCATTCCTTAATGGCTTCCTCAAGGAAGAGTTGTATATGATGCAGCCGGAAGGTTTTGTCGATCCAGAGAACGCTAACAAGGTATGCAAGCTCCAGCGCTCGATTTACGGGCTGGTGCAAGCATCTCGGAGTTGGAATATTCGCTTTAATAATGTGATCAAAGCGTTTGGCTTTATACAGACTTATGGAGAAGCCTGTATCTACAAGAAAGTGAGTGGGAGCTCTGTGGCATTTCTCATATTATATGTGGATGACATATTGCTGATGGAAAATGATATAGAATTCTTGGAAAATGTAAAGGCCTACTTGAATAAAAGTTTTTCAATGAAGGACCTTGGAGAAGCTGCTTACATATTAGGCATCAAAATCTATAGAGATAGATCAAGACGCCTCATTGGTCTTTCACAAAGTACATACCTTGACAAGATATTGAAAAAGTTCAATATGGATCAGTCCAAGAAGGGATTCTTGCCTGTTTTGCAAGGTATGAGATTGAGCAAGGCTCAGTCGCCGACCACGGCAGAAGATAGAGAAAATATGAGTGTCATTCCCTATGCCTCGGCCATAGGTTTTATCATGTATGCCATGCTGTGTACCAGACCTGATGTGAACCTTGCCATAAGTTTGGTAGGGAGGTACCAAAGTGATCCCGGTATGGAACACTGGACAGCGGTCACGAACATCCTGAAGTACCTGAAAAGGACTAAGGATATGTTTCTCGTTTATGGAGGTGACGAAGAGCTCGTCGTAAAGGGTTACGTCGATGCTAGCTTCGACACAGATCTGGATGACTCTAAGTCTCAAACCGGATACGTGTATATTTTGAATGGTGGAGCAGTCAGCTGGTGCAGTTGCAAGCAGAGCGTCGTGGCGCATTCTACATGTGAAGCGGAGTACATAGCTGCTTGCTGATACGTCCAAAACGTATCTATAATTTCTGCTTGCTCCATGCCTCTTTTGTGTGATATTGCTATGATATTTATGCACTTCCATACACTTTTGATCATATTTGGACTAATCTACTAATGGTTGCAAAAAGTGCACAATGTTCTTGTTTTACACTTTATTGTGTAGGAATTACTTGGAAATTGACAAAAACGCAAAAGGACTCGTATTGGAGTAGGACTCTGACTTTCCTGAAATCTGTCTGAGAACGTTTCTTAAAGATTTCCACGTTCCGGCCCGAAGACGACGTCAAACGGAAAAAGTCCAGTTGCGAAAGTTGTGGGGAATTTCGAGAGGATGCTTCTGGATATAAAATTCGTCCAAATCGGAGTCCGGTCGGCCGAGAAAAGCCCGTTTTACTGAGGCCCAAAATTTGATGACGGGAATCCGAGAGTCTATATAAAGAGAGGAAACCTAGGTCACCAAGGGCCACGAATTTTCCTCCTCCCAAGCCGCCGTCTTGGAGGGGAGGACCAGCACCATTGCAGCACCATCCACAAGGAACAAGGGGGCCAAGGAGCCGCTGCCCCCAAGGGCCTCCGCCGCCCCCAAGGGCCGCCGCCGCCCCCTAGCGCCGCCGGCCGTCTCCTCCTCGCGGGGCTGCACCTCTCCATCAACACCACCATCAAGCTCCTCCTCATCATGTCCATGTGTTAGTAGTCTCCTTCGGGGCTGAGGGCTTGTACGTGTAGCTATGTGGTTATCTCTCTCTCCCATGATGTGATCTTCGTTGTGATCATAGGCTATGTTAATCTAGGGTGATCCCATGATACTTCCCCTTCCTCTATGTATTGGATTGATGTACTCACTTGTCCTTATCTAGTATAATCCCCGAGACCAAGGTGACAGCGGTCTATTGGACATGGATTAGAAGAATATTTTCATGAGTGATTTCCTCTTTTGTGTGTTGATTGAAGATTGAGAGTCTCTTGGTGCTTGTCTTTGACTATCCTTTAGATATGTTATGGTGATTGTGGTACTCTCTTTGGATGGCCGCGGTGACATTGGGAAATCCATAGATTGAGAACTACGAACTTTGAGGTGTGCTTTTGTAGCCCTACATAATTCTCGTCCTCTCTTGACCACATAGGAATGACCTCCGGGTGCGTCTCCATTGCATGTTTTATGAAAAATATCATGTGATTCGATTATGTTAATGTTGTTGGGAGTTGCCACTAGTGAAAGTATGAAGCCTAGGCCTTGTTTCCACCATTGCAATACCATTTGTGCTCACGTTTACCACTTGTTTGCTTGCTGCACTTTTTATTACAGATTTATATTACTTCGCTTTGCCACTCCTATCATCCATATTTTACCATCTCTTCGCCGAACTAGTGCACCTATACAACTCCTAGTTGTATTAGGTGTGTTGGGGACACAAGAGACTTCTTGTATCTTAGTTGCAGGGTTGCTTGAGAGAGACCATCTTCAACCTCTACTTCCCTGAGTTCGATAAACCTTAGGTCATCCACTTGAGGGAAATTGTTGCTGTCCTACAAACCTCTGCGCTTGGAGGCCCAACATAGTCTACAAGAATAGAAGCGGGTGTAGACATCAAGCTATTTCTGGCGCCGTTGCCGGGGAAGTGAGTGCTTGAAGGTATATCTTTAGATCTTGCAATTAAATCTTTTGGTTTCTTGTTTTTAGTTTCACTAGTTATGTTTATGAAAAACCGCGCTCTTAGTTCGCTGCTTGGGGAAGGCCGCTTTACCACACCCGTGGTAGAGAAGTCTCCTCCACCTACTGAATGTATCCCGTTCCGAATACCAGTTGGGATAATTGAAATAATTAGGAATGATTGTTATGATGGGACAGTCAATCCTAGTATTCATCTGTTGAAACTTACAGAACTTTGTGAGTTGTTTAAGATTTCAGGTTTGACAAGAGATGGAGTCATGAGGAAATTATTTGCCTTGTCACTAAAAGGAAAAGCATTGGAATGGTATAGGCTACTAGATGACTCTCACCTGCTGGATTGGGAAGAGATCCAGTCTCTCTTTTACTCCAAGTTTTATCCTCTTCATGAAGTCCATGAGAATAGGAATTATGTTTATAATTTCTATCCTCATGACGGAGAGATCATAGCTCAAGCTTGGGGGAGACTGAAAACGTTAATGCTAAAAATTCCTAACCATGGGCTCCCCAAGGATGCTTATGTGGAGAGTAAGAGTACCTTTTTGCATGTGGATCATGGTAACAATGCTTTATGTGATGCTTATATTGTTGAGTTTATTCGTGATCCCACTGAAAATTATTATGAGAAGGGAACATATGCTTATAGATATTTCAATAATATCAAGTTCCCTCTCTTTATGTTGAAGGTTTTGAAGCTGCACTTGTTTTGTCTTCCTATGCTTATTGCTTTGTGCTTCAATGAATTATTCTATTGCAATATTCTTATGCATAGGAAGCATGTTAGGCTTAAATGTGTTTGATATTTGCTTCTTGATGCTCTCTTCTGTCCTTCAACTCTTATTCCTACGAGAGCATCATTAAAGTCTTAAGCCTATCTTTATGGCTATAAAGAAAGAGCTCTAGGGAGACAACCCTTGTTATCTTTGCTTTCAGTTTGTTCTTTCAGTTTTTAGTAGTCTTGATGTTTGTTACTACTGTAGCAACATCATTGTATCTTTATTTTTCAGCTTTGTGCCAAGTTTAGCCTCTGATTGCAAGAAAGTTCAAAAGTTGTGACGTGCAGTCCAGGAAACAGATTATGTCCTTGGACAGAAAAATTCGTATAAAATCACCAGATCATCTTTTTGGTCTGAATTTTTTCGACAGCGTGCTCTATACAATTGTCTTTCGGGCGTCTGTTCTGAGTTTTTTGATTTGAGTTGCAGAAGTGCCCCGAAAAAATTATTTACTACCTGCTGGTCTGTTTTTCACAGATTCTGTTCTGTTTTGCCTCTTCTTCGTTTTGCAAACCTTGAGCTTGCTTTTTCTTTGCAAAACCCTTTTGGCAATCTTGAGAAACAGTAGACCTTCAAGATTATCTTTATTTCCAGCAAGGAAAAATTATTTTATTATGGGTACTAACCTCGCTAATCAGATTATGATGAGTTATGTATGAAGGCGGTTTTCAAGTGTGCGAGGGAAGATGATAAAAAGATTCAGGAGTGTCAAACGCTCAAGCTTGGGGATGCCCCCGTGCACCCCCAAGAAATATTCAAGAAGACTCAAGCGTCTAAGCTTGGGGATGCCCCCGTGCATCCCCTTCTCCATCAACAATTATCAGTTCGTCTTTCGTTCCACTATATTTTAATCACTTCATGTGTTATGTGCTATGCTTGGAGCGTCTTGCTTTTAGTTTCCTTTAGCTTTGCTTGCTGTTCATAACAAGTTGGAACCCATCTTTCTTCGTGTGGGAGAGAAACACGCTCCACTTCAACCTAGAACATAACATGGGATTTTCATGTTTATCTTTGCTGTGTATGTTCTTTGTCTTTCAATAGCTACTGTCATGTTCAGCTCTTAGTTTTCATGCTTTACTTTTTAAAAAGCTTTTGTTTAGTTGGTCGCTGGAACTCTCTTGAGTTATCATGCTTATCTTGTTTAGAGAGTTGGCTTCTGTTGCACTGGTTGATATGTCTATGATAAAAATGCTATGTGCATAATGGTGCTTAGTAGTTCATGTTTTCTTATGGTTAGTCTCAAATAGCTGGGGGGGTCTTAATGTGTTATTGAAGTACCAACATGATTTGTTTGCCTATGATGTGGTATGGTTTAGTGATATCTTCCTCCAAGAATTTATTTTGATTGACTTGGCATATGCTCACGCATATTTAAGACAGTAAAGAAAGTCTATCAAGCCTTGATGATCTTTAATTTCTGAGTAGCGATATAACTTCCATGCCCGATTCAATGTTGCTTTGTCGCTCTGCATGATTATGACCGTCATTGCTCTTTTAGTTGGTCGCTCCCAGTCTTTTGCTAACATTCGCCTGTACAAAGCGGACTGACTGCTTGTGCATCCACAATCCTTTAAACCAGTTATGCCATATGAGTCCACCATACCTTCCTATACATGGTATTTACCCGCCATTCCTAACGAAGACTTTCATGTACCATCTCGAAATTATTCAAAAAAGCATTTCTCTTTTGTGCCTCTGTTTTAGCTCATGAGGAAGTAGTAGTTAATTCATGATCTTTTTAAGTTGGACAAGCTTCACCCCGGGATTGCATGTCTAATGTGCAAACCCATAATACGAGAAGGAACTGGCATAGAGTGCGCCCGGCTCATTAAAAAATTATACAACAAACAAACCCTCCTTCACGCTTTGTTCATGAGAAATCAGAAAACTTTGGCAGTGATAAACAAAGGAGATTAAGAGGATGTGATCGTCCTCATGCGGGAGCCCCTCGAAACTTGTCCAGCTCAAGAAGTGATTGAGTTATCTACTAGCATTCGTTGACAAAATATGCATATTCTAAAAAATAATTATTACCTCTGTTTTTAAAACCAAGAGCTCTCGTACATGTTTAGTTTTTGTTTCCGACCACGGGTTTTCAACCTTGACAACAAAAGCCACGGTTCGAGAGTCTCCACCTTCTTTCTTTAAAGCACCAACTATTGAGAGCATGATTGTCATTCTGAGTGTAATGTGCATTGTCCCAAAGTAGCATTGTCTTTTGCATGATTATGATATCGTTTATTCTAAAATCATTGTATCTAGTCGTCACTTAAACTTTGGAGGTGCCCCTGCATTTATGTTTTGCTTCACTAAAGGGGGCAAGCGAGGTATCACTTTGTCATGTTTGCACACCATGCTCACTACAAATCTATTGAGTGTTTCAGTATCATATTGTAAAACTTTCAGTTCTTTGTGATATTCTCATGAGGCAACTTAATTACTACAGATTCATTATCTCAGTAAGCATTTGTCATGTGACTGTGAAAAGTTCTTATATGGTTAATAGCATGTCACCACAGAAATTATGCTTGTTATCATTTACCTACTCGAGGACGAGCAGGAATTAATTTTGGGCTTGTTGATACGTCCAAAACGTATCTATAATTTCTGCTTGCTCCATGCCTCTTTTGTGTGATATTGCTATGATATTTATGCACTTCCATACATTTTTGATCATATTTGGACTAACCTACTAATGGTTGCAAAAGTGCACAATGTTCTTGTTTTACACTTTATTGTGTAGGAATTACTTGGAAATTGACAAAAACGTAAAAGGAGTCGTATTGGAGTAGGACTCTGACTTTCCTGAAATCTGTCTGAGAACGTTTTTTAAAGATTGTCATGTTCTGGCCCGTAGACGACGTCAAACGGAAAAAGTCTAGTTGCGAAAGTTGTGGGGAATTTTGAGAGGATGTTTCTGGATATAAAATTCGTCCAAATCGGAGTCCGGTCGGCCGAGAAAAGCCCGTTTTACTGAGGCCCAAAATCTGATGACGGGAATCCGAGAGTCTATATAAAGAGAGGAAACCTAGGTCACCAAGGGCCATGAATTTTCCTCCTCCCAAGCCGCCGTCTTGGAGGGGAGGACCAGCACCATTGCAGCACCATCCACAAGGAAGAAGGGGGGCCAAGGAGCCGCTGCCCCCTAGGGCCACCGCCGCCCCCAAGGGCCGCCGCCGTCTCCTCCTCGCCGCCGCCGCCCCCTAGCGCCGCCGGCCGTCTCCTCCTCGCGGGGCTGCACCTCTCCATCAACACCACCATCAAGCTCCTCCTCATCATGTCCATGTGTGAGTAGTCTCCTCCGGGGCTGAGGGCTTGTACGTGTAGCTATGTGGTTATCTCTCTCTCCCATGATGTGATCTTCGTTGTGATCATAGGCTATGTTAATCTAGGGTGATCCCATGATACTTCCCCTTCCTCTATGTATTGGATTGATGTACTCACTCGTCTTTATCTAGTATAATCCCCGAGACCAAGGTGACAGCGGTCTATTGGACATGGATTAGAAGAATATTTTCATGAGTGATTTCCTCTTTTGTGTGTTGATTGAAGATTGAGAGTCTCTTGGTGCTTGTCTTTGACTATCCTTTAGATATGTTATGGTGATTGTGGTACTCTCTTTGGATGGCCGCGGTGACATTGGGAAATCCATAGGTGTGCTTTTGTAGCCCTACATAATTCTCGTCCTCTCTTGACCACATAGGAATGACCTCCGGGTGCGTCTCCATTGCATGTTTTATGGGAAATATCATGTGATTCGATTATGTTAATGTTGTTGGGAGTTGCCACTAGTGAAAGTATGAAGCCTAGGCCTTGTTTCCACCATTGCAATACCATTTGTGCTCACGTTTACCACTTGTTTGCTTGCTGCACTTTTTATTACAGATTTATATTACTTCGCTTTGCCACTCCTATTATCCATATTTTACCATCTCTTCGCCGAACTAGTGCGCCTATACAACTCCTAGTTGTATTAGGTGTGTTGGGGACACAAGAGACTTCTTGTATCTTAGTTGCAGGGTTGCTTGAGAGAGACCATCTTCAACCTCTACTTCCCTGAGTTCGATAAACCTTAGGTCATCCACTTGAGGGAAATTGCTACTGTTCTACAAACCTCTGCGCTTGGAGGCCCAACATAGTCTACAAGAATAGAAGCGGGTGTAGACATCACTTGCGAAGCGGCACATGAAGGAGTCTGGATGAAGGAGTTCATCACCGACCTAGGAGTCATTCCAAGCGCGTCAAGCCCGATGACTCTCTTCTGTGACAACACTGGAGCTATTGCCATTTCCAAGGAGCCCAGGTTTCACAAGAAGACCAAGCACATCAAGCGCCGTTTCAACTCCATCCGGAATTATGTTCAGGATGGAGACATAGATATTTGTAAAGTGCACACGGATCTGAATGTTGCAGACCCGATGACTAAACCTCTTCCATGGGCAAAACATGATCAACACCAGAACTCTATGGGTGTTCGATTCATCACAATGTAACTAGATTATTGACTCTAGTGCAAGTGGGAGACTGTTGGAAATATGCCCTAGAGGCAATAATAAAAGTATTATTATTATATTTCCTTGTTCATGATAATATTCTGTTATTCATGCTTGAATTGTATTGTACGCAAACAGCGATACATGTGTGAATACATAGACCACAATGAGTCCCTGGTAAGCCTCTAGTTGCCAGTTCGTTGATCAACAGATGGTCACGGTTTCCTGACCATGGACATGGGATGCCAGTGGTAACGGGATCGCATCATTAGGAGAATGATGTGATGGACAAGACCCAATCTTGAGCATAACACGAGATCGTATAGTTCGTAATGCATAAGCTTTTCGGTGTCAAGTATTTATTCCTTAGACCATGAGGTTGTACAACTCCCGGATGCCGTAGGAATACTTTGGGTGTGCCAAACGTCACAACGTAACTGGGTGGCTATAAAGGTACGCATTGGGTATCTCCGAAAGTGTTTGTTGGGTTGGTACGAACCAAGACTGGGATATTGTCACTCCGCATGACGGAGAGGTACCTCTGGGCCCACTCGGTAAGACATCATCATAATGAGCTCAAAGTGACTAAGGGGTTAGTCACAGGATGATGGATTACGGAACGAGTAAAGAGACTTGCCATGACGAGATTGAACAAGGTATCGGGAATACTGACGATCGAATCTCGGGCAAGTACCGTACCTATGGACAAAGGGAATAACTACGGGATTGAGTGAATCCTTGACACGGTGGTTCATCCGATGAAGATCATCGAGGAACACGTGGGAACCAACATGGGTATCCAGATCCCGCTGTTGGTTATTGACCGGCGAGTCGTCTCGGTCATGCCTGCGTGTCTCCCGAACCCGTAGGGTCTACACACTTAAGGTTCGGTAACGCTAGGGTTGTAGAGATACATGCACGTGGAAACCCGAAAGTTGTTCGGAGTCCCGGATGAGATCCCGGACGGCACGGGGAGTTCCGGAATGGTCCGGAGGTAAAGAATGATATATAAGAAGTCCAGTTTCGGCCATCGGGTGATCTCCGGGGGTCACCGGGAGTGTCCCGGGACCACCGGAGGGGCCCCGGGGGTCCACCGGGTGGGGCCACCCATCCCGGTGGGGCCCCTAGGCCGCAAGGGGGAAGTGGCCAGCCCTAATGGGCTGGCGCACCACATGGGCCCTCCTCCCCATGCACCTAGGGTTGAAACCCTAGGGGAGAGGGGGCGCCACCTTGCCTTGGGGGGCAAGGATTCCCCCCTGGCCGCCGCCCCACCCTGCAGATCCCATCTGCAGGGCCGGCGCACCCCCCTGGCCCCCAATATATATGTGGGGGGGAGAGGGCAGCCGCACCCTTGCCCCTGCGCCTCTCCCCCTCCCGTCACACCTCCATACTCCCTCCGCAGGGCGCCGACGAAGCCCTGCAGGAATCTCCACTGCATCCACCACCACGCCGTCGTGCTGCTGGATCTCCGACGACCTCTCCTCCCCCCTTGCTGGATTAAGAAGGATGTGACGTTGCTGTACCGGACGTGTGTTGAATGCGGAGGTGCCGTCCGTTCGGCGCTAGATCATCGGTGACGAAGAACGCGAAGAGTACGACTACTTCATCCACGCTTCTTCGAAAGCTTCCGCTCGCGATCTACATAACAGTATGTAGATGCACTCTTATTTGCTCGTTGCTGGATGTCTCCTTAGTTGGATCTGGGTGAAAGCGTAGAATTTTTTTGAATTCTGCTACGTTCCCCAACAGCACCAGCCCACCTGGGGCTGGTCCCCTCTCACACTTGGCCCACGCAGCCCTCTGGGGCCGGTGGCCCCACCCGGTGGACCCCCGGGACCCTCCCGGTGGTCCCGATACGCTACCGATAGCGCCCGAAACTTTTCCGGTGACCAAAACGGGACTTCCCATATATGAATCTTTACCTCCGGACCATTCCGAAACTCCTCGTGACGTCCGGGATCTCATCCGGGACTCCGAACAACATTCGGTAACCACGCATATCTATTCCCTATAACCCTAGCGTTATCGAACCTTAAGTGTGTAGACCCTACGGGTTCGGGAACCATGCAGACATGACCAAGACAACTCTCTGGCCAATAACCAACAGCGGGATCTGGATACCCATGTTGGATCCCACATGTTCCACGATGATCTCATCGGATGAACCACGATGTCAAGGATTCAATCAATCCCGTATACGATTCCCTTTGTCTATCGGTATAGCACTTGCCTGAGATTCGATCGTCGGTATCCCGATACCTTGTTCAATCTCATCATCGACAAGTCTCTTTACTTGTTCCGTAACACATCATCCCGTGATAAACTCCTTGATCACATTGTGCACATTATGATGATGTCCTACCGAGTGGGCCCAGAGATACCTCTCCGTCACACGGAGTGACAAATCCCAGTCTTGATTCGTGCCAACCTAACAGACACTTTCAGAGATACCTGTAGTGCACCTTTATAGCCACCCAGTTACGTTGTGACGTTTGGTACAGCCAAAGCATTCCTACGGTATCCGGGAGTTGCATAATCTCATGGTCTAAGAAAAAGATACTTGACATTTAGAAAAGCTTTAGCATACGAACTACACGATCTTGTGCTAGGCTTAGGATTGGGTCTTGTCCATCACATCATTCTCCTAATGATGTGATTCCGTTATCAATGACATCCAATGTCCATGGTCAGGAAACCGTGACCATCTGTTGATCAACGAGCTAGTCAACTAGATGCTTACTAGGGACATGGTGTTTGTCTATGTATCAACACATGTATCTGAGTTTCCTATCAATACAATTCTAGCATGGATAATAAACAATTATCATGAACAAGGAAATATAATAATAACCAATTTATTATTGCCTCTAGGGCATATTTCCAACAATATATACCCCTGAGAAGGCCGCACCAGTGTGCTGGGCGGCACAGGCCGAGAAGGCCCAGTCGAGGACGCGGTCCGCACCTGCCCAGGGGGGGGCACACTTCGAGCAGGCCCGACCCCCAGACCATCCACCCGACCGTGCGTCACGGGCCGAGAAGGCCCAGACGAGGCCACATGTCTCGACAGCCCAAGGGGGGCCACGCTCAGAGCAGGCCCGCCGCCCAGACCCGCCGACAGACCCGCTGGTCCTCCCATTGGGCCAGATAGCCCAGGCCCGATAGGAGCAAGCGGCCCACCCGGCGCAACCCTAGGCACCGAGGGAGACAACGTCCCCTCCCACCCGCACGCCGGCGTCGCCGCCGTCATCGGCGGGGCAGCCAAGGCGGCCGGCAGGAGCGGCCACACCTCCCTGGGTGGCTCCGGCCCGGCAAGCACCAGACTCGCCGCCGTCACGGCACGGATGTGCCGGGCGGATCCCACCATCGCATCAACACTGCCAGGCGTCGCCGGCCGCCAGATGCGCGAGGCCGTGGCTCTGGATCCGCGCCCCGCTGAGCAAAACGCCGGCCGCGGGAGGCAGCCGCCCCGCGCGACGCGACAACGAAAGCCACGAAATCCCCCACCGTCGGCCCCGCCGGCACCGCCAGCAGCTCCGCCGTCGCCCCCGACGCATCGCCGTCATCGTCATCCGACTTGTCCTCCGCCAGCGCCCAGAAACGATTCACCCGAGCTCTGGCCTCCACCGGCGGCGAGCCACCGTGCGCCTGCTCCCCCCACACCCGGGGAGAGCCCCCGCGGCGACGGACCGCAGTCCATGCCGACGGCGAGACCGCGCACGGCCCCGCATGCGACGAGTACGCGCCATCGCCCGCGTCGTCGCCACATAGCGCCCCTAACGGCTCCATCACATGCATACCAGGTCCAACTGTGTTGTTTACTTTTGGTCGATTCGTTTTGTGAGGAACAAAGGAGCTCACGTGATCACCATTGGTTCGTCATCGAGACTAAAATGTGCAATAAAACTATAGCCAAACACCGAATAATTCTACCTTCTTCTCAAAAACAAATATTGTATAAAACAACAAGCCCAGACGGTGCCAACTAAAAAAAAAACACGACCATCCCCAGCATAATTAAGGTGCAACCTACCACAGATAAAATCAAACCGAAAGAACCGACTGTAACAACCGAGTCTGTGAGCTTCTGTCGTTAACACACGTGATAGCAAGAAAACGGGCAATAGGCGGCCACACTTGTAGCGCTATGTGCGTATTGAGGTGGCAGGTTTTTCTCGATAAGTTTTTCAGAAGTTTTTTTCTATTTTGGTCGTTTTTCTATTAAAACAGTTGACAATGTTTTAGAAATAAAAATTAGGATTGCGAGCAGACGCATGGGCCAGGATCGATATACGGCTTTGTGCATAT
The DNA here is from genome assembly GCA_902687465.1 of Secale cereale. Taxonomy (NCBI): domain Eukaryota; kingdom Viridiplantae; phylum Streptophyta; class Magnoliopsida; order Poales; family Poaceae; genus Secale; species Secale cereale. The sequence goes on from LR738712.1 coordinate 552,317,345, forward strand.
TGTGCTCACAAATATTTTTCTGCTCGATTTTTCAACCAATTCTGTTATTTCATTTGGTTTTCTATTAAAACACTTATATTTTTTAAAATAATGGATTCTTTTACGAATTTACAAAAATGTTCACAAATTGGAAATAATGTGTTGAATCGAAGCAATGTTCATAACTTTAAAAGTTATTCATGATTTTTTAAAAACGTTCACAACTTTTAAAATTGTTCACAAACTTAAAAAACTGGTCACAAATTTTACAAAAAAGATCCATAGATTAAAAAATGTTTAATTCTTTATGTTTGTGCCATATATATTTCTGAACACGGGCAGTAACAATAGACAAATTAACAAACACCATCTGTGCTGCGAAAGTGTTACGATTAAAGATCGTGACTCCCCTTGGGTAAATGGAGAAAAACCGTCGAACATCGCCCCTCTCATCTTCGAGGCTTCCAAGCAGAAAAAATGGAAAGTCATGGGTGCCATGCACGAAGGAAATTGGCTAACAAAAATCATGCTCCCCGACAACTGGACGATGCAGTACATTCGTCAAATTGTAACCCTTTGGGCTCACGTTAGGGCCATACTGATGGTGGCGGACATCGAGGACACCATTATTTGGAAGCACACGACCGACAGGTCATACTCCGCCACCTCCACCTACCATGCCCAACTTCATTGGTCGGTGTGCTCACCCATGGGCGCCGCGGTCTAGAAGGCTTGCCCCCTCCCCCCCTAAGATGAAATTTCTCGCCTGATTGGCGATCCAAAACCATGTCTGGACGGCAGATCGGTTGGAAAAGAGGGGGTGGCTTAATTGCGGGCTATGTCTGCTTTGCAAGCAGACGGTGGAGACGATCGGCCACATCTTCTACAAGTGTCGTTTCTCCATCAGGCTGTGGGGAATGATCAAGGGTTGGCTCAATCTTGACTTCATCGACTTCTCAACTTGGAGGACTCAACGCTCTATCAAGGACTGGTGGATCAACATGTCGGGCAACAACATCCCGAACCGAAAGGCAATAGCCTCCCTCATCATGCTAACATGCTGGATCATTTGGTGCGAAAGGAATGCTAGGGTGTTCCGGCACAAGTCTACTCTCCCGTCCATCCTGTTATCAAACATCCAAGCTGAGGCAAGGCTTTGGGTCACCGCGGGTGCAAAACATTTGAGCCACATCATGTCGGGAGAGTAGTGGCCTTGTAATTCTTGCTTAGCTTTTCCTTGTAAAAGCAACTTTAAATACTTCTTCTTAATTAGTGGATGAGGCAAAATTTTTGCCTCCGTTTAAAAAAAAAAATCCACATATCGATTCACTTGTCAACAAACATTTGTTCCACGGAATTAATCCGCTCGTAGCTTCTCTAGTTGAGGACGTAGCATTTCTTCCTGATGTCTCCGTCGCCGCCGGTGAGCACGCCAACGTTGCCCATCTTGATCATGGACTCGCTGAAATCCCTGAAGAACGCGTCGTCGAATTTGCCTGTAGCGACGCGCCGGACGTATTCCTCGGTGGTGGCGTCGGTGAGGAGCGCGGCGTCGGAGCGGAAGAGGCCCCTGCGCTTGGCGACGTGGCGGTAGTAGCTGGTGTCGAAGGTCCTGTAGCTGCCGGGATCCATCTCCGACAGCATGCTCTTGTCATCGACGCTCTTGCACTTCAGCCTCAGCTTGTCGGCGTACTCGCTGTCCAGCGACGGGTCGACGAGGCCATTGCCCGTGGTGTTGTAGAGCCGATCGGCGAACGACGGGCAGTGCGCCGTGCCGAGCGTGTGGGCGCCGGAGAGGACGACGAGGTCCTTGAGGCCGAGCCCCTTGGAGGCAAAGATCCGGGTGAGCAGAGGGACGTCACCGAAGGAGGGAGGCAGCTCATCGCTCGCCTCCATGACCATGGCACTGGACACGCTGCCGTCTCTCCTGCCAAGCGCCACGGGCCAGGAGGGTCCCTTGGCGAGGACGACGGCGTCGCGGGCCATGAGTGTGAGCACGTCGGCGCAGGAGACTATGCCCGGGCATGCGGCCTCGAGCACGGCCTTCACCCGCTCCACGGAGCCGAACCCTCGCAGGCTCTTGTTGGGCTTGGCGTCCCTCTCTGCCAGGTTGCCCTTGGTGGAGTCCAGCAGCACAGACGCGTCACAGCCCTGCATTTTGCGTTGCACTTCCGTAAGTAAACAAATACACCATGATCAATACTCGTATGGAACACAGAGTGTAGAGAAATGTGCATGCTTACCCTGACGAAGCAGTCGTGGAAATGAAGCCGGAGGAGCGGGCCGGCGAGGCTGGGCGCGGCGGAGATGATCTTCACCATCTCCTCGCGGACTATCGCCTCCACGTCCGGGCATGACTTGCGGTAGTACCCGATCTCCAGCTGGGCCACGGCCGAGCTAGCTGCAAGAACCAGCATCAGGGACAGAGGGAGCAGGAAAGACCCCATGGCCATGACGCTTGACTGGTTATGAAGCTTCGATCCACAGCGAGATTGTGTGCTTGTTCTTGTTCTTGTGTGCGGTTGAGTGATATGTATGCTAGGATTTGTTGGATGGGAATGTTCTCGGAGTTCCCTGTATTTATAGATGTGCCAGTTACGTAGACTTTGGTGCGACAACCTGTGTCTGCGCACACATGCATGTGCTAACTTCCTCTCCGATACAACCGCCTCAATTAACAAGTGCACAGACATATATGAACTGCCGGTGCGCGTCTACAACGGGAGGAAATGGGCGGCGCGAGGCCAGTTCATGAGCGCGTCGATACATGACATGCATAGTCCGAATACAACCGCCACAATTATTCGGTTTGGTAACCCCTACGCAAGAATGGGGTTGAACAAAACATTGTACTTGGACGGCGTTGGATGAGACTTGTATTGGGCGTACATAGTTAGCAATGCAGAACTTGAACCTTGAGCCAACATTTCATTGCCCAGTCCTATCAACGGGCGCCGTCGGGCCAAACGTTGAATAGCCGACGGCGACCCACCCGCAAAAAACGAGAATAACCGACGGCGACCCACCCGCAAAAAACGAGAATAACCGACCCTAGCTGTTCCGGACGGTGATAACGGGCTACCTCTCGCCCGAGCATCAAACGGCTTTTCGACCCTCCAACGACAATGTCCTTTTTTTATTATTTTGAGAGAGAGAAGCCAATGTCCTTTCTAGCAGAGCCGCTATAGGCAGCGGACTTCCAACGTGGCAGGCATGCTGTAATATATTTCTGTTGCATATAAGCATTTATTTTCTACATTAGATATACCCCAAACCAATTTTTTAATAATATTTTCAAAAAATGAAAAAATTCTATGTTTTTAAATAAAAACTTATTTTTATGACTATTTCAAAATAATTTCAGTGACTATTTAAAAACACATAAAGCAACAACTAATTTTAAAATTTTCAGATTTTTTTTAATCTTTTTAAAAAAGGAACACATATTTTATTTCTGTAAAATTTAAATAATTCCACAAAAAAAAGAACACATATTTTGATAGTTTCAAACAAAATCAGAAACATATATTCCAATAATTTCAAATTTTTAAGCACACATTTCAATAACTTAAAAAGAGGGAAAAATATTTTTGGTAAAGAAATAGAACATATAATTCAATGATTTAGAAAAATCATAAACGTAAATTTCAATAATTTTAGTTACATTTAAAAATTTCATAAACATAATGTTTGACATTTTTTTAAGAAATTGGAATTTTAATAATTGCATATTTTTAATAATTTCATAATTTTTAAAAACATGTATTTCATATACAAATTTTTGCAACATGAATTTCAACAATTCGACAGCAACACAAATTTCCACTAATTTTACAAGTTTCAACAACACAAATTTCAATACTTTAGCTAATTTAAGGACAAATGTTTTATTAATTTTAACTACTCAATAATATTCCACTAATTTCACTATGAGAACACAAATTAAATAATTCCATTAATTTATCAACACAACTAGAGTAATTCCACCAATTTCATAACCATATTTCATAAATTAATAAATGTGTTTCTGGTATGTACGAATTCATACCAAAATTATGGTTAACGGTGGCCTCGATAAAGCGGTGAGGGGGAGCTCAAGGAGGAGTTAGGCATGGCTTGGAACATCTGGGAGAATAGGAAGGTGGCAAACAATGATGTGTTGAGCGAAGTCGCGGTTGCGGCAATGTTGTGGTAGTCGGCTCTTCAATGTGTTCGTGGGGGCGCCGTGGTCTCTTTATTGTTGAGGAGTCAGAGCTGTGGTGGCGAGAGGCCTGTTGGTGAACCAGATCGGCAGCTCGTGCTACACCACCGGAGAGGCCCAGTTTGCATATTTCTCTGTCTTAGCTCGGCTTTTGGACTTGGAGCTGCCTTGCTGCCGACGCGTGTGCCCTTTAGAGCAAGTATAATAGGATAATGTAGGCGGGCAGTAAGACATAAAATAGTATATTTGTGCTGAGTTGGAAGAAAGAGAAGATAAGAGAGAGAAGAAGCGGGCTACTAACTAACAGGCAGCTATAGCACGTGCTCCTAGACACTTTGTGAGAGTGGGGGTGGGCCACGTATGAGTATTATAATTGCCGGCTATAAGCTTGGCTATAGATGACGTGTCAACTTCATATAGCCAGCAGCCGGCTGTATTATTAACCATGCTCTTATGGGGTGTTGTAACTGTTTTTGCCCGATTTTCTGTAATTAACCGGGCATTTTTCTTTTTTATTAATTAAATGGATTTATTTAAAGCAGTATGCATATATCGGTCTGCAGGTTGTTCCCAATCCTCCGTATTGGCGCGCAAAAGGCCAAACGGGCATGGTCAACCTACCTGGCAATGCTGCGGAGAACGTGCATCTTTCGTAACCTTCACGTACGTTACGCGACCTGCTACTGAAATCCGCCTCATCGCCCAAGAATTCCTCCTCATCACAGGGCTATACTACTATTCCCTCGGCGACGAACTGCCCAAATCATTGGCCAGGCACATGGAGTTTTATTCCCTTCGTCTGTTACTGTACTCCGATGTTCAATTTTTAAGTCGAGGATAATTGCATGCATGCCTTCCCGTCCGCTGAAGCTAGCTATCTAAGCTCGGGCACGATGACATAGATACATGTCATCCTGCCGTGATGGACGCGGTCACGAACTGGCCGGCCTCTCGGCGGCGTCTAATCTGTTTCTTATTGCAGGAGTACGTTCTAATTTATGCTTCGTTTGCATAATTGCATATATGTAAGTGTATTTGTTAAGCACATAACATAGCTGGTGGTAGCTAATTGAGGTGGAACCGTGGAAGTTAGCACATGCGTGTATACGCAGAAACAGGGTGTCCGTCGACCGTCGCACAGATACATATCCACCCAAGTACGTCTACTGCGTAATCAGCGGTCCTCCTGACACATCTATAAATACAGGATGTATCAATCCATCCACATTTCATCGAGCTTGGGTCACTTACCAATCTACTAGGAGCAAAACATCCTTGCTTGTGAAGCTTCATGGCGATGGGGTCTTTCCTGCTTCCGCTGTCCCTGCTGGTTCTCGCCGCGAGCTCGGCCGTTGCCCAGCTGGAGATCGGGTACTACCGCAAGTCATGCCCGGACGTGGAGGCGATAGTCCGCGAGGAGATGGTGAAGATCATCTCCGCCGCGCCCAGCCTCGCCGGCCCGCTCCTCCGGCTTCATTTCCACGACTGCTTCGTCAGGGTAAGCATGCACATCTCTCTACACTCTGCGTTCCATTGGAGTATTGATCATGGTGTATTTGTTTACTTACGGAAATGCAACGCAAAATGCAGGGCTGTGACGCGTCTGTGCTGCTGGACTCCACCAAGGGCAACCTGGCAGAGAAGGACGCCAAGCCCAACAAGAGCCTGCGGGGGTTCGGCTCCGTGGAGCGGGTGAAGGCCAGGCTCGAGGCCGCATGCCCGGGCATCGTCTCCTGCGCCGACGTACTCACGCTCATGGCCCGCGACGCCGTCGTCCTGGCCAAGGGCCCCTCCTGGCCCGTGGCGCTCGGCAGGAGAGACGGCAGCGTGTCCAATGCCACGGAGGCGAGCGACGAGCTGCCTCCTTCCTTCGGCGACATCCCTCTGCTCACTCGGATCTTCGCCTCCAAGGGGCTCGGCCTCAAGGACCTCGTCGTCCTCTCCGGCGCCCACACGCTCGGCACGGCGCACTGCCCGTCGTTCGCCGATCGGCTCTACAACACCACGGGCAATGGCCTCGTCGACCCGTCGCTGGACAGCGAGTACGCCGACAAGCTGAGGCTGAAGTGCAAGAGCGTCGATGACAAGAGCATGCTGTCGGAGATGGATCCTGGCAGCTACAGGACCTTCGACACCAGCTACTACCGCCACGTCGCCAAGCGCAGGGGCCTCTTCCGCTCCGACGCCGCGCTCCTCACCGACACGGCCACCGAGGAGTACGTCCGGCGCGTCGCTACCGGCAAATTCGACGGCGCGTTCTTCAGGGATTTCAGCGAGTCCATGATCAAGATGGGCAACGTCGGGGTGCTCACCGGCGGTCACGGAGACATCAGGAAGAAGTGCTACGTCCTCAACTAGAGAAGCTACCAGCGGATTAATTCCGTGGAACAAATGTGTGTTGACAAATGAATCGATCTGTAACCAGATGGTGTATGTTAATTTGTCTATTGTTACTGCTGGAGTTCAGAAATGATATATATATATACATATATACATATACGACACAATTTTAGGGAAACATGACATTTCTTACAACGGAATTTTAGTAGTGCTGTATGGCGGCCATGCAGTTATCTCTGCGACGCACTGCTCAACGTGTGATCGACGATGTGCAAGATGGAACCTGCATGCTGGTGTGGAGCAGCGTGACGTGGACAGTGCAGAAGCAGCAGAATGGGTCGGGCGTCCGCCGGAAATTCTAAACGCACGGGCTATTATGGGGTTTATTAAGTGGATCTCCTCTATAAACTAATCACTTCAGAGTAGTCCAACAAAGCATCCCATAGAAACCTGTGATTATACACCCGTGCGTGTAGTATTACTCCGGCGTCTCCTTAAAAAAAAAAGTATTACTCCGGCGTCCGCGCCGTTGTGCGCACGTTTTGCGCTCAAGGAATTACGGACAAAGTTCTACGGATTCGAGGTTACGGGGTGGGATCTGGCCATGGGCAGCCCGGCCTGGCCCGAAAAAAGCCTGACCTGGCCCGGCCCGATGCTGCTTTGGGCTGGGCTCAGGCCTAGATATTCAGCCCGATGGTCAGGTCGGGCCGGGCTTGGGCCCGTCGATTTTGCTCTTTTCTGAAAGGGCCCGACCCATGGCCCGAGGCCCGCCGGGTTTTTACACGTTCGGGCCGGGCTCAGGCCCAAAATTTAGGCCGGATGGCCGGGCCGGGCCGGGCTCGGGCCTGGCCTACCGAGGTTTGGCCAGGTCTAGATGTAGAATACGTCCGTAGGATTAAGTTCGTAGAAAATGCCCCTAGATTGAGCATTGTTGAGAATTCACCTTATACTACGGACAACTCTAACGGGCTTGCATTATGATAATACTAATCAATTCAATATTATGAATATCAGATCCATCAAATCAATTTATGGATGAGAGTTATATCCTAAAATTAGAATCCCAGGGAGCTAGAGCTCCTCTCAGCGATTAGAGCTTATGGGCCGTCGGATCGGTTTGCTTGATACATTTCCGGGCGTCCAATCGAGCACTGGGAGAACGTCGGCCGTCCAATCGAATCCCTGGCCCATGTAGCATGGTTCGTCCCGTCTGGCTCGCGCTGTTGCTTACTCCTTCCGTTTGACCCGTTCTCGCTGACCCGTGGGGTCGCTCTCGTGTGGGCCGCGTTTGTCAGCGGCTGTGCCTGGAGATGCACCCGGTGTACGTGATTTTCTGTCAATATATCATGCTACCGCCAGTTATTTCGCCACCCCGCCGATGGCATTTGGGGGAATTCGCGTGCGTCGCCGTGCGTCGCGTCGTGTGGGTGGTTGTGTTTGGCATAGGAGTGAGGAGGGACCCCGATTGGGTGAGAACCCTAGCCCATTCTCCCCCGCGCCCCTCTCCCCTTCTCCATCGCCCCCGCCATACTCCTGTCCTCCTCTCCTCCCCGTACATCTCCCATCGCCGAGTTCGCTGCCTCCGCTGCTCTCCCCACTACCAGCACGCCGTAGACGGCCAACCGAGCCACCGAGACGCAGGAAGGAATGAGCAGCAGCAGCCTCGGCCTCGGCCCGATCGACATCGCCGCCGCGAATCACTAGTACCCGGGACAAGGGCGGGGATGGGAGGGGCTCAGCCTCGGCCCGCTTGACATCGCCGCCACGAATCCTACCAAGGCCCCCGCGGCGCGGCAGAAGCTCCTAAGGTCCGACCTCACGCCAACCCGAGGTAAGCCGCCTCCCATCCATCGCGTGCTGCTCTGTTGCGTTGACCCTTGATGGCGGCGAGCTGGGAGTCGACAAGGTAGACTGTCTCGCCGCCAACGCCGATGAGGACCGTCATGGCCGACGGACTGCTGGTCATCGATCCGGCGCCTCGGCCTCCCGCAGCTTCTCCGGCCACCGCTCCCAACGAGGACCCAACTGAGGTATGCGTGTGACGCCCGAAGACCGACGCTCCAGAAGATTCCAGATGTTTCGGGTTTTGCCGTGTGTTTCTTTTGCTTGCTTTATTTTTTTTGCACTGCATCATGTCATCATGCCATCAAGTCTTTTAATTTTTAAAACTCAACTAAATAAATCATATGGATCTTCAGTCCATTTAAATCGAGGGATATTCACATGGTGATTTCTCTTTATAACCTATACAAAGTCTCCTAATATTATTAGGGAGCTATATTAAATTATTCCATTTGTTTGGAATTCACCATAACACACTTGCAAATTTTCCCATGCCTCTTTTGCTTCATGTTTCCCCTCCAAACCTTGTCTATAGTTCCTTCTCCTTTTATCGGAACTCCACCAAATATCCGAACATTTTATTTGGGACACTTCAAAGACCTGTCCTAGTTCAAACCTTTTGAATTAAATTCAAAGAAATTTGAATGTAATCTTTCAATCTTGGCCATTCATAATTTCTTGGATCAACACATTTTTGTGTGAGTCCAGGAAATTTAACCTCTTGCCCAAATTCCACCCTAACCTCTTTCTTTTCTTTCTCTCCTTTTTCTGTTTTGGTAAATAGAAGAAGAGAGAGAGAGCGCGGTGAGTCCAGCAGCCCAACCGCAGCACGCCAGTCGCGCCACTACCGACCTCCCTAATGCCATCTCCAGCTGGCCCATTAGGCCCACCTAATTCACAACCCTAGGCCATCCTCTCCCGCAGCCTCTCCCTCTCGCTCCCCCTCTGCGCCGCCTCTGCCCGATTCCCATCCCTTGCTCGATCCCTCTCCTCCTCTCGTCGATCCCCCGCGCCCCATCTCCCTCCTCTCGGCTCGCCAGCCTCTCTCTCCCTCGTCTTTCTCCAACCGCGCCACCCTCCGTCCTCCTCCGCCTGGCCAGCGCGAGCCCCTGCCTCAGTGATGGAAATATGCCCTAGAGGCAATAATAAAGTTGTTATTTATATTTCCTTATATCATGATAAATGTTTATTATTCATGCTAGAATTGTATTAACCGGAAACTTAGTACATGTGTGAATACATAGACAAAACAGAGTGTCCCTAGTATGCCTCTACTAGACTAGCTCATTGATCAAAGATGGTTATGTTTCCTAACCATAGACATGAGTTGTCATTTGATCAACGGGATCACATCATTAGGAGAATGATGTGATGGACAAGACCCATCCGTTAGCATAGCACTATGATCGTTTAGTTTTACTGCTATTGCTTTCTTCATGACTTATACATGTTCCTATGACTATGAGATTATGCAACTCCCGAATACCGTAGGAACACCTTGTGTGCTATCAAACGTCACAACGTAACTGGGTGATCATAAAGATGCTCTACAGGTGTCTCCGAAAGTATTCGTGGTGTTGGCATAGATCAAGATTAGGATTTGTCACTCCGAGTGTCGGAGAGGTATCTCTGGGCCCTCTCGGTAACACACATCACAATAAGCCTTGCAATCAAAAGACTAATGAGTTAGTCACGAGATGATGTGTTACGGAACGAGTAAAGAGACTTGCCGGTAACGAGATTGAACTAGGTATAGAGATACCGACGATCGAATCTTGGGCAAGTAACATACCGTTTGACAAAAGGAACAACGTATGTTGTTATGCGGTTCTGACCGATAAAAGATCTTCGTAGAATATGTAGGAGCCAATATGAACATCCAGGTTCCGCTATTGGTTATTGACCGGAGATGAGTCTCGGTCATGTCTACATAGTTCTCGAACCCGTAGGGTCCGCACGCTTAACGTTTGATGACGATCGGTATTATAAGTTTATGAGTATTGATGTACCGAAGGTAGTTCGGAGTCCCGGATGAGATCACGGACATGACGAGGAGTCTCGGAATGTCCGAGACATAAAGATTGATATATTGGACGGCTATATTCGGACACCGGAAGTATACCGGAAAAGTTTCGGATTTATCGAGATTGCCGGAGGGGGTTACCGGAACCCCCTACGAGAGGGGATGGTCCATAGTGGGCCTAAAGGGTGAGAGAGAGGCAGCCCATAGGGCTGGCCGGCGCCCCCACCTAGGAATCCTAGTTGGACTAGGATTGGGGGGGGGGGGGGCGCCACCTCTCCTAATCCTTTACCCCTTCTTCCTTTCGGTGAATCCTACTAGGAATAGGATTGCAATCCTATTCCTAGTAGGAGTCCCCTCCCTAGCCGCACCATAGAGGTTGGCCGGCCCCTCCTCCCTTGCTCCTTTATATACGGGGGCAGGGGGGCACCCAAAGACACACAAGTTGAATTGTTTTAGCCATGTGCGGTGCCCCCCTCCACAGAATCACACCTCGGTCATACCGTCGCGGAGCTTAGGCGAAGCCCTGCGCCGGTGAACACATCATATCCGTCACCACGCCGTCGTGCTGACGAAACTCTCCCGTGAAGCTCAACTGGATCAAGAGCTCGTGGGACGTCATCAAGCTGAACGTGTGCTGAACGCGGAGGTGCCGTACGTTCGGTGCTTGATCGGTTGGATCGCGAAGAAGTTCGACAACATCAACCGCGTCACTTGACGCTTCCGCTCCCGGTCTATGAGGGTACGTAGACACACTCTCCCCTCTCGTTGCTATGCATCTAGTAGATAGATCTTGCGTGATCGTAGGAAAATTTTAAAATACTACGTTCCCCAACAGTGGTATCAGAGCCAGGTCTATGCGTAGATGATATGCACGAGTAGAACACAATGAGTTGTGGGCGATACTAGTCATACTGCTTACCAGCATGTCATACTTTGCTTCGGCGGTATTGTGAGATGAAGCGGCCCGGACCGACATTACGCGTACGCTTACGCGAGACTGGTTTCACCGTTACGAGCACTCGTTGCTTAAAGGTGACTGGCGGGTGTCTGTCTCTCTCACTTTAGCTGAATCAAGTGTGGCTACGCCCGGTCCTTGTGAAGGTTAAAACAGCACATAATTGACGAAACATCGTTGTGGTTTTGTATGCGTAGGTAAGAACGGTTCTTGCTAAGCCCGTAGCAGCCACGTAAAACTTGCAACAAACAAAGTAGAGGACGTCTAACTTGTTTTTGCAGGGCATGTTGTGATGTGATATGGTCAAGACATGATGAGTTATACGGTTTTGTATGAGATGATCATGTTTTGTAAAGTTATCGGCAACTGGCAGGAGCCATATGGTTGTCGCTTTATTGTATGAAATGCAATCGCCATGTAATTGCTTTACTTTATCACTAAGCGGTAGCGATAGTCGTGGAAGCAATAGTTGGCGAGACGACAACGATGCTACGATGAAGATCAAGGTGTCAAGCCGGTGACGAAGGTGATCATGACGGTGCTTTGAAGATGGAGATCAAAAGCACAAGATGATGATGGCCATATCATGTCACATATTTTGATTGCATGTGATGTTTATCTTATTATGCTTCCTATTTTGCTTAGAACGACGGTAGCATTATAAGATGATCCCTTACTAAATTTCAAGGTATAAGTGTTCTCCCTGAGTATGCACCGTTGCGAAAGTTCGTCGTGCCGAGACACCACGTGATGATCGGGTGTGATAAGCTCTACGTTCAAATACAATGGGTGTAAGCCAGTTTTGCACACGCAGAATACTCGGGTTAAACTTGACGAGCCTAGCATATACAGATATGGCCTCGGAACACTGGAGACCGAAAGGTCGAGCGTGAATCATATAGTAGATATGATCAACATAAGATGTTCACCATTGAAAACTACTCCATCTCACGTGATGATCGGACATGGTTTAGTTGATTTGGATCACGTGATCATTTAGATAACCAGAGGGATGTCTATCTAAGTGGGAGTTCTTTAAATTAATATGATTAAATTGAACTTTAATTTATCATGAACTTAGTCCTGATAGTTTTGCATATCTATGTCGTTGTAGATCAATGGCCCGTGCTACCGTTCCTTTGAATTTTAATGCATTCCTAGAGAAAGCTAAGTTGAAAGATGATGGTAGCAATTACACGGACTGGGTCCGTAACCTGAGGATTATCCTCATTGCTGCACAGAAGAATTATGTCCTTGAAGCACCGCTAGGTGACAAGCCCCCTTCCGCTAATGCAGACGCTTTGAACGTCTGGCAGTCGCGGTCTGATGACTACACGATAGTTTAGTGTGCCATGCTTTACGGCTTAGAACCGGGACTTCAACGGCGTTTTGAACGTCATGGAGCATATGAAATGTTCCAGGAGTTGAAGTTAATATTTCAAGCAAATGCCCGAATTGAGAAATATGAGATTTCCAATAAGTTCTACAGCTGCAAAATGGAGGAGAATAGTTCTATCAGTGAACACTTGCTCAGAATGTCTGGGTACTACAATTATATGACTCAACTTGGTTGCAATGTTGACGAGGATAGTGTTATTGATAGAGTTCTTCAATCACTGCCACCAAGCTATAAAGGCTTCGTGATGAACTATAACATGCAAGGGATGCAAAAGACAATTCCCGAGCTCTTCGCTATGCTCAAAGCTGCGGAGGTAGAAATCAAAAAGGAGCATCAAGTGTTGATGGTTAACAAGACCACTAGTTTCAAGAAAAAGGGCAAGGGAAAGAAAGGGAACTTCAAAAGGAATAGCAAGTCAGTTGCTACTTCAACGAAGAAACCCAAATCTGGAGCCAAGCCTGAAACTGAGTGCTTCTACTGCAAGGGGACTGGACACTGGAAGCGGAACTGCCCCAAGTATTTGGCGGATAAGAAGGATGGCAAGATGAACAAAGGTATATGTGATATACATGTTATTGATGTGTACCTTACTAATGCTCGTAGTAGTACCTGGGTATTTGATACCGGTTCGGTTGCTAATATTTGTAACTCGAAACAGGGACTACGGATTAAACGAAGATTAGCTAAGGACGAGGTGACGATGCGCGTGGGAAACGGTTCCAAAGTCGATGTGATCGCCGTCGGCACGCTACCTCTACATCTACCTTCGGGATTAGTTTTAGACCTAAATAATTGTTATTTGGTGCCAGCGTTGAGCATGAACATTATATCTGGATCTTGTTTATTGTGAGACGGTTATTCATTTAAATCAAAGAATAATGGTTGTTCCATTTTAATGAATAATATCTTTTATGGTCATGCACCCTTGAAGAGTGGTCTATTCTTATTGGATCTCGATCGTAGTGATACACATATTCATAATATTGAAACCAAAAGATGCAAGGTTAATAATGATAGTGCAACTTATTTGTGGCACTGCCGTTTAGGTCATATTGGTGTAAAACGCATGAAGAAACTCCATAAAGATGGACTTTTGGAATCACTTGGTGCTTGCGAACCATGCCTCATGGGCAAGATGACTAAAACTCCGTTCTTCGGAACTATGGAGCGAGCAACAGATTTGTTGGAAATCATACATACTGATGTATGTGGACCAATGAGCGTTGATGCTCGCGGCGGGTATCGTTATTTTCTGACCTTCACTGATGATTTGAGCAGATATGGGTATATCTACTTAATGAAACACAAGTCTGAAACATTTGAAAAGTTCAAAGAATTTCAGAGTGAAGTAGAGAATCATCGTAACAAGAAAATAAAGTTCCTACGATCTGATCGTGGAGGAGAATATTTGAGTTACGAGTTTGGTCTTCATTTGAAACAATGTGGAATAGTTTCACAACTCACGCCACCTGGAACACCACAACGTAATGGTGTGTCCGAATGTCGTAACCGTACTTTATTAGATATGGTGCGATCTATGATGTCTCTTACCGATTTACCACTATCGTTTTGGGGTTATGCTTTAGAGACAGCTGCATTCACGTTAAATAGGGCACCATCTAAATCCGTTGATACGACGCCTTATGAACTATGGTTTGGCAAGAAACCAAAGTTGTCGTTTCTTAAAATTTGGGGCTGCGATGCTTATGTGAAAACACTTCAACCTGATAAGCTCGATCCCAAGTCGGAAAAATGTGTCTTCATAGGATACCCAAAAGAGACTGTTGGGTACACCTTCTATCACAGATCCGAAGGCAAAATATTCGTTGCTAAGAACGGATCCTTTCTAGAAAAAGAGTTTCTCTCGAAAGAAGTGAGTGGGAGGAAAGTAGAACTTGATGAGGTAATTGTACCTTCTCCCATATTGGAAAGTAGTACATCATAGGAAATTGTTCCAGTGATTCCTACACCAATTAGTGAGGAAGTTGATGATAATGATCATGAAACTTCGGATCAAGTTTCTGCTGAACGTCGTAGATCAACCAGAGTACGTTCCGCACCAGAGTGGTACGGCAACCCAGTTCTGGAAATCATGTTACTGGACCATGATGAACCTACGAACTATGAGGAAGCGATGATGAGCCCAGATTCCGCAAAATGGCTTGAAGCCATGAAATCTGAGATGGGATCCATGTATGAGAACAAAGTGTGGACTTTGGTTGACTTGCCCGATGATCGGCAGGCCATCGAAAATAAATGGATCTTCAAGAGGAAGACCGACGCAGACGGTAATATTACTGTTTACAAAGCTCGACTTGTTGCGAAAGGTTTTCGACAAGTTCAAGGAGTTGACTACGATGAGACTTTCTCACCTGTAGCGATGCTTAAGTCTGTCCGAATCATGTTAGCAATTGCCGCATTTTATGATTATGAAATCTGGCAAATGGATGTCAAAACTGCATTCCTAAATGGATATCTCAAATAAGAGTTGTATATGATGCAACCGGAAGGTTTTGTCGATCCAAAAGGTGCTAACAAAGTATGCAAGCTCCAGCGATCCATCTATGGACTGGTGCAAGCATCTCGGAGTTGGAATATACGCTTTGATGAGGTTATCAAAGCATATGGTTTTATACAGACTTTTGGAGAAGCCTATATTTACAAGAAAGTGAGTGGGAGCTCTGTAGCATTTCTAATATTATATGTAGATGACATATTGTTGATTGGAAATGATATAGAATTTCTGGATAGCATAAAAGGATACTTGAATAAAAGTTTTTCAATGAAAGACCTCGGTGAAGCTGCTTACATATTGGGCATCAAGATCTATAGAGATAGATCAAGACGCTTGATAAGACTTTCGATAAGTACATACCTTGATAAGATTTTGAAGTAGTTCAAAATGGATCAGTCAAAGAAGAAGTTCTTGCCTGACTTGTAAGGTGTAAAGTTGAGTAAGACTCAAAGCCAGACCACGGCAGAAAAATATAGAGAGAATGAAAGTCATTCCCTATGCCTCATACATAGGTTCTATAAAGTATGCCATGCTGTGTACAAAACACGTTGTGTACCTTGCCATGAGTTTGACAGGGAGGTACAATAGTGATCCAGGAGTAGATCACTGTACAGCGGTCAAAATTATCCTTAGTAATTGGATGACTAAGGAAATGTTTCTCGATTATGGAGGTGATAAAGAGTTCGTCGTAAAGGGTTACGCCGATGCAAGCTTTGACACTAAATCCAGATGACTCTAAGTATCAATCTGGATGCATATTGAAAGTGGGAGAAATTAGCTAGAGTAGCTCCATGCAGAGCATTGTAGACATAGAAATTTGCAAAATACAGACGGATCTGAATGTGACAGACCCGTTGACTAAACTTCTCTCACAAGCAAAACATGATCACACCTTATTACTCTTGGGTATTAATCACATAGCGATGTGAACTAGATTATTGACTCTAGTAAACCCTTTGGGTGTTGGTCACATGGTGATGTGAACTATGGGTGTTATTCACATAACGATGTGAACTATCGGTATTAAATCACATGGCGATGTGAGCTAGATTATTGACTCTAGTGCAAGTGGGAGACTGATGGAAATATGCCCTAGAGGCAATAATAAAGTTGTTATTTATATTTCCTTATATCATGATAAATGTTTATTATTCATGCTAGAATTGTATTAACCGGAAACTTAGTACATGTGTGAATACATAGACAAAACAGAGTGTCCCTAGTATGCCTCTACTAGACTAGCTCATTGATCAAAGATGGTTATGTTTCCTAACCATAGACATGAGTTGTCATTTGATCAACGGGATCACATCATTAGGAGAATGATGTGATGGACAAGACCCATCCGTTAGCATAGCACTATGATCGTTTAGTTTTACTGCGATTGCTTTCTTCATGACTTATACATGTTCCTATGACTATGAGATTATGCAACTCCCGAATACCGTAGGAACACCTTGTGTGCTATCAAACGTCACAACGTAACTGGGTGATCATAAAGATGCTCTACAGGTGTCTCCGAAAGTATTCGTGGTGTTGGCATAGATCAAGATTAGGATTTGTCACTCCGAGTGTCGGAGAGGTATCTCTGGGCCCTCTCGGTAACACACATCACAATAAGCCTTGCAAGCAAAAGACTAATGAGTTAGTCACGAGATGATGTGTTACGGAACGAGTAAAGAGACTTGCCGGCAACGAGATTGAACTAGGTATAAACATACCGACGATCAAATCTCGGGCAAGTAACATACCGTTTGACAAAAGGAACAACGTATGTTGTTATGCGGTTCTGACCGATAAAAGATCTTCGTAGAATATGTAGGAGCCAATATGAACATCCAGGTTCCGCTATTGGTTATTGACCAGAGATGAGTCTCGGTCATGTCTACATAGTTCTCGAACCCGTAGGGTCCGCACGCTTAACGTTTGATGACGATCGGTATTATGAGTTTTTGAGTATTGATGTACCGAAGGTAGTTCGGAGTCCCGGATGAGATCACGGACATGACGAGGAGTCTCGGAATGTCCGAGACATAAAGATTGATATATTGGACGGCTATATTCGGACACCGGAAGTATACCGGAAAGGTTTCGGATTTATCGGGAATGCCGGAGGGGGTTACCGGAACCCCCTACGAGAGGGGATGGTCCATAGTGGGCCTAAAGGGTGAGAGAGAGGCAGCCCATAGGGCTGGCCGGCGCCCCCACCTAGGAATCCTAGTTGGACTAGGATTGGGGGGGGCGCCACCTCTCCTATTCCTTTCCCCCTTCTTCCTTTCGGTGAATCCTACTAGGAATAGGATTGCAATCCTATTCCTAGTAGGAATCCCTTCCCTAGCCGCACCAGGAGAGTTGGCCGGCCCCTCCTCCCTTGCTCCTTTATATACGGGGGCAGGGGGGCACCCAAAGACACACAAGTTGAATTGTTTTAGCCGTGTGCGGTGCCCCCCTCCACAGAATCACACCTCGGTCGTACCGTCGCGGAGCTTAGGCGAAGCCCTGCGCCGGTGAACACATCATATCTGTCACCACGCCGTCGTGCTGACGAAACTCTCCCGTGAAGCTCAACTGGATCAAGAGCTCGTGGGACGTCATCAAGCTGAACGTGTGCTGAACGCGGAGGTGCCGTACGTTCGGTGCTTGATCGGTTGGATCGCGAAGAAGTTCGACAACATCAACCGCGTCACTTGACGCTTCCGCTCCCGGTCTACGAGGGTACGTAGACACACTCTCCCCTCTCGTTGCTATGCATCTGGTAGATAGATCTTGCGTGATCGTAGGAAAATTTTAAAATACTACGTTCCCCAACACGACCACTGCAGAAGATAGAGAGAAAATGAAAGTCATTCCCTATGCCTCAGCCATAGGATCTATCATGTATGCAATGCTGTGTACCAGACCTGATGTGTGCCTTGCTATAAGTCTAGCAGGGAGGTACCAAAGTAATCCAGGAGTGGATCACTGGACATCGGTCAAAAACATCCTAAAGTATCTGAAAAGAACAAAGGATATGTTTCTCGTATATGGAGGTGACAAAGAGCTCGTCGTAAACGGTTACGTCGATTCTAGCTTTGACACTGATCCGGATGACTCAAAGTCACAAACCGGATATGTATTTTTATTGAACGGTGGAGCTGTCAGTTGGTGCAGTTCCAAGCAGAGCGTCGTGGCGGGATCTACGTGTGAAGCGGAATACATAGCTGCTTCGGAAGCAGCAAATGAAGGAGTCTGGATGAAGGAGTTCATATCCGATCTAGGTGTAGTACCTAGTGCATCGGGCCCAATGAAAATCTTTTGTGACAACACTGGAGCCATAGCCTTGGCGAAGGAATCCAGGTTTCACAAGAGAACAAAGCACATCAAAAGACGCTTCAATTCCATCCGCGATCTAGTCAAGGAGGGAGACATAGAGATTTGCAAAATACATACGGATCTAAATGTTGCAGACCCGTTGACTAAGCCTCTTCCACGGGCAAAACATGATCAGCACCAAGACTCCATGGGTGTGAGGATCATCACTTTGTAATCTAGATTATTGACTCTAGTTCAAGTGGGAGACTGAAGGAAATATGCCCTAGAGGCAATAATAAAGATGTTATTTGTATTTCCTTATATCATGATAAATGTCTTTTATTCATGCTAGAATTGTATTAACCGGAAACTTAGTACATGTGTGGATACATAGACAAAACAATATGTCCCTAGTATGCCTCTACTAGACTAGCTCATTGATCAAAGATGGTTATGTTTCCTAACCATAGACATGAGTTGTCATTTGATCAACGGGATCACATCATTAGGAGAATGATGTGATGGACAAGACCCATCCGTTAGCATAGCACTATGATCGTTTAGTTTTACTGCTATTGCTTTCTTCATGACTTATACATGTTCCTATGACTATGAGATTATGCAACTCCCGAATACCGTAGGAACACCTTGTGTGCTATCAAACGTCACAACGTAACTGGGTGATCATAAAGATGCTCTACAGGTGTCTCCGAAAGTATTCGTGGTGTTGGCATAGATCAAGATTAGGATTTGTCACTCCGAGTGTCGGAGAGGTATCTCTGGGCCCTCTCGGTAACACACATCACAATAAGCCTTGCAATCAAAAGACTAATGAGTTAGTCACGAGATGATGTGTTACGGAACGAGTAAAGAGACTTGCCGGTAACGAGATTAAACTAGGTATAGAGATACCGACGATCGAATCTCGGGCAAGTAACATACCGTTTGACAAAAGGAACAACGTATGTTGTTATGCGGTTCTGACCGATAAAAGATCTTCGTAGAATATGTAGGAGCCAATATGAACATCCAGGTTCCTCTATTGGTTATTGACCGGAGATGAGTCTCGGTCATGTCTACATAGTTCTCGAACCCGTAGGGTCCGCACGCTTAACGTTTGATGACGATCGGTATTATGAGTTTATGAGTATTGATGTACCGAAGGTAGTTCGGAGTCCCGGATGAGATCACGGACATGACGAGGAGTCTCGGAATGTCCGAGACATAAAGATTGATATATTGGACGGCTATATTCGGACACCGGAAGTATACCGGAAAAGTTTCGGATTTATCGGGATTGCCGGAGGGGGTTACCGGAACGCCCTACGAGAGGGGATGGTCCATAGTGGGCCTAAAGGGTGAGAGAGAGGCAGCCCATAGGGCTGGCCGGCGCCCCCACCTAGGAATCCTAGTTGGACTAGGATTGGGGGGGGGGGGCGCCACCTCTCCTAATCCTTTCCCCCTTCTTCCTTTCGGTGAATCCTATTAGGAATAGGATTGCAATCCTATTCCTAGTAGGAGTCCCCTCCCTAGCCGCACCATAGAGGTTGGCCGGCCCCTCCTCCCTTGCTCCTTTATATACGGGGGCAGGGGGGCACCCAAAGACACACAAGTTGAATTGTTTTAGCCATGTGCGGTGCCCCCCTCCACAGAATCACACCTCGGTCATACCGTCGCGGAGCTTAGGCGAAGCCCTGCGCCGGTGAACACATCATATCCGTCACCACGCCGTCGTGCTGACGAAACTCTCCCGTGAAGCTCAACTGGATCAAGAGCTCGTGGGACGTCATCAAGCTGAACGTGTGCTGAACGCGGAGGTGCCGTACGTTCGGTGCTTGATCGGTTGGATCGCGAAGAAGTTCGACAACATCAACCGCGTCACTTGACGCTTCCGCTCCCGGTCTACGAGGGTACGTAGACACACTCTCTCCTCTCGTTGCTATGCATCTGGTAGATAGATCTTGCGTGATCGTAGGAAAATTTTAAAATACTACGTTCCCCAACACTCAGCCCACCTGCGGCCGTCCTACGCCGCGTTCCCATCGTGCCAGGAGGCAGAGGCCACCTCGCGCACGGCCTCCTCCGACGCCGAGCCTCGCCACCGCTCGAGTCCGAGGGCCCGCCTCGTCGGCCTCCTGACCTACAGGTCGGCCGCGAGCCAGCGTCGCGGCGCCGTGACGATGACCATGCCTCGCCTCCTGCCGCGGGAGACCAGCGCGGGCTCTGCTTCGTCGAGCTGCCATGGCGCCGCCCTATCCTCGCGTCTCCCCACTGCCTCCTCTTCGTTCCAGCAGGCAATGGTACCCCGACGTCCTCCATGGCCATCTGTCCCGGGCACCATGACCACCGGGCCGAGTCCCGTATCCCATCGCCGGCCACTTTGTGCTTGACGATGTGTACATCTACACCGAGACCGGACCGACAATATGAGCACCACTACAACCCGTGCACGTCAAGTCCAGTGACACCAAGTTCTCCTGCGACCAGCGTACAACTACCATCGTGGTGCGTTTTGCCAAGTCCGACTACAACCTAAACGACTACCGTCGACCTCAAGAGCACAAGTACCCCGCCGGCAAGACCGACGCCCGAACGACTATACACAACGATGCGTCAAGTTCGACTACCGTCGCAAAAACGAGACCGACAAGTCCGAAGACCTCAAGTACCACGACACGACGACATGAACATCTACGGAAACGTGAACGGCTGCAAAACGTGTTCCGCTACCGTCGCCGAAGACCGCGTGTGCATCTCCAACGTGAACGACTACTTCCACGATGTCCGAGAACGACTACTTCCTTTTGACCACGTGAACGACTACTTCCTCTACGACACGTGAACCACTACTTCCCTCGAGACTTGAACCACCCCGAACCGCATGCTTCGAAGGTATAACCGCCAAATCGATGACCCCGCGAACGATGTGTGTTGTATGAGATGCTCCACTTGTGTGCACCGTGCCCGATTCGTCGCTTGTCATGCCCCTCGTTTGCCTCGTCGCCAACCCGTGGGAACCCGGTGACGGGATCACCCCACCTTTCTTCTTGCATGACACGCTCTCCATCATCTTTTGCACCGGACTCTCAACGAGTTACCGGTACCGAAATGTTGTTGCGGCACCATTTTCGGTTATTGTCGCCGTGGCACCCCTTTCCACCACGATGACAAATGCTTCATATCCCTTATGTCAACTTTTAATAAAATTGCATAAAACATGATCATGGCATCCGCATCATGATAACAACATTAAAAATGATTAAATTGTTGTTGCTCCAATAATTGCTAAATGACATGAGGAGTTTCCAGAATTGTTGTTGTTATTTCCGGCCTCATTTAAATTGGCTAGATACTGTAGTTTTGCTCATGCTTCACCTCTTGCCATGTTTAATAAAAACATTTAATCTTGTCTTGTTAATAAACGAGAGTCAACTAAATAAATAAATTGTGGTGTTTTGTCAATATGCAACTCGTTGCATATTGAGCTCCATTTAACTTGTAGTACTTGTTTGTGCACTTTGCCATGCCATGCATGTTTAAACCGGACATGCATCA
Source organism: Secale cereale (assembly GCA_902687465.1). Taxonomy (NCBI): domain Eukaryota; kingdom Viridiplantae; phylum Streptophyta; class Magnoliopsida; order Poales; family Poaceae; genus Secale; species Secale cereale. Next base: position 552,339,445 of record LR738712.1, read on the forward strand.
TATTTGTTTGTGCATCATGCCATGGTCATGATATGTGTGTTTACCGTGTTGTTTGCTTCTTTCCGGTATGCTTCTCTCGATAGCTTGGGTTTCGTTCCGGAGTTGTGAGGTTTTGTTCAACTACTTCATGGACTTGTTCTTCTTCCTTGCGGAGTCCCAGGCAAGATGACCATTCCCAGATATCACTACTATCTTTGCCTATGCTAGATGGTTTGCTCTTTAGATATTGCCTCGATGCCTATGTCTGTTTATCAGCCCCCTATTGTTGCCATGAAACCTCTAACCTTTGACACCTTCCCAGCAAACCGTTGTTTGGCTATGTTACCCGCTTGCTCAGCCCCTCTTATAGCGTTGTTAGTTGCAGGTGAAGATGAAGATTGCTCCATGTTGGAACTTGTTGTTGGAATATCACAATATCTCTCAAATATATTAACACACCTATATACTTGGCAATGGGTGGAAGGCTTGGCCTTTTGCTCGGTGTTTTGTTCCACTCATGCCACCTTAGGACCCGATAAACCGGTGTTATGTTCCCGAATTTTGCGTTCCTAACACGGTTGGGGTTTATGGGCCCCCCTCGATAACCCTCTTAGCGCTAAAGCTTTTCCAGCAAGGCCCAACTTTGGTACTACATTTGCCTAACAACTAAAACTTGCATAGGAAGTAATTAATCCTTTTCTTAATCAACAACCCGGGCCAGTGCTCCACATGAGTGTTGGTCCAACCTAGCAGACTGCAGGGCCGCCTTGGGGAAACCCGAGGTATTTGGTATTTTCCTATAGGCTGTCTCATCCGGTCGTGGCCTGAGACGAGATACGCGCGACTACTATCAGGGTGTCGGCACGCCGGGAGGTCTTGCTGGATTAGTTTTACCTTTGTCGGAATATCTTGAGCACGGGATTCCGAGAATACTCGGGTCTTCCCACCTTGGAGTTGCGACTCCGCACATCGTGAGCTTGTGATGGGCTAAGTTGGGACACCCCTGCAGGGTTTTGATCTTTCAAAAGCCGTGCCCGCGATTATGTGGCAGATGGGAATTTGTTAATATCCGGTTGTAGAAAAAATGACACTCTATCCATGAGAATACACTTCCTGTGTGAGTTCCGTGATTGTCTCTTCTCGAAGGGGTTTCGAGAAGAAGACCACGATGGGGTTATGTCTGACGTGAGTAGTTAGGATCACTTCGTGATCACCTGGCGATCGTTGGCACTTGATCTCTTCTCGCTCTAAACTCGTAAGCTAGTTGCTTAGAGCTTGCTGCAAACACTTTATTACCCCCTCCTCACCTAAAGGCTTTGTTAGTTTTGATACCCGGGAACGGGATTGCTGAGTCCTTTGTGGCTCACAGATTACTACACACCAGATGCAGGTACTTCCGAGAACAGTGCAGGAGGTGGATCAGAACTTCAGTGGGAGTTCGATGAAGAGCGTAGCCGTATGTATGTGACGTTTTCGACGATCAGTAGTGGTTCCTACTAGGGGCGATCGGGACCTTGTGTTGCTTTATTTATGGTATCTTTCATTTGGATCTTCATCCGTAATCGGACTCTGATATTATTTGGATGATGAATGTTTATGTAATGCATTGTGTGACGTGGCGAGTGTAAGCCAACTACTCTTTTGCAATTTCATCCCTCTTTTACATGAGTCGTGCAAAGATACCATACTTGAGATCATTCTAGTATGAGCTTATACCTTTAAGTCGTGCAAAGATACCATACTTGAGATCATTCTAGTATGAGCTTATACCTTTAAGTCGTGCGTCGACACGTGGGAGGTATAATCTCATATTGGGCATTACAATGCCCTCCTCTCCTCTCCTTCCTTCCCCTGCACAGCTGTATTTGCTTGTGTGCAAATCAAGTTAATACTCGATGGATCTCGACAGATCAATTCACGAACCCTAACTCCTCATCCACAATGCGCTCGGATCTATGTCATGGACTCATGGTGCCTACTGCAGAGCGTGCAACCGAGGGAGGAGATGTTTTGGTCTATATTTTTAGGTACTAATCGAATTTGTACTCATGCGTAGTGATTACTGAGAGGAATCTATGAGTTCCTGCAGTAGGCATCTCCAGCATTTCTTGTGCAGATAAGTTCGTATTCATATTTCCCCCTTGCATAGGAATCGACTTATTTTAGGAACGTTAATATCATTTATTGGCCTATGAATTTCTCACATAATTTCCTGCTTTACTGTTCTGGTGAACATCCTTTTCAAATATTTTTCGTTTCGTGAAACCTTGAAATAGTAGTTTAAATTCTTTTCCATCAATCCGCGTGTTGCTTTCTTGGTGATGGTAATTAGTCATGGATAGTTGCCATTCTGAAGTTCCTTGGTTCAAATATGTGCGGTTTGGCAATGATTTTGCCTGTTTTTTTTCTGTTCAAATGTATACCATTTGGCAATGACTAGATTCAAAGATACTGTCCAGTCCTATGTAATGGTACAAGCGCCATTCGCAGGCACTCGAGGTATGAGTGACATGCCCCCCTCACCTTTGACGTCCCAGCACGCTCCGTCGCGTTTTCTACTTGTTGGTTAACATAATGGTGCTCTGCTTAGGACATAATTGGTACCAGAAAGATAGTTTTTTGCAGCATTATTCTGCAATGTGCTCAATTCTTCCCTCTCGCCTGGCCTCATCGGTTGTATTTTTGTAGGTCGTATGTGTGATTCTGGTCCATAAATACTACAGATTCTTTCCTGTGTTTCGCGTAGATGTATATTGAAGGGGAGGTGTTATTTATGTTCTGAAGTGCTGTCAGTCTATATGTGCTGTAGTTGTAGCCTATGTTTAAGGTCCATGTATACCTGTTTTTTAGTTCATATGTGCTACAGATTTAGGAGGCTTGGTCCTCCTCTGACCTCTGGACTCTGCTCAGGTGCCATGTTGTTGTTACTGATCTTTGTTACGTTGCAGGTTCCGGTCGGATCTGAGAGTAAAAGTGACAGCACCACTACCACCTCTTCCATCTACATTTCATTCTGGGAGGCGCTTCAGATCAGATCAGGCATTAATACGCGGCTTCAAATGCTGGTCATGTTACTTTTGCTTCAGTGTAGGCTTGAAACTTTGGCAGAGTATGATTGACTGTAACTCGTTTTTCCTTTTTGACTGTCAGCTGTAATTTTTGGTGCAGGGAGAACACATTCTTTTGTGAGAAAACCTCAGGTTTGGCACCCAAGACGAACACCCGTATAATGAATGAATGCTAAGGAATTTTGTAATCAAGTCAACTGATTTTGCCGCTCCTCTGTTGTAGCTTGAGGACTGTGCTTAACTCACTTGCATCTACTACCTCGCTTCCCCGTTGACCTGCAAGAAGGTACCCCCTGCACCTCCCTCCCACTTCTCGAATCCACTTCACATCGTTACACTTCTGTTCCTTGCACTCATCCAGTTATTATTATAGCCTTGTAGTTGTAGGAAACTAGGAATCTGTATGACTCGATAATGAACTCTAGTGCAGCACTAATTGCAGGGTAATGAGATTTCTGTTAGGACTTTTACATGAAATAGTTCAATTTCTGCATGATTAGGAGACAATTCTAATGTTTCAAACACATACATTTGATTTGAACTTTTTTAGTTTGAAATTGATCCAACTCGAGCAAGCATGCTATACATTTCTTGCATACTAATCTGATCAAATCAGATTTCTGTTGTACCTTCAGATCATTTTTTTCTTAATGTTAGTTCAATACGCACCTTTTGCCCTTGCTGGTCCGCTGGATAAGTTGTAGATTGTGTATGGATAAGTAAGATATATGACTGCTAGGTGCAGGTTTGTAATTTTGTTTTAATTGTAGGGACATGTAGGTCCTTTATTTGTACTTAGGTCTCTTGTAGTAATGTTCAGGGCATTGGAAATCTTGTATAATAATCTGTACGTAGTTGAGACTAACAACAGAGCGATGACATGTTTGTTTTTGGGCATAAATTTATCATGGGGTGTGGGTGGTAAAGGAATAAAGAAGGTTGATATTCTTTTAATCTTTCTAATTCAATTCTACCACAGTTATATGGAATGCTCTAATTCCAAACAGTTACATGGAAATGTCCACTATCCATACAAAATGAACTCCAACTTTCTCCAAATATTGTATATTAACACAAGATGATTTTTATTTCATCTAAATGATTTTATAGGTACACAAAGATGATGAGGTCAGAGCCTTGTTTAAGAAAGTGCAAGGAGAAGTCCCTCGATCGCCTATAATTATTATGAAGGTGGCATCTCAGGTGATACGTGATACACTATTAACAATCATTATTTTCTGTTGTATCTTTGTGTTACTCATGTTCAGTATTCAACGAGTGCTTCTTCTGTAATGATATAGTTCATTTATCTTAAATCTTGCCTTTCTGTTCTTTCTTTGTAGATATGACATCTAGAGGATCAGTTGCTCTGTGACAAGCATGGCAACGTGGCATCACTGCAAAGTCGAGACTGTAGTGTTCAAAGAAGGCACCAAAGGGTTAGTTATTCTCCCGAGACATTGTGTTGTTCAATATCAGTTTTGTTGGAATTAGTCTGAGCCAAACATTTGCGTAGTGAGTATTGGTAAAAGTTCTACAGCTTCAGGGAACTAAAACTTCATTGGACGGTGTAGCAATCATATACTATTTAGCAAAGTGCAAAATGTTGCAGGAGCTATACAAAATTGAAGTATTAGCATTTTCTTCCATGTAATCATTTATTGCTGTCAGTTATACTTATACTATACTAAATAGTTGAATGTTGCATTTCGAATTCAAGAACAAAATTTTTCTTCCTATATTGATATATGTGTCGGGCCGCTAAGGGGATTCGGCCCCTCTCCCTGAGCTAGCGTTCCGTCGAACGACAGGGGCCATCTATTCAGTTTCGATCTGATCGGGGGCCTCCTTATCCTTTGGTCTATGATTCGAGGTGAACTTGTGTGTGCGCAAGATTTCGTCTTGGTTTCTGGCGAGCGACCGAAATCTGCTTTGCGAAGTGCTGGAAAACTAGACGTTTTCAATCCAGATCTGTTCGTTCGTTCGATAGAAGCTGATTCAGTTGAGCCCTTATATTGTTGTTACGGCTTCCAATAATTGATGCGTAACAGTTCTGAGATACACATACTGATGCTCCTTCACGTAATCAACAAACTAAGCATTTGGTCTTCCAAATGGATACTAGCCCCACCAAACATTAGGGAGTCACTTTAGCTATATCATCATTAGTAGATTCTTTGGTTAGTTCTTGCACCTCTCCATCTCAAACTTGCTAATTCCGTTTATGGCTCGCGTTCTTTCTCTTTTCGTTGGGACATGGGTATCGATGTTAGTATTTTCTATCATTATCTTAACCTTGGTTGGCTGGTGGTTGATTTTGTACCCCCTTTTGTATATTGTCCCTTTTGCAATCTAAGTTTATTTTTTCATATGTGTTCATCAAATTCGGCCTCTGAGTGGCAGGATTAGCCGATTTAAAGCAGTCTTTGTGCAAACATTAGTCGCTGCTATCCAAAAACTTATAGAACTAACTTTTTGTATAATTATTTTAACTCGCATACATAAGGGGTAAATAAGCACAAATTGAAAAGGAACCCCTAAGCTTTCCTTAGGTGTGCTCATTTTTACATTAGTAGATAGAGTTACATAAGTTTGCCTCTACCACTACTGATATCAGGGATGAAATTTAATTGCTTTTTAGTTCTAGGTTGAAAATGATGCTGAAGTTCTAAACATTCTGTTTGACTGAATTTTCTTCTTGATGTGCAGCTGAATTAGGGAAGGATGCCGAAGTTACAAGTACACAACCCTTATTCTGCTAACTATGGCTCTCTTTTGGAGGCCGATTGCCTTTTGGAAGCTATTGGCCCTTGGTTACCCCAAGAGGAATTTTTCTGGCTGGCTTCACAGGCCATAGCTCCTCCCTCCCCAGCCCCACTTTGTCTCCCCTGTGATTTGACTGTTCCCGATCTTGGTGGCTGGCATGTCTCAAATTTTCATTGGGCAGAGCTACTAATGTAAAGGAGCAAACTGGAAATTCCACCTGCATATTTTAGGTAATTATTCATGTTTTTCTAAACGCTTTGTGTGCATATGGTAGGCATGAACTTGTCCCTGCAACTCATGATAAGAGTAGACCTTAAATTCGCCAGAATGAGTTCTTATTCTGATTATCTATGAAGTCTTATTTTGATTATCTTTCACTTTACTATAAGATAACAAATCTGGGAAGCTAAAGCCTAAGAAGTTTCAGACTGAGTTTGCCTCCTTTGTCCTTTCCCACTCTATATATTGTATTCTTTGGTCATTTTATACCAAGATCTTGCCTATATCCCTGAACTTGTTGATTTTGTAGGGTTCTTGCGGATCATGCTGGTCATTCCTGGGCGTTGGAGTGGGCCAACTTCCTGACGACGGGCAAGATGGAGGTGATCGGCTGCTCGGCGGTGACCATGAGGTGAGGCGTGGTGCCAGCGGCAGCGAGTGCAGGAAGCAGCAACATTAGAGATGGGCAACGAGGTACACTGCTCACTCCATATGAAGGAATAATTGATGTAGTAGCTAGCATTCATTTTTAGATGCTATGCATCTTTCGGTTTTTTTGGCAGTAGAACGCTATGTATCTCTAAACATCTGTAGTAGAGAGCTATGTATGTGTAAACATTAAAGATTGTTGCATGAAAGATTAGTAGCACCTCCTTGTCATTGTCAATACCTGTTGATATTGTGTAGTACATCAAGATCAGCTACACTGCAAACATCTGCAAATATTACTCTTGCGTTAATCATTGTATATTTTATTCCTGTTTTAGATGTTTCTCTTCAAGAGATGCTTGCACTTTAGTCTGAGAATTTTATTCCTGTCCAATCAGTAGTATGTGTTAGAATGTGTACGAGAACATGGAGCAAGTATGGTAGCAGTGACAGATTTATTTAGCAATTAGACTGAAAGACCATACTCACAAGCAATGATGCTGATGTCTCATTCTTTATTTTTTACCAGATCATATCCATAAAAACGTACTACTTAATCGAGTCTTGGGTGACTTGCATGTTCTACTTGTAGAACCATTATTTTCTGTAACGACCTGCTTCACAATGATGCGGTCCAAATCAGATATCTTTTGTTTTGTTAACAAGCATTCATATGAAACCCAATATTTGATAGTAGTTCTCGAGAAAGATATTATTGCATGCACATCCACACATTATATTAATCAGTTAAGTATATCTTTCAGTAGAAACCCTTATTTTTCCCATCTTCTAATCTCTTCAGATTTCAGGTTCTGACCGCATAACAATCCAAGCATCCTTTTTTGTTGAATTAAGGACTTATTCTCACCGTGGTTGATGCTTGATGTAGTGGAGGTGTATTGAGACATAGGATATGGAGTCTCAGTTCTGATATGTACATGAAACTCATTTTATTTTGTCATGCTACTGGTAGTTATTATATGGGGCTATTTGTTATGTTTATGCCTATATGTTAAGTTCTCATATTTTAATTATAGTATGTTTTCAATGATGTGTGGTTTTGGAATTTGGAGATTAACATTCAGGCTTTTGGTATCTTTAAATTTTTTTTTTCTACTAAACTTGATGCAAACAATTTGTCCTATCTGGCACTACCACTCTGGCTTTTTGGAACAAATTTTGTCACGTGCTTGCAAAAATTATCCTATCGATTTACTATACTCAGCTTATCGTGCTTTTGGTATATCTCTACTGTTTGCGCTCTATACTAAACTCCTTAGTCTTGAAAGAGTGTTGTAATTTTCTTTCGATGTACAATATTTATACATGCTAGGTCACGACACTCAGACGGGCAATGCGCACCAAGGCACGCCACTTAGCCGATGGGGACCTCCATGGTTGCCGCCGACCAGATGCCACCACCATTGCTGATGTCGTCGTCGTCCTCAGTGCCGCACCACACGACACTATCGAACAGGTAAGTATCCTCGATCTCAGCCCATGCTTCTCTCACCTCGCTGGTTGGTTTGGTTTCCTGCTTTGCGTCCCTCTTCCTCAACCTTAGAAAAAGCATGGCTGCTAGCACAGAATGGACGAGGAAGAGGTGAGCTGCCGCGCCATCAAAGCTCTCACACCGCTACTCCCCGTCGAGCTTGCGAGTGTGCCGGATATGGTGGCCAACACAACCCGTCCTTCGGCCAGCACCTCCTAGCAATGCCTACAACAGCAGGTGAGCCCCTACTCGCAGTTTTTCTTTGCATCCTTTGAAACGAATCGATAGACTACTGAACTTTATATCTTCAAAGATGTTATTTAGGTTCTCTGTCAAGAAGGGGATATATCAAAGTAGTGGCATGTTCTAATTATAAATGATGACAAGAAAGTTAATAACTTCATAATTACATAGTAAGCGTAGTTAGAGCATATAGGTTAGAGATGTACAAATGATTGACTAAAAATATATATTTGTATTTGCAACAACACACCGGATCACATCACATCAGGTAAATATTTTTGAAGAATACAAGTCAAGATTAAAATCTGACCACGACAGCTAAAAAACCAAGGTAAATGCATCATACATATATTTTTAAAGATATTCATGGCGTTGCATAAGCATAATTCAACCCCCCCTCCTGAGCACTAGCAGCTGGCATATACATGTATTTCTTGATTCCAATAGATGCATGCCAATCTTAGAAAATATAGGTAGCACCTATACTGCAATTTAGAACTTGCATAGCTGGTTGATTGATTTGACTATAACCAAACCGCACCGTCATATCGTGATTATTTAAATAAAAAATAATCAAAGAAATACATGTACCAAAGTTGCATCTGTTGAGATCATGAGTAGGCATACAATTTGCTCCAAATTATTATGATATTGTAGTCTAATAAATTATGTATTGTGGTGTCCACCTCCTTTTCTCTTTTGGCCAAGACATATACTCTGCATGGGAAGTTGCGTGCTTGCTACGAGCTTCAGTCTCCTAGGCAGCCGCTACACCTTTCGATGTACTTTTGTTATTATGATGTATCTCTTGCTTTTGGTATATTGTAGTGAAATTAATTGTCGTGGACAACCATTGTATGGTATGAATTGGGTCTTTATGCCTTTGTGATCAAATAGAATCTATCAAAGGGCAGCTACTATGCTCTTTGTTATTTTGGAATCTGATTTGCTTCTGGTATATTAAGCATCTATCCTCTGTAATGAATATATAGTTGTGATCCTATTGACATATGCAATTACTATTCCTTGCTTGTGCCTTTATGCTTTCTGATCAAATTGCAATCTACCATAGGTAGCTACTTTGCTCTTTTTATTTTGGATCTATCATTATGTCATTTATGATTAGGTGTGTTGCACCTATGGGATAGACCATAAATGCGTCAAGATGTATTGACAATAGTTATGCTATCTATAAAGACAATCTTATGTTTGATTACTCTTGCAAAAATTTAGACTTTGTTTACATGTCCTGGGAATGTGTTGAGCAGGCATAATACAAATTAAGAATATGGTGCCAGAACCTGGATTACTACTCACTTAGCATTACTTGCCTGACCAAAACATTAGGACCGACACCCTCGTGCCAAGGCGCGATCCCGATCTAGTAGTATAACATAGGAAGATCCTCCATCCACATTAAGATCAAAATGGTCTTTTTTGATTGGGTTAGGAATTTCTTCTTTTCTAATCATTTTCGTTGAGATCAATTTGATGATCGGCATGACGGCTCCTCTCGCTCCCTGAGAGGCCACTAGGGTTCCTCCTCCTCCCCTCCCGCCGTCGCCGGCCTAGCCCGCCGCCACCGCCCCCTTCCGCCTCCTTCCTTCCCATGTCCATATCCGCCCTCGCGCCGCCTCCCCGGGAGGTGACCAGGGCGGAGCTCGAGATCCTCTCCCGTGGGGTCCCTCCTCACCCATCTCCCCCTGCCGCCGCCGACGGACGCCCCCAGCGCTGGCTCGGGTGGTGCCGGCGGTGATACGTCCATTTTGCATCATACTTATATGTTGATATTTATTGCATTATGGGCTATTATTATATGTTTTGTCATAATACTTGTGCCCTTTCTCTCCTATTTTATAAGGTTTACATGAAGAGGGAGAATGCCGGCAGTTGGAATTCTGGGCTGGAAAAGGAGCAAACTCTGGAAACCTATTCTGCACAACTCCAAAAGCCCCGAAACTCAACAGAACTTCGTTTTAGAAAATACAAAAAATATCTGGTGAAAGTAGTCCACGAGGGGGGCCACCGGCTGTCCACGAGGGTGGGGGGCGTGCCCCCTGCCTCGTGGGCCAGCCGGAAGGCCCCCGATGCCCATCTTCTCCTGTATGAGATGTTTTGACCTGGAAAAAATCAGAAGGAGGCTTTCGGGACCAGACGCCGCCGTCTGGAGGCGGAACCAAGGCGAAAACCAATCTAGGGCTCCGGCAGAGCTGTTCTTCCAGGGATACTTCCCTCCGGGAGGGGGAAATCATCACCGCCGTCATCACCAACTTCTCTCCCATCTTGGGGAGGGCTATCTTCAAAAACATCTTCACTAGCACCATCTCCTCTCAAACCCTAGTTCGTCTCTTGTATCCAATCTTTGTACCCAAACCTCAGATTGGTACCCATGGGTTGCTAGTAGTGTTGATTACTCCTTGTAGTTGATGCTAGTTGGTTTATTTGGTGGAAGATCATATGTTCAGATCCATTATGCATATTAATACCCCTCTGATCATGAACAACATTATGTCTTGTGAGTAGTTACTTTTGTTCCTGAGGTCATGGGGGAAGTCTTGCTATTAGTAGTCATGTGAATTTGGTCTTCGTTCGATATTTTGATGAGATGTATGTTGTCTCTCCTCTAGTGGTGTCATGTGAATGTCGATTAAATGACACTTCACCATTATTTGGGCCTAGAGGAAGGCATTGGGAAGTAATAAGTAGATGATGGGTTGCTAGAGTGATAGAAGCTTAAGCCCTAGTTTATGTGTTGCTTCGTAAGGGGTTGATTTGGATCCGTATGTTTCAGGCTATGGTTAGGTTTACCTTAATACTTCTTTTGTAGTTGCGGATGCCTGCATTAGAGGTTAATCATAAGTGGGAGGCTTGTCCAAGTAAGGATAGCACCCAAGCACCGGTCCACCCACATAACAAATTATCAAAGTACCGAATGTGAATCAGATGATCGTGATGAAAACTAGCTTGACGATAATTCCCATGTGTTCTCAGGAGCGCTTTCCTTTATATAAGAGTTTGTCCAGGCTTCTCCTATGCTACAAAAAGGTTTGGGCCACCTTTCTGCACCTTATTTAATTTTACCTTTTGTCACTTGATACCAATTACCTTATCACAAAACTATCTGTTACCTATAATTTCAATGCCTGCAGAAAATACCTTACTGAAAACTGCCTATCATTTCTTTCTGCTCCTCGTTGTGTTCGACACTCTTACTTATCGAAAGGACTACGATAGATCCCATACACTTGTGGGTCATCAAGACTCTTTTCTGGCGCTGTTGCCGGGGAGTGAAGCGCCTTTGGTAAGTGGAATTTGGTAAGGAAAAATTTATATAGTGTGCTGAAATTTATTGTCACTTGTTACTATGGCTCAAAATCTTTTGAGGGGCTTGTTCGGGGTATCTCCACCCCGACCAGAAGAGCAAAGAGTTGCTCTTCAACCTACTGTGCCTATTAAAAATGTTTGCTTTGAGATTCCTTCGGGTATGATAGAGAAACTGCTTGAAAATCCTTTTACAGGAGACGGAACACTGCATCTCGATTTACATCTAATCTATGTGGATGAAGTTTGTGGATTATTTAAGCTTGCAGGTATGCCCGAGGATGTTATCAAGAGGAAGGTCTTCCCTTTATCTTTGAAGGGACATGCATTGACATGGTTTAGGCTATGCGATGATATGGGATCATGGAACTATAATCATCTGAAGTTGGAATTTCATCAGAAGTCCTACCCTATGCACCAGGTTCATCGTGATCGTAATTATATTTATAATTTCTGGCCTCGCGAAGGAGAAAGCATCGCTCAAGCTTGGGGTAGGCTTAAGTCAATGTTATATTCATGCCCCAATAATGAGCTCTCAAGAGAAATGATCATTCAAAATTTCTATACTCGGCTTTCTCTTAATAATCGCCTCATGCTCGATACTTCTTGTTCTGACTCTTTTATGATGAAGACTATTGAATTCAAATGGGATTTATTGGAAAGAATTAAACGCAACTCTGAAGATTGGGATCTCGACGAAGGTAAGGAGTCAGGTATGACCCCTAAGTTTTATTTTGTTAAAGCTTTTACGGATACCGATGTTTTCCGTGAGTTTAGCACTAAATATGGACTTGACTCTGAGATAGTAGCTTCTTTCTGTGAATCTTTTGCTACTCATGTTGATCTCCCCAAGGAGAAGTGGTTTAAATACCATCCTCCTATTGAAAGTAAAAGTAGTTGAACCTATTAAAGTTGAAGAAAAGACTATCACTTATAATGTTAATCCTGTTATTCCTACTACTTATATTGAGAAACCACCTTTCCCTGTTAGGATAAAGGATCATGCTCAAGCTTCAACTGTAGTTCGTAAGAGTAATACTAGAACACCTACACCCTCTGAGCAAATTAAAGTTGAACCTAGTGTTGCTATTGTTAAAGATCTCTTCTCTAAGAAGAGTCTGTTAGAATAGCCAAACCCAATGCTAGGAGCAAACATAGACCTATTGTGGGCTTGCCTGTCATCTTTGTTAAGATAGGAGATCATTGTTGTAACATCCCAAATTTTCAATTTGGAATGTTATACATAGATCATACTGCATTGCATGCTCTATGCATTTTTGTTTGTGGCGTTCCACGAAATTCTAAGCAACTCAAGGACCTACGGAGAGAGTTGGGAATTTTACCGTTTTCGTATTTGAGTTTACTCGAATACCGGTACGAGGACAGTGTGATTCTAATTATTTTTCTCTCCTAAAAATATTTCTAAATACTATATATGAGCGGAGAGAATATGACTTCTCCAAAATAACAGAAATATTGGAGGAAAAATATTGAAATCACTTTTGGTTTTTTTTTTGGATTTATTCACGATTTTATTTGCATAGAAAAATGTGCATTTAGGTCCGAGAAAAATGTTCACTTTGTCCTAAATATTATTAGAGGACGGTGAAAATTTATTTCGGGATTTTTGGAGTCCGTTTAGTATTTCTTTGTTAGTTTTTCTGCGCCAGGACTCTTTTAGAAAAAAAAAGTGCAAACCGACTTGGAGCCGTATAGGCCTGGGACTCTGGGCTTTATAAGCCGCCGCCCCAGCCTCCCGCAGCCCGCCCTAGCGCCGCCGCCCCAGCCTCCCGCAGCCCGCCCTAGCGCCGCCGCCGCCACTTCGCCGCCCGCCGCTCGCCGCGCCGCCGCTCGCCGCCCCGCAGCCGCGCCGCCGCCCCGCAAGCCACCGGACCGCCGGACAGCCGCCGCCGGATCGCCGGGATCTTGCCGGAGTTCGTCGTACGAGGTAGTTATCAGTTTTTTTAAACCGATCGGTTTTTTCATAAACCGTAGATTCGTTTTTTTAGGTTTAGATCGGTTCGGTTTTTTTCTGTGGTTTAGTTATTTAGCGGACGTTCGTCCGTACGTTCATTTTAACGAACGCTTTTCGTCCGTTAGCCGCAGACAACGAACGTTCATTCGTTAGCCTGTTCGTCTATTTTCTTTTTCGAGGTATTTATCCGTGATTATTCCGATCGCGATTTCTGTCCTGATCTTGTTTTCGTTTTTCTTTTCGCTCGAGAGTCGGAATCAGGTGATTCAAGATCCCAGATCTTCGTCTCGACGCCCTCTTTCCATTTAACCAACTTAAATAAAGTTTGGGCTACTGTAAAATTTGACTTTAGACCAATTAGTAACCGGAGCTCGTTTCTTTCGCAGTTTGAGTTTCGTTGCTTCTTCCGAGTTGACTCTTTTTGCAAGCCGGAGTTCTTAAGCTGAACTTTCTGGTTAGATCTTGTCTTTTGGAGTTTTGTTTGTGCATCATTGTATGCTATTGTTTGCTTGCGATAGAATACCCGGACTATGAAGCGTGCTACTACGAGTCACTAGGTTTTGCGAATCGTCAGCAAGGCAAGTAACACTTTGATCATACTTTTATTACCCAGTTTTTATGCATTAGATCAAACCCTCACACATTGCATGAGTAGGATCTCTTAACTTGTGGGACTGGGAAGTAGTTTGAGGTAAAACCTATTACCTACATTATTTTCAAACCCTTGGGAGTTACTTCTACGTTTGCTTAGGTTGCTATGCTATGCTCGTAGACGTGGTTTGGGTTTGAGTGAAATCCATGACAGATGTGAGTTGTTAATTAAGGATTCAACTTAAGGTGTATTCTTGAATACACATCTGAGTGGATTGGTTGCAGGGCACCTGGGGAATCCAGTGTTGTCCTAGGAAATCCCGGGGTTCCGTGTGATTTTCCTATGGAATGCCACCCAGGCTCAAAGGGATCATAAAACTATTCATGCTAGAAACTTCCGTGTGCAGCCACATGCCAATATGGGCTCTGGCATAGTTGAGTAAGTTGTGGGAACCCTTTCCGTGATGGTCTAGCAGATGTAGAGGGATTGTAGGTGTACCGGCCTATCTATCCGGTTAAGGGGACCTCTTCGGAAAGACTGTGTCTCGGTCATCCGTTTCTCAAACACCATGCAGTGCGAGAAACCAAACGGAAGCGATCGAGTCTTGTGGGAAAAGTGCACAAACCTCTGCAGAGTGTACAAACTGATCATGATTAGCCGTGTCCCCGGTTATGGACATCTTGAGTATCTGGTACTTGAATTATTGGTTGATCTCATCACTCTATAATTTAATTTGTTGGGTTAATGATGAATTTTTAATTTGGGATTGAGTTGGGGGTACCTTCTCAATGATTTTCAACCAACATGATAGTTAAAATAAAATTTACTCCTTTGTTGTAGGGAAAAATTGGCTTTCCGCAAAAACTTTAACCCTAGAGCCTCCACCAGCCAAATATGCATGTAGTATAGCCTTTATTCTGTTACTTGCATCTTCTGTGTTATCTTGCCAGCATATTCCATGTGCTGACCCGTTTTCGGGTTGCAACATATCACGTTGCAGACTTTTCAGACGAGGAATAAGACGTGCTAGGTCGTTTGTCATGCACTCAGCTATGCGGTTGGAGTTGATGGACTCACTTATCTTCCAAGCCTTCCGCTGTTATTTTGTTAGATGGCCTTAAGCCATAGACTTTTTGTAATAAGTTCTCATTGGAGACATTTGATGTAATAAGTGTGTGACTGCCACTCTATTATAAACCCTTCAAGTACTGTGTGTGTCAGCATTACCAATCCAGGGATGACACAGAACACAAAGACTTCGGTCCATTCGGATCGTGGTCGCTACAAAGATGGTATCAGAGCACACGCTGACTGTAGGACACGACCACTAAGACAGACCCTAGATCACTCTTCTCTACTCATTTCTGACTTCTCTCCATTTTCTACTTCTTTAGGATGATGGACCCAAGGAACAAGTTCACTCAACTGGATGAAGACACACCCTTTGGACGACACTTGAAGGAAGTCACTAGGTACCTGAACATAGGAATACCAAGCTTTACCGAGACCTACACCTCCATTTTACTAGAAGAGGAGCGATGGAGCATTCAAGTTCAAATTCCCGGAAGAACCTTCACACCATCCACTGAGCCAATAGAGTTTTCATTTGATGCGCCAACTTGGAGTCTAGGCAAGAGCATGGCCGCCCACATCACGATGGGAAGGATCGGAGAAGTCTACAAGCAGGAGCTGAAGGACACCATCTACCAAATTTGTGGATGATGAGATGAGAATTGGGATATGATCAGCACCCTGAAGGATAGATCCATTGCAGCTTTCATCCAGGAGTTGAACCAGCACATTCGACGACAGGAGCACCAGATGTGCACTGGGATGATAGAATTGAAGAAGGCACTAAACAAGAATTTGGAGCTAGAAGAAGAACTTAAGTCTACCCGAGACGGATACGAGGAGGAGATGTTGATACTAGTGGAGAAGAATGATGATTTGACAAGGAAGCTAGGAGTATTCATAGGAGATCCAGCACCAGGAGGCGAAGAAGAGGAAGAAGAACCCAAGTAGATTCCTCGCGAAGATTACATTATCATCGACGACACGGATTCAGAACCCGATGATAGTAAAGACGAAGACTATGAAGATGAAGCTGGAGCAGATATCATGGAATCATCCGCCGGTCAATATTTTTAGATGACCACCCTATGACTAGTAGTTTACCTCCATATATTAGTTTAGAGCACTCTTTGTAACGGTAGTTAGATTTGTAAGATCTTGCTTGAAATTGATTGGTGTGATATGTTTGTGTTTGTATCATGTGCATATGGGTAATGATTTTCCCTTAGATCTCAATTCTGTTCTAATCTCTTCCCTCTACACTCATCAGAT
This sequence comes from Secale cereale, assembly GCA_902687465.1. Lineage (NCBI taxonomy): Eukaryota > Viridiplantae > Streptophyta > Magnoliopsida > Poales > Poaceae > Secale > Secale cereale. Next base: position 552,355,872 of record LR738712.1, read on the forward strand.
GCCTCCAAGACGTGAGCCCGAATTTGAGTTTTCCCCTGAGCTCACCCAGTTGATCCAGCAGCAGAACACCCTGATGCAACTTCTTGTCTAGAACACTCAGAACAACCAGAACAAACAACAACAACCCTCCACCACCACCACCCGTGGACAACCTGACACGTTTCTTAAGGTTGCAACCACCCGTGTTTGCTAGCAGCATCGAACCAATAGTGGCTGATGACTGGCTATGCAAGATTGGAAGGGATTTGACCACCGCCAATTGCTCGGATGCTGAGAAGGTACGATTTGCTGCACACCAGTTATCTGGACTAGTCGCAGCATGGTGGGAGAACTACACAGCCACTTTCCCCATAGCCAATGTTACTTGGGAGCAGTTTCAGCAAGCTTTCCGTACTGCCCATGTCTCAACTGGAGCTATGAGCATGAAGAAGTGGGAGTTTCGCAACTTGCGCCAAGGAAACCGTACTGTGGCACAGTACGTGGATGCGTTTAGTACCCTATCTCGTTATGCCCCAGCTGATGTGGCCACAGATGCCTCTAAGCAGGAGAGATTTATGGAAGGGCTGAATGATGAGATGAGCGTACAGTTGATGGTGGCAACTTTCAACAACTACCAGGAGTTGGTAGATAAAGCTCTTATGATTGAAGGGAAGCACCAGCAGATTGAAAGCCGCAAGAGGAAGTATGGACAAGGAAGGAATAATTCTGGAGCCCAACAGAAGCCCCGATTCACTCCGAATTCGGGAGGGCATACCCATAACCATGGAATTCCCCACAACAACAATGGCCCTAATAATGGAAATGGGAATGGAGCAAGTAGTAACCAGAGCCGCCCTACACCGTCCACACCCACCAAGAAGGATTTCAGCCATGTCACTTGTTTCAAGTGCGGGAAGAATGGACATTATGCCAATCACTGCCCTGAAGCTAAGAATGGGAACGGCAATGAAAGCGCCAGGAAGAAGCCCAACCCGTTCAACAAAGGACAAGTGAACCACGTGACCGTGGAGGAGGTAGAGGAGCAACCAGATGCTGTTGTCGGTAAGTTTTTGGTTAAGACATTTACCGCAATAGTTCTTTTCGATACTGGTGCACCGCATTCATACATTTCAAGGGGATTCGTAAATAGACATAGGATGTCCACCCGAGTTCTTAAGACCCCCATATTAGTAAGTTCACCAGGAGCAGAGTATATGGCACACCAAGGATGTTTTCAGACGCCATTGACCATAGGACGCCACACTTTCCCCTCTGACCTAATAGTCCTGGAGTCACAAGGATTGGATGTGATATTAAGTATGGATTGGCTATCGAAGTATGGAGGTAATATTGATTGTGCCAGTAAGTCTATTTTACTCACCACCCCGGAGGGAAAAAGGATTAAGTATGTATCTAGGCATTCGCCTACAAGGACACAAGTACATTCTCTCACGGGAATTGTTCAGGAGGAAGTGCCAGTAGTAAAGGATTATCCAGATGTGTTTCCAGAGGAGTTACGTGGCATGCCACCGGATAGAGATATTGAGTTTTTGATAGAGTTGTTGCCTGGCACCAGACCAATATCTAAGAGACCGTATCGGATGCCAGCGAATGATCTGGAGGAGATCAAGAAGCAGATTAAGGATTTGTTGGAGAAAGGTTTTATTTGCCGAAGTTCATCACCTTGGGGAGCCCCAGTGCTTTTGGTCGAGAAGAAGGATGGATCTTTAAGAATGGTCGTTGATTATCGTGCGCTGAATGAAGTGACCATTAAGAATAAGTACCCGCTTCCCATGATCAATGATTTGTTCGACCAACTCCAAGGAGCGAAAGTATTCTCCAAGATAGATCTATGATCTGGATACCACCAATTGAAGATACGAGAGAAGGATATACCTAAGACAGCCTTCACCACACGGTACGGGCTATATGAGTATACGATTATGTCATTTGGATTGACTAACGCGTCTGCCTATTTCATGGGTATGATGAACAAGGTGTTCATGGAGTTCTTGGATAAGTTCGTCGTGGTATTCATAGATGATATTCTGATATACTCTAAGGATGAGGAAGAACATGCAGAGCATTTGCGTTTGGTATTGGAGAAGCTCAGAGAACATCAGTTTTATGCCAAGTTTAGCAAATAGGAGTTTTGGTTGAAGGAAGTAGGATTCCTAGGGCATGTTATATCAGGAGAAGGTATAGCAGTGGACCCCGTCAAAGTGCAGGCAGTCACTGAGTGGTTGGCACCCACTTCAGTTGGAGAGATCCGCAGTTTTCTTGGACTCGCGGGATACTACCGGAGATTCAGAGAAAATTTCTCCAAGATCGCAAAGCCAATGACGACATTGTTGAACAAGGAGACAAAGTTTGATTGGACTGAAGAATGTGAAGAAAGTTTCCAGGAGTTGAAGAAACGGTTGACGACAGCCCCAGTGCTGATTTTGCCAGATATACACAAGGATTTCCAAGTGTACTCCGACGCTTCACGCTTAGGACTTGGAGGAGTACTCATGCAGGATGGAAGAGTTGTTTCCTATGCATCCCGTCAACTGCGACCACACGAGTTGAATTACGCGATGCACGTTCTGGAGTTAGCAGCTGTAGTGCACGCACTGAAAACCTGGAGACATTACCTTATTGGAAATCGTTGTGATGTGTACACGGATCACAAGAGTTTGAAGTACATTTTCACACAGAAGGAGCTGAACCTCAGACAGAGGAGATGGTTGGAGCTTATAAAGGATTATGATATGAAGTTGCACTATCATCCAAGAAAGGCCAACGTCGTGGCAGACGCTTTGAGCCGGAGGAGTTATGCAAATACCCTAGTAAAAGGGGGATTGCCATAGGAGTTAGCAGAACATCTCACGGAGCTTCGTTTGGAGATACTTCCTAGAGGTTTCGTTGCAACATTGGAAGTTCAGTCGACATTACTGGGAAAGATACGCGAAGCCCAGAAGGATGATAAGGAAATTGCCGAGATAAGGAAAAGGATGAGTGAAGGAAAAGCCAAGGGATTTCGTGAGGACGAACACGACAACTTGTGGTTTGAGGATCGAATTTATGTGCCCAATGACCCGGAGATCAGGAAGTTGATACTGCAGGAAGCACATGATTCGCCATACTCGATACACCCCGGAAACACCAAGATGTATTTGGATTTGAAGGAACGTTTTTGGTGGACGGGAATGAAGAAGGATATTGCCGAGTATGTAGCCGTATGTGATGTATGCCAAAGAGTAAAGGCAGAACATCAGAAGCCAGCAGGATTGCTGCAACCTATGCCGATACCCGAATGGAAGTGGGAGAAGCTTGGCATGGATTTTATCACCGGATTGCCCAGGACCAAAGTAGGATATGATTCAATCTGGGTAGTAGTGGACCGATTGACGAAGGTAGCCCACTTTATCCCTGTGAAAACCACATATACCAGTGTGAAGTTGGCCAAGATATACATGACCAGGATCGTATGTCTGCACGGAGTTCCGAGGACCATTGTATCAGATAGAGGAACACAGTTCACCTCAAAGTTTTGGCATCAGCTACACCAAACTTTGGGAACGAGGCTGGAATTTAGTACATCATTTCACCCACAGACCGATGGACAGACCGAGAGAGTCAACCAGATCCTGGAGGACATGTTGAGAGCCTATGAGTTCGATTATGGATCTAGTTGGGACGATAATTTGCCCTACACGGAGTTCACATACAACAACAGTTACCAGGCCAGTTTGAAGATGGCAACGTTCGAGGCATTGTATGGAACGAGATGGCGAACACCGTTAATGTGGGATGAAGTTGGAGACCGACAGTTGTTTGGACCAGATTTAATCAAAGAATCTGAGGAGAAGGTGAAGTTGATTCGAGATAGATTGAAGGTAGCTCAGTCCAGGCAGAAGAGTTATGCAGACTCGAAGCGCAAGGAGATAGCCTATGAGATCGGAGACAGAGCGTACTTGAGAGTATCGCGTCTGCGAGGAGTTAAACGTTTCGGAGTTAAGGGGAAGCTAGCCCCGAGATTTGTGGGACCCTACCGTGTCTTGGAACGCATGGGAGAGGTTGCCTATAAGTTGGAATTGCCCGAAGGATTGTCAGGAGTGCACGACGTGTTTCACGTTTCGCAACTTAAGAAGTGCCACGCGGAGATGGCCGACATACCACTGAGAGACACAGTACCCCTGGAAGCAATTCAATTGGACAGTGATCTGACCTACGAGGAGAAGCCTGTTAAGATTCTCGAATTTTTGAGCAGAGTCACCCACAGTAAGGTTATCAAGTTTTGCAAAGTTTAGTGGAGGCACCACACCGAGGAAGAAGCCACCTGGGAACGAGAAGATGAGCTACGCCAGGACCACCCACACCTGTTCTCTAGCCAAGTCGAATCTCGAGGGCGAGATTCATTCTAAGGGGGGTAGGTTTGTAACATCCCAAATTTTCAATTTGGAATGTTATACATAGATCATACTGCATTGCATGCTCTTTGCATTTTTGTTTGCAGCGTTCCTCGAAATTCTAAGCAACTCAAGGACCTACGGAGAGAGTTGGGAATTTTACCGTTTTCGTATTTGAGTTAACTCGTATACCGGTACGAGGACAATGTGATTCTAATTATTTTTCTCTCCTAAAAATATTTCTAAATACTATATATGAGTGGAGAGAATATGACTTCTCCAAAATAACAGAAATATTGGAGGAAAAATATTGAAATCACTATTGGTATTTTTTCTGGATTTATTCGCGATTTTATTTGCATAGGAAAAATGCGCGTTTTTCAAAATTGCATTTAGGTCCGGGAAAAATGTTCACTTTGTCCTAAATATTATTAGAGGACGAAGAAAATTTATTTCAGGATTTTTGGAGTCCGTTTAGTATTTCTTTCGTTAGTTTTTCTGCGCGAGGACTCTTTTAGAAAAAAAAGTGCGAACCGGCTTGGAGCCGTATAGGCCGGGGACTCTCGGCTTTATAAGCCGCCGCCCCGGCTCGTTAGCGCCAGCCGTCCCAGCCTTCCGCAGCCCGCCCTAGCATCGCCGCCGCCACTTCACCGCCCGCCGCTCGCCGCCCCGCCGCAGTCGCCCGCCGCTCGTCGCCCCGCCGCCCGCCGCCCAGCCGCCCGTAGCCGCGCCGCCGCTCGCCGCCCGCCGCCCCTCAGCCGCGCTGCCGCTCGCCGCCCGCCGCCCTGCAGCCGCGCCGCCGCCCCGCAAGCTGCCGGACTACCGGACCGTCGGGATCTCGCCGGAGTTCGTCGTACGAGGTAGTTATCGTTTTTTTAAACCGATCGGTTTTTTCGTAAACCGTAGATTCGTTTTTTTAGGTTTAGATCGGTTCGGTTTTTTTCTTCTGCGGTTTAGTTATTTAGCGAACGTTCGTCCATACGTTCGTTTTAACGAACGCTTTTCGTCCGTTAGCCGCAGACAGCGAACGTTCATTCGTTAGCCTGTTCATCAGTTTTCTTTTTTGGGGTATTTATCCGTGATTATTCCGATCGCGATTTCTGCCCTGATCTTGTTTTTCGTTTTTCTTTTCGCTCGAGAGTCGGAATCAGGTGATTCAAAATCCCAAATCTTCGTCTTGACGCCCTCTTTCCGTTTAACCAACTTTAACAAAGTTTTGGCTAATGTAAAATTTGACTTTAGACCAATTAGTAACCGAAGCTCGTTTCTTTCGTAGTTTGAGTTTCGTTGCTTCTTTCGAGTTGATTCTTTTTGCAAACCGGAGTTCTTAAGTTGAACTTTTTGGTTAGATCTTGTATTTTGGAGTTTTTTGTGCATCATTGCTTGTTTGCTTATGTATGCTATTGTTTGCTTGCGATAGAATACCCGGACTGTGAAGCGTGCTACTACGAGTCACTAGGTTTTGCGAGTCGTCAGCAAGGCAAGTAACACTTTGATCATACTTTTATTACCCAGTTTTTATGCATTAGATCATACCCTCACACATTGCATGAGTAGGATCTCTTAACTTGTGGGACTGGGAAGTAGTTTGAGGTAGAACCTATTACCTGCATTATTTTCAAACCCTTGGGAGTTTCTTCTACGTTTGCTTAGGTTGCTATGCTATGCTCGTAGACGTGGTTTGGGTTTGAGTGAAATCCATGACAGATGTGAGTTGTTAATTAAGGATTCAACTTAAGGTGGCTACTTGAATACACATCTGGGTGGATTGGTTGCAGGGCACCTGGGGAATCCAGTGTTGTTCTAGGAAATCCCGGGGTTCCGTGTGATTTTTCCTATGGAATGCCACCCAGGCTCAAAGGGATCATAAAACAATTCATGCTAGAAACTTCCGTGTGCAGCCACATGCCAATATGGGCTCTGGCATAGTTGAGTAAGTTGTGGGAACCCTTTCCGTGATGGGCTAGCAGATGTAGAGGGATTGCAGGTGTACCGACCTATCTATCCGGTTAAGGGGACCTCTTCGGAAAGACTGTGTCTCGGTCATCCGTTTCTCAAACACCATGCAGTCCGAGAAACCAAACGGAGGCGATCGAGTCTTGTGGGAAAAGTGCACAAACCTCTGCAGAGTGTACAAACTGATCATGATTAGCCGTGTCCCCGGTTATGGACATCTTGAGTATCTGGTACTTGAATTATTGGTTGATCTCATCACTCTATAATTTAATTTGTTGGGTTAATGATGAACTTTTAATTTGGGATTGAGTTGGGGGTACCTTCTCAATGATTTTCAACCAACATGATAGTTAAAATAAAATTTATTCCTTTGTTGTAGGAAAAAATTGGCTTTCCGCAAAAACTTTAACCCTAGAGCCTCCATCAGCCAAATATACATGTAGTATAGCCTTTATTCTGTTACTTGCATCTTCTGTGTTATCTTGCCAACATATTCCATGTGCTGACCCTTTTTTGGGCTGCAACATATCACGTTGCAGACTTTTCAGACGAGGAATAAGACGTGCTAGGTCGTTTGTCATGCACTCCGCTATGCCGTTGGAGTTGATGGACTCACTTATCTTCCAAGCCTTCCGCTGTTATTTTGTTAGATGGCCTTAAGCCATAGACTTTTTGTAATAAGTTCTCATTGGAGACATTTGATGTAATAAGTGTGTGACTGCCACTTTGTTATAAATCCTTCAAGTACTGTGTGTGTCAGCATTACCGATCTAGGGATGACACAGAACACAGAGACTTCGGTCCATTCAGATCGTTGTCGCTACAATTGTTACCATGGTTTATGCGACGTAGGTGCTAGTGCGAGTATTATCCCTCTTGATTTGTATAACGAAATTATGCATGATATTGCACCTGTTGAGTTAGAAGGGATTGATGTTACTATTAAGCTTGCAAATAGAGACACTATTTCACCAGTTGGGATTGTTAGAAATGTTGAAGTCTTGTGTGGGAAGGTTAAATACCCTGCTGATTTTCTTATTCTTAGTTCCCCACAAGATGAATTCTGTCCCATTATATTTGGTAGACCCTTCTTGAATACTGTTAATGCCAAGATAGACTACGTGAAAGGTATTGTTACTGTTGGATTAGGGGATATGTCTCATGATTTTAACTTTGCTAAATTTCGTAGACAACCCCTTGAAAAGGCATCACCCAGTAAGGGTGAAATTATTGGTCTTGCTTCTATAGCCGTGCCACCTAATGATCCTTTAGAATAATACTTGCTAGACCATGAAAATGATATGCATATGAATGAGAGAAGGGAAATAGATGAAATATTCCTTAAACAAGGACCCGTATTGAAAAACAACTTGCCTGTTGAAATCCTAGGGGATCCTCCTCCACCTAAGGGTGATCCTGTGTTTGAACTTAAACCTTTACCTGATAACCTTAAATATGTTTATCTTGATGAAAAGAAGATATATCCTGTTATTATTAGTGCTAAACTTTCAGAGTAGGAAGAAGAAAAACTATTGAAAACTCTGAAGAAGCACCGAGCTGCCATTGGATATACTCTGGATGATCTTAAGGGCATTAGTCCCACTATATGCCAACAAAAGATAAAATTGGAAGAAAATGCTAAACCAGTTATTGATCATCAGCGACGATTAAATCCTAAGATGAAAGAAGTGGTAAGGAAGGAAATACTAAAGCTCCTAGAGGCAGGTATTATCTATCCAGTTGCTGATAGCCAGTGGGTAAGTCCTGTCCGTTGTGTCCCTAAGAAGGGAGGTATGACTGTCGTTCCTAATGATAAAGATGAATTGATCCCACAAAGAATAGTTATAGGTTATAGGATGGTAATTGATTTCCGTAAGTTAAATAAAGCTACTAAGAAAGATCATTACCCCTTGCCATTTATTGATCAAATGCTAGCAAGGTTCTCCAAACATACTCATTTCCGCTTTCTAGATGGTTATTCTGGTTTCTCTCAAATACCTGTGTCAAAAGGGGATCAAGAAAAGACCACTTTTACTTGTCCTTTCGGTACCTTTGCTTATAGACGTATGCCTTTTGGTTCATGTAATGCACCTGCTACCTTTCAAAGATGCATGATGGCTATATTCTCTGATTTTTGTGAAAAGATTGTTGAGGTGTTCATGGATGATTTCTCCATTTACGGAACTTCTTTTGATGATTGCTTAAGCAACCTTGATCGAGTTTTACAGATATGTGAAGACACTAACCTTGTCTTGAATTGGGAGAAGTGCCACTTTATGGTTAATGAAGGCATTGTCTTGGTACATAAAATTTCTGCAAGATGTATTGAAGTTGACAAAGCTAAAGTTGATGCTATTGAAAAGATGCCATGCCCTAAGGACATCAAAGGTATACGAAGTTTCCTTGGTCATGCCGGGTTTTATAGGAGGTTCATCAAGGACTTCTCCAAAATCTCCAGGCCTCTGACTAATCACTTACAAAAAGATATTCCTTTTGTCTTTGATGATGATTGTCTAGAAGCATTTGAAATACTTAAGAAAGCATTGATCTCCGCACCTATTGTCCAGCCTCCTGACTGGAATTTACCCTTTGAGATTATGTGTGATGCTAGCGATTATGCTGTAGGTGCTATTCTAGGGCAAAGAGTTGATAAGAAATTGAATGTTATCCAGTATGCTAGTAAAACTCTAGATAGTGCCCAAAGAAATTATGCCACTACTGAGAAAGAATTTTTAGCAGTTGTATTTGCTTGTGATAAGTTTAGACCCTATATCATTGATTCTAAAGTAACTTTTCACACTGATCATGCTGCTATCAAATACCTTATGGAAAAGAAAGATGCTAAACCCAGACTTATTAGATGGGTTCTCTTGCTGCAAGAATTTGACTTGCATATTATTGGTAGAAAGGGAGCTGAGAACCGTGTTGCAGATAACTTGTCTAGGTTAGAGAATGTGCTTGATGACCCACAACCTATTGATGATAGCTTTCATGATGAACAACCAGCTGTCACAAATACTTCTCGTACCGCTCCATGGTATGCTGATTATGCTAATTATATTGTTGCTAAGTTTATACCTCCTAGCTTCACATACCAGCAAAAGAAAAAGTTCTTCTATGATTTGAGACATTACTTCTGGGATGACCCACATATTTATAAAGAAGGAGTAGATGGTATCATTAGACGTTGTGTACCTGAGCATGAACATGAACAGATCCTACGCAAGTGCCACTCCGAAGCTTATGGAGGACACCATGCGGGAGATAGAACTGCACATAAGGTATTGCAATCCGGTTTTTATTGGCCTACTCTCTTCAAGGGTGCCTGTAAGTTTGTCTTATCTTGTGATGAATGTCAAAGAATTGGTAATATTAGTAGACGTCAAGAAATGCCTATGAATTATTCACTTGTTATTGAACCATTTGATGTTTGGGGCTTTGATTATATGGGACCGTTTCCTGACTCTAATGGATACACACATATTCTAGTTGCTGTTGATTGCGTTACTAAGTGGGTAGAAGCTATTCCAACTAGTAGTGCTGACCATAAAACCTCTATTAAGATGCTTAAAGAAGTTATATTTTCGAGGTTTGGAGTCCCTAGATATCTAATGACTGATGGTGGTTCACACTTTATTCATGGTGCTTTCCGTAAGATGCGTGCAAAATATGATGTCAACCATATAATTGCATCCCCCCTATCACCCATAGACTAGTGGTCAAGTAGAACTAAGTAATAGGGAGTTGAAACTAATCTTGCAAAAGACAGTTAATAGGTCTAGGAAGAATTGGTCCAAGAAACTTGATGATGCATTATGGGCCTATAGAACTGCATACAAAAATCCTATGGGTATGTCTCCATATAAGATGGTGTATGGAAAAGCTTGTCACTTACCTCTTGAGCTAGAATATAAGGCATATTGGGCTATTAAAGAGCTCAACTATGATTTCAAACTTGCTGGTGAGAAGAGGCTATTTGATATTAGCCGTCTTGATGAATGGAGAACCCATGCCTATGAGAATGCCAAACTGTTTAAAGAAAAAGTTAAAAGATGGCATGACAAAAGGATACAAAAGCGTGAGTTTAATGTAGGTGACTATGTCTTGCTATACAACTCTCGTTTAAGATTTTTTGCAGGAAAACTTCCCTCGAAGTGGGAAGGACCTTACGTTATCGAGGAGGTCTATCGTTCCGGTGCCATAAAAATCAATAACTTCGAAGGTACAAATCCGAAGGTGGTGAATGGTCAATGAATCAAACATTATATCTCAGGTAATCCTATAAATGTTGAAACCAATGTTATTGAAACCGTAACCCCGGAGGAATACATGGGACACTTTCCAGAACGATTCAGCCTCCGAAAAGGAAGATGTATGTGATACGGTAAGTAAACCGACTCCAAAACAGTTTTAAAGGCAATTTTTCTCCGTTTTGGAATTTTTAGAAAAATAGAAAAATAAGAAGCAGTCCGGAGGAGACACGAGGCGTCCACGAGGGTGGAGGGCGCGCCCACCTTCCCAGGGTGCGCCCCCTGCCTCGTGGGCACCCCGTGTGTCCCCCGGACTCCGTTTTCTTGTGGGTTACTGTAATGTCCCAGATGTAACTCTTTCCAAATATGGCAATATATGAAACTTTGGCTTCATCAATTCCTTTCCGGGCTCTTCTTTCATTTCGGGTTCTTCGTTTTGTCGTGTGAGTGTGTGCATTTCATTCATGTCATGTTATCATGTGCATTGCATTGCATTTGTGTTATCACTTGCACCCGGTCCCACTCGTCTCTTCCCGTTGTCCGTTTCGAGTTCCGACGCACACACGTGCCCGTGGCATCCCCGAGTCCTTCTTTCGTGTGTGGCCGTGTAATGTTTCCGGAATGACGTGAGACTTGTCGTGCGATGTTGTTTTGGTACGTGTAGGCCGCCTGTCAAGTTTCATCGTGTTTGGAGTTCGTTTGGTACTCCAATGGTTAACCTAGTGGGCTAAAAGAACCTCTTTTTTGAGGCCCAAGACCCCCTCCACAACAACCCACTAACCCAGCACAACCCTTCCCATCATCTCGGTCGTCGAATTGTGATCGCGTGGCCGAAAACCGCTCCCCATTTGGAGTCTCCTTGCTCCCTATGCCTATAAAAACGTCCACACCCCCCATTTTCGCCTCCAAACCCTAGCCTTCTTCCTGTGTCCGCCGCCGGACACGTCCGTCCGCGCGCCGGACACGTCCGTCGCTACCCGCGCCCAATCAGAGGCCGACACGTGTCCAACCCGAGCCGCCGCGGCCCGAGGCTGGCCCACGCGAGCCCGCGCGCCTCCGTCGCCCACAGCCTCGCCTTCCCCACCGTCGGTGCTCGCCTCGCCGCCGCCGGGCGCACCTCGCCGCCGCCGCACCGCGGGACACCGCTGCCGCCACCAGATCGGCGCCGCCCCGCCCTGCCGCCGTTCCTCCGGCAACGACGCCGCCGCCGCGGCCTCCGCCGTCCATCGCCCCGGGCCCTCCTCGCCCCGATCCTCGCCGGCCCCGAGCGCCTCCGGCCGCCGCCTCCTCGCCGGCCGCAGCCGCTCCGGCCATCGGAGGGCCGAGCCGCCGGGCCTCCCGCTCGCCGATCCGATCGGGCGCCGCCGCCGAATCCTAACGGGCCGGATTCTGTCCGACCCGACCCGATCCACCCCGTTGACCCGATCCGGGAGGTTGCTTTTGTTTCTTTCACTAAGTCCTAGAATTGCTTATTTTGTTGCATATTGTGATGGCTGTATGTTTTATTGTGCTTGTCCAAATTGTGCATATGATATGTCAAAATGACCGTGGTGATGTGCTCTACGTTTTGTTCCATTGTGACATGCTTGTTTGAGTCCATCTAGAGGTCCTAATCGTCATGACAAGAGTGCTACTTGTTATAAACTGCTGCTACTTGTTATTTTCATGCCATGTTTGAGATGTGATAACTTGGTGCATGTTTATCCAAATGAAGCAAATGATATGTCAAAATTTTCATAGTGAGATGCTCTACATGATGATTGCTGTAGCATGCATGTTAGGGTTCATATTAAAATGTTAATCTCTGTTGCAAAAGTGCATGTGGCTGTTAAGTTTTGTAACATGTTATGAGATGCTGATTTGAAGAGCTCGTTGCTATTGATGTGTTTGTCCCCTTGTCACATGTTAATATGTTTTAGAATCTCCATCATGTGGTCTTTGCTGTGGTGCAAACCATTTTCCATGATATACCTTGAGGTGACTTAAACATGCTTTTAAACATGCCGTGCCAACTTAACTGTTTTAACACTTAGTGAAAATTCTACTAAGTCTGGAATCTGTCATATCCTGATGCTATGTTTGCTTGATGCCCTAGGCAAATCCATGTTAGTTTTGGGGTGGCCATTGATCATTCTTTGTTGTACATGTTGTTGTCTATCCATCCATGTCCTCACTTGCTCATATGGATTGCTGTAGCTTATTTATTTCTTGCTCCCAAGTTGCTATAAAATATAACTGTCAGGTTTTTAACGTCATGATCAAAATGTTGTAGCTTGTTGTTATTGATCCATGCCTCCTATGGAGTTGCTCCAATGGAGTTGTTTTCTGTATGATATGTCTAGTTCATGAACATGCTTATTGTCATCATGTTTGGGTGCTCTAGAGTATATATTTCTTGCTCCAAAGATGCTATGTGACTGTTAATTTCAGCTTTGCATTGAATCTTGTTTCGTGTGTTATGTGTTGAACCCTTGCTCCGTTTTGAGAAAGTCCTATATCAAACTTGTGTGATTTTTCATGTAGAATCATATTATCATGTTGTTAACATGTTTGGAGTGTGTTTTCTTGATGTTTGGGTGCATCTTGCACCGTTGCCATGTTTGTCTTGTTTTGCTCATATCTTCTAGACCGTAGCTCCGATTTAAACAAACTTTATATGAAACTTGACTAGAATTTTGTGTAGATCATCATGGTGCATGTTAACTTGCTGTTTAACAAATTTAACTTAATGTTTGTTCAGATCTGGACCAATTTCAATATATGCATATGAGGACTTACCGGATTCGCTATATGTGGATTCCGGCCTCATTTAAACTTGTTGTCTTGAGTTGTTCTTGTGTGCTTCATCCCTTGACATGTATTGCATCATACATGCATCATACGTGCATCATGTTGATTATGCATTGCACCTTGTTTGGTTTCATGCCTCGTTGTGTTCTTGTGTTGAGTAGAGCCGAAAGCCGAGACCGAGAACGAGAACGAGGTTACTGCCAGGGTTGAGTACGAGGAGCCATCTTACGATCCCATCGACGACTCGACATGCAAGATGACCTGACCCAGATATCATTACTATCTTTGCCTATTGCTAGATGTCTCGCTTTTTAGCTTATTGCCTCGATGCCCATGTTTGTTTGTCAGCCTCCTATTGTAACCATGAACCTGTCTAACCACCCAACCTAGCAAAACCTTTGTTTGGCTACGGAAGCTTCGCTCAGCCCCTCTTATAGCATTGCTAGTTGCAGGAGAAGATTTGAAGATTCTTGCTTCATGTTGAAGATATTGTTGGGATATCACACTATATAAACTCTTAAACTAAATCATCTATATATTGGTAATGGGTGGAAGGCTAAGCCTCTTGATTGGTGATTTGTTCTACTCATGCCACCCTAGGAACCGTATAAACCGGTGTTATGCTCCTTGATTTTGCGTTCCTCACACGGTTGGGGTTGTGGGACCCCCTTGATAAACCGCTTAGCGCTAAGGCTTTTCCAGCAAGTCCCAACATTGGTACTACATTTGCCTAAACAACTAAAACTTGCATAGGGAGTTATAAACCCTCTTATTAATCAATAACCCGGGCCAGTGCTCCACATGAGTGTTGGTCCAAACTGGGGAGTATGCAGGGCCACCTCGAGGAAACTCAAGGGCTGGTAAAAACCTGTAGAATCACCCATCCGGTCGTGGCCTGAGACGAGATACGCGCGACTACTATCAGGGTGTCGGCACGCCGGGAGGATTTGCTGGATTAGTCTTACCTTAGTCGGAATATCTTGAGCACGGGATTCCGAGAATACTCGGGCCTTCCCACCTTGGAGTTGCGACTCCGCGGATCGTGAGCTTATAATGGGCTAAGTTGGGACACCCCTGCAGGGTTTTGAACTTTCAAAAGCCGTGCCCGCTGTTATGTGGCAGATGGGAATTTGTTAATATCCGGTTGTAGAAAACTTGACACCATGTTCAGAAAACACTACCAGCGTGAGTAACCGTGACGGCCATTTTCCGAAAGGGGTCCAGGAAGTGAACACGGTGGGGTGATGATTGACGTGCTTAGATAGGATCACTTCGTGATCACTTTGACGCTCGTGGCACTTCTCTTCTCGCTCTAAACACGTAAGCTAGTGCTAGTGCAGATGCAACCTTTTATTTTCTTCAGCCTTGTTCCACACCCAAGGCTTAGATAGTTTTGCTACCCGGGAACAGGATTGACGAGTCCTCCGTGGCTCACAGATTCTACACCACACCAGATGCAGGTACTATGGTGAACTACTCAGGTGACGGCACGGAGCTGTACTGGGAGTTCGATGAAGAACGTAGTCGATACTATGTGCACTATCCCGATGATCAGTAGCTGCTTCTACTAGGGGCGATTCAGACCTTGTGGCTTTATGTATTTGGTATCTTTCATTTGGATCTTCGTCCGTAGTCGGACTGTGATGTTATTTGGATGTTGATTTGCTTATGTAATGTATTGTGTGACGTGGCGTGTGTAAGCGAACTATCCTTCTGCAATTTCATCCCTATTTTTACATGAGTCGTGCAAAGATACCAAACTTGAGATCATTCTAGTATGGGCTTATACCTTTAAGTTGTGCCTCGACACGTAGGAGGTATAATCCCAAACTGGGCATTACAAGTTGGTATTCAGAGCCTTCTCTGACCTAGAAGCCCCCACTGATTGATCGAATCGTTGACGGTTGAGTCTAGGCACACACTTGAAAATGTTTTGAGTCCTATATATATATATCGGAGAGTAGGATTTCTTTTGCTCCTCATCTCTTTTCACTCTGGTGAGGACTCCTGACGATTATTTGTCTCTTCTGCTCTAAAAAATTCACCATTTGTTTAGGATCACGCGAGTATTGTTTGGATTGTTCCGATGTCTTTGTGACGAGAACATTGTTCTCGATGCCTCCTGTCATTTAGGGGTTGTGGCAGTGTCCCGGGGAGTTGAGCTCCGAGGTGTTGTCGTCACAAGTATATCGCAGCAGTTCTGGAATACTTAAGACGGCCGACATAAAAAACTCTCCTATGCGGTTAGTGGCAAGATAACCCCGACATCACCCAGTACTTGGGAGGTAATTCGGGAGTATTGCCATAGCTTGTATAGCAGATGTGTTTCGAAGGTCCGAGGTAAACGGTTTCCGGAAATAACTGGTTATTTGTTGAAGGATGGATACAGTTGGATGTAGGATTAGAGTTGAGTGCGCGATGCTTCCCCTGTATCCCCAACACCTGATTGCATAACTGGAAACATTAGGAAATTAATAGGTGGGTTCATCTAGTAGTTTGTAGGCATTCTTCCAACGAATGCATGATATGGAGTTCGGGGTTTGTCGTGGAATTAGCACGACAGATGTCTGGTTTAACGGACTTAGTGATGGAACCATCGCACGGGTTAGCTTGAAGGGGTTAAAAGCACACAAAGGACACATAGGGTTTATACTAGTTCGGCCCCTTCGATGAAGGTAAAAGCCTACGTCTAGTTTGGTTTGGTATTGCTTGGGCGTCGATGAACAGGGAGCGGATTGCTTGCCTGTGTCTCAATGGGTTGTTTCTTGTCCCTGAACCGTCGCCGGGTCGTCCCTTTATATAGGAGATAATGCCCGGTCCGGTTTACAGAGTCTCGAGGCCGGCTCATAATCGTTTCCACCTCGGTCTCTGCTATTTCTTCCTTGTGTCTCAAGTTACATTATAAGACGGTTTACAAACCGTAACTCTACACATGGGCCCTAAGCCTTCATGGGCTGTAATCTCTACTGAGCTTACAATTATATAACCATATCACCATAATCCGGTTTACCCTAGCCGGTTTACACCTGCTAGTAATATCCCTGACATTAGGCCCCAGAATGATTTGAACTTGTTCATGTCAGTCTTCTAAATCTTTCATAACCTTCTCTCTTGTATCTTCTTGGTTTTTGTAAACCGGCTATGACGTCATCCCTGGAAATCATCTGATTCGATCGTGACATCACCTCCGCATTTATTGCGCGCAGCTGTTTGTTATCTTTGTTTAAAGGTCATCCGAAAATCGAGGCGATGGAAGAATCTGTATCCAATCTCTTTCTTCCTCAAATCCCGCGCTTGCCATTTCGTCTCTCCACCTTTATAAATACGGCCGCATCCTTACTTTTCTTCCTTCCGCTCATCTTCCACCTCCGTCGCCCGAAGCTTCTCCGCCGCGCTCGAGCTCGTCGCCGTCGTCGACCAGGCCGCTGCATCAACCTGAATCGTGTCCAGAACCACTCCGCCGCCGTTTCCTTCTGCCTCAGGTATACCTTTCTCTCACTACCGCTCCGCAATCTAGGGTTCTTCCATGTTTCCGCCATTAGACCTCAAAGCTTCGGCTGTTCGTCCTATACGCCACGCTCGTAGTAGATTCAACCTTAGATTTGCTTCGAAACTTGCTCCTGCTCCTGTTGCTTTATGCTTAGACTTGGTATTTTAGATTAAATCCTTAGATTCATCCGCTCTGTATAAGATCCCCGCAGTTCTTCTGTAATAGATCTGCATAAATCCCCTCTTTTTCTTACCGCTCAGATCTATTTTACCTTAGCCTCTTGTAGAAACCTGTTTCTTCATCCTCATAGATCTGTAAGATACTCGCCGGTTTAGTCAATCATGCATTGTTTCTACAACGTATCAACCATGAACCCGACAGTTTAGCTTCTTTCTTTTTTGTTGTCATAAACCGGTAGCAGCTCATTTCCCGCTTGCTTCCGGGTTGTCAATGCCATTAGTCCCTTGTCTAAACTGTCCTTGTGATTTTGCATATGTGATCCGGTTTATGCTTCTGTACTTGAATAATCCGGATTTTATACTTCACCTTTTCAGCACTTTCCTTCTGCTAATATGTCTGCCAAGCAATTCGTTTCTTGCCACTGGGTTCCTTCCGTCATTACGGCTGAAGACTTAGTTAATGCCGCTGCAATTGGCACTCTGGGCCCTCAAGCAGTTCTGAAATGGCGGGCCCCAGGAAATGAATGCCCCCCTACTCCCAAAGAAGGAGAAGTTATTGTCTTCTTTGATCATATGGCCCGGGGCTTTAGTCCTCCCGGTTCAAATTTCTTCCGGGACGTGCTTGCCGCTTTTCAGCTTCATCCTCAGGACATAGGCCCAAATTCCATATCAAACATCTGCGATTTCCAAGTTTTCTCCGAGGTGTATCTTCAAGAGGAGCCATCAGTCGACTTGTTCCGGGATTTTTTCCATTTGAACCGGCGAACTGAGTTTACTGGCGGACCTCATCAAGAATTGGGTGGGGTTAGCATTCAAAAGAGAAAAGACGCGGTCTTTCCTCACGCCGCTCTTCATACACACCCCAAGGATTGGAACAAATCTTGGTTCTATTGCCACGATACTTCACCTGAAGGAGAGAGCCCACTGCCGGGTTACCGCAAACATCGTCTTCCTGAAGATCATCCACTGCCGCAGCGTCTTAGCTCCTCAGAACGGCCCCGGTTCGCCTCTCAACTCGCCAAACTCAAAGCCTTTATGGCCAACTGATTGACTGGAGTTGATTTTATGCGTTGCTGGCTTGCCTGGAGCATCCTCCCTCTAAGCCGGCGCTCCAGTTTGATGTATCAGTATACTGGAAAACCGGATGATCCTCAGCGGTTTACCGACGTAATACTTCTTGAAAAATAAGTTATTGAATCTGCCAAGAAAATGCTCAACATCTCTTTGGAGGAATGTAGCAAAACCGGATTGGCTCTATATTATAGGAAGAACAAACTGCTAGCGGTAAGCCTTAATCTCTTCCGTCTGTTTCTAATCCGTCCATTTAAATTATCTTCAATTTATCTATCATCTTCTACACAGGCTGACGATCCTTTCTGGAAAGGAAACCTCAGCATAAGTCAGGAAAACAGCCGCGCCGGAAAACCTTCGCTGTTAAGAAGAAAAAGGCGGCAGCTGGCTCCGGTTCACATGTTGAAGAAGATGATCCGGATTCTGAGGGATGACTTAATCCGAATATGATTTGTTCACCTTTATCCCGATTTATGTTAACAACATCCTTTCACAGGATTTGGCTGAAACTGATAAAGCGGCCGAAACTGAGGTAATCACTCTTTCTTCAGATTCTGAACCGTCGGTGCCCAAGATTCGTAAGGCATCTCGGAAATACCCTTTTTCTCATCCTTATGCTCAACTGGACCCCAATTTTCTTTTGAAGAAACAGCAACACGAAGCCCGCCGGACTACACGCCATAATGTCCATGTAGTCGAGTCTTCCGGAATATCTCTTACTCCGGCCCGGAGGCGCCGCTCTGAGGTTTTACATTCCCCATCTCTTCTTCATCCCAAGGCTGGACTTATACGCAAACCGCTTAAACCGTTTGATCCTAATTATCAGCAGACTCCTTTATCATCTTCTGGCGAATCCACTGCCACACAGGTCCCAACTCTGAAGACTGTCCCTGGGTAAGTCCTTCATCTTATCTGGCTTACGATTGTATTTGTTTTTGTGACTCTGATTTCTTTTCTACTTTCTTTCAGCAAGCCTAAGCCTAGCAAAAGGGAAAAGGCCAGCAAAACGGCTGCTGAGACTGCCACTGATGATCCGGCGGCTGATCCAGATACAGTCATTCCTCCGGAAAATGAGCGTACAGTTCAGCTTGATGATCCTGCTCCCATGGATCATAATTATGCTACTGCTCCTGAAAATCCCAACGCTGAAGATGTTCATGAACCGGCGAGTCCTGTCCGGGCCAACCCTCCTCGGACTAGCCCAGCTCCCGCCAGTCCGGTTCATACTGCCACTCCACAACCGGCCGCTGCCTCTTCTCCGGATATTCAAATAACCGGTACAGGTTTTACCGCTCCTGCTGAGCCTATCGTTTTAGCCAAGCATACTGCTAAAGCGGAGAAGCTTCAACAAGAGAAAGGCAAATGGAGCATCGATTTATCCAACTATGCTGATCTGAGTGCCCAGGAGCTTTATTCCGGATACTTGAACCGGCCGTATACCAGTCGGGACTATGAAGCGGGCTTGGTCAATCTGATGAAGGATAAATACGAGGTATCTTACTTGTCTTTTGCTTTTGCGTTCTTTGCATTTCTGTCTATATCATGGTAGCCCCCAAGTTCCAGTTCAGTTTTGTTGAAAGGTGAAGCGGTACTTTCAAATGTGAGCAAATAATCTTACATTAGCCCCCAAGTGCCAGGGGCATAACTCGGTTTATGTGCTTGGGACTTGTCTGAATCTTTCTTTCGATGTTTCAACTGCCCATTAGCCCCCAAGTGTCAAGTAGACAACTTGCTTGTGTGCTTGAGACTTGTCTTTAATTTTCACTCTTTGATACTTTAATTGCTCATTAGCCCCCAAGTGTCAAGTGGATAACTCAGTTATGTGCTTGAGACTTGTCTGAACTTTGTCATTTATTCCACTTGATTTCCTTTGCAGGCTGATTTGACTCGGAGGGCTGAAGAGATAACTGAACTCCGGAATAGACTTGCTGAAACTGAATCTGCTGCTGCCAAGGCCAAAAAGATCTGGCGCTGAGCTTAATCACTGCTGAACAGTTGAAGAAATATTTTGAATCGGAGCGGACAACCTGGGAGGTGCAGAAGAATGCTCTTGAAAAAAGAGCAAAGGATGCTGAACAAGCTCTTAACCCGGTGACTCAAGAGTTGACCGGTTTAAAGCAGCAAATAGAGCTTATGACCTCTGCCGTCTTTGGTAAATACTTAACTTGTACGTGCTTTCATCTCTGTAATCTTTATTCCGCTCCGGTTTAACTATGATAACCATATGCAGGGCGACGTGTCACCCATCTTGGGGATGACCTCCGGAAGAAACTTAAGGCTTCTTATATTCTTGTTGAGCAGCTGTATTCCGGCGCTCAAAGTATTATAAGTGCGATGTCTTTTAATAAACCGGCCCCCACCACTATCCAAGGTACTCTGGAGAAGCTTTCTATCTTGCTAGTACGCTTGGAAGAGGTGAAGAAGTCTGCTGCCCGAGCCGGTTCTCTTGTAGCTCTCACCAGAGCCAAAGCGTGGGTTCCAGATTTTGATCCGGAAGAAACCCTGAACGGGTATCCCAGCACCAAAGAAGACGGATCGGCCTTCACTGGCAAAGACCTTCATACTTTGACTAAGGAGATGCGTCCTCTCGCTAGCAAGCTTGCTGTTGAATCAGACTTGACCAGGTATCATCCGGTGTACGATTTAAAGAATGAGCGGGTGGATCGGCCGGTTTATGATACCGAAAATCTAATCCCACCAGTGCGCCCCCACACATTCGCCCCAGATGTTGATCCGTCTGATCTGATTACTAAAGAGATGTACTTCCGTGCATTATCAAAGATCGATTGGTGCGTTCCTGACTTTCAGCCGCTTCAGGAAGATGAAGAAGCTCCGGAACAAGTCGATCCTCAGCCGTCGCAACAGGAGGAAGCATAGGCCACACAGTTTATCTTTGTAGCTGCGGTATTATTTTGCCGAAGAAACTTTAATCCGTTCAGGCTTGCTGTGCCTTGTAATAGGATAGCTGGAAACATTGTCCGTCTTGATCCGGATGTCCCAACTTTGCTTTGGCGTCTGCCAATTTGAATCCTTTGTCTGATATGGTTTATCTTGCATACTATCTATTTCTGCATAGATAACACTTAAAAGATGTCCTGTGATTAAGTATGCTTGATATCCTTAACCCGGCGAACGTTGTTGTTTCTGAGGAAGCTCTTGGCTCCGTTGGGGCGTACCCAATTATTCCGGGTTTACAAGAACTACCGGTTTAAATAATGCTGGAGCTCTGTGTCCAGACTTTTGAAGATATGTGGTTAGCTTTGAAGTTGTCCCACTCCGGATTAAAGAACCATAGAAACCCATGAGAACACATACAAAAAACACAGGTTTGCAAATACGACCATGTAGTCGAGGCTTTTTGCGAGCTGCCAGGGTCCAAATCAAGACTTCTGATTCGAATACGATCAGTAAACCGGATCACCAGGGGCTAAGCTAGGATTCGAATACGATCCGTAGCCCCCTAGTGACCGTGAAATTTTAGCCAATCAGTGGATTCGAATAAGATCCAAGGAGCTTATGATTCGAATACGATCACATAAACCGAATCACTAGGGGCTAAGATAGGATTTGAATACGATCCGTAGCCCCCTAGTGACCGTAAATTTTTAGCCAATCAATGGATTCGAATACGATCCAAGGAGCTTATGATTCGAATACGATCATATAAACCGGATCACTAGGGGCTAAGCTAGGATTCGAATACGATCCGTAGCCCCCTAGTGAGTTTAGCTATGTTCTCTTTGGTTCGAATACGACCTATGTTTGAACAGGAAGCCCCTTAGTGAGTTTGGCTATGTTCTCTTTGGTTCGAATACGACCTATGTTTGAACAGGAAGCCCCTTAGTGAGTTTGGCTATGTCCTCTTTGGTTCGAATACGACCTACGTTTGAACAGGAAGCCTCTTAGTGAATGTAGAAGCAGGGTACCTATATGGGAGTTGCACTGTGTGGCAAAACTTCTTTGGTCCCTTAATAAATAGTTGTCCTATATATCAACATAGATAGATCAAGGCATCTTGTCTTCTTAATGAAAATGATATATATATCAAGAGGAATAAACTTTAGATGGATATCACCTGAATGAATTTCCATAAGATACTTATATTTGAAAAAAGGCGGATCCCCCTATTTACTGAGGGCGCCGGTTTATTCATTAATCATAATATATACATAGGATACAGCAGAGCTCATGGCTCAAGTATAGTAGGGCCGTAGGAGAGCGATATTACATGGCCTCTTTATATCTTCTTCTGATGTCCGTGAGTCTTTGTGCTCTCGAACGTCCACCAGATAATATGAACCGTTGTGTAGATTCTTGCTGACCACAAAGGGCCCTTCCCAAGGCGGGGATAGTTTGTGCATGTCTGTTTGGTCTTGGATGAGCCGGAGTACCAAATCTCCCTCCTGAAACGTCCTGGTTTTGACCCGGCGGCTGTGATATCTGCGCAAGTCCTGTTGATAAATCGCGGACCTTGCGGCTGCTATGTCACGCTCTTCATCTAGCCGATCCAAACTGTCCTGTCTTGCCTGCTCATTGGCCGCTTCAACATAAGCCGTCACCCGCGGTGAATCATGACGGATATCACTTGGAAGGACCGCTTCAGCACCGTACACCATGAAGAAAGGTGTATAACCTGTGGACCGGTTCGGCATAGTATTGATGCTCTAGAGGACAGAAGGTAACTCCTCAACCCAGCACCCTGGTGTTCTTTGCAAAGGAGTCATAAGCCCGAGCTTGATACCTCGCAAAATCTCCTGATTAGCCCTTTCA
Organism: Secale cereale; assembly: GCA_902687465.1. Classification (NCBI taxonomy): domain Eukaryota; kingdom Viridiplantae; phylum Streptophyta; class Magnoliopsida; order Poales; family Poaceae; genus Secale; species Secale cereale. Next base: position 552,378,751 of record LR738712.1, read on the forward strand.
GCTTGACCATTGGATTGATGGTGAGCTACAGAAGACACATCTAGGCGAATATGCTCCCGTTGACAAAACTCTTCCATCTCTCCTTTAGATAAATTGGTGACGTTGTCTATGATGATGCTGTGTGGAAAGCCAAACCGGAAAATTACCTTTTTGATGAATTTAACCGCTGTCGCATCACACTTGCTCACAGGCTCTGCCTCAATCCACTTTGTAAACTTGTCCACAGCAACCATCAGATGAGTTTTTTGATCTTGGGAGCTTTTAAAGGGCCCAACCATGTCAAGCCCCCAAGTCGCAAACGGCCAAGTAATTGGTATCATCCGCAGCTCCTGTGCCGGAACAAGAGCACGCCGTGAAAATTTCTGACAAGCATCGCACTTCCAGACTAAATCCTCCGCATCAGCATGGGCTGTCAGCCAATAAAACCCATGTTGAAAAGCTTTAGCCACCAAGGATTTTGAACCGGCGTGATGGCCACAATCCCCTTCATGTATCTCTCGAAGGATGTAACAGCCTTCCTCGGATGATACACACCGCTGAAATGCTCCGGAAACACTGCGATGGTGAAGTTCCCCGTTTACAATTGTCATGGATTTGGACCGCCGGATTATCTATCTTGCTTCAATCTCATCCTCGGGCAGCTCTCCACAGCTTAGATATGCCAAGTACGGGAGCGTCCAATCCGGAATAACATGAAGTGCTGCAACTAGATGCGCTTCCGGATCAGGAACGGCCAGATCTTCCTCTGATGGTATCTGAACTGATGGACTGTGCAGCTCATCCAAAAAGGTATTCGGTGGCACCGGTTTACGTTGAGAACCTAGCCGGCTCAGAGCATCGGCCGCTTCATTCCTTCGCCGGTCTATGTGATCCACATGATACCCCTTGAAATATCCTGCGACTGCTTCAACTTCTCGCCTGTAAGCTGCCATGAGAGGGTCTTTGGAATCCCACTTGCCTGATACTTGCTGTGCCACTAAATCTGAATCACCAAAACACTTGACCCGGCTCAAGTTCATCTCCTTAGCCATCCGCAGGCCATGAAGCAATGCCTCATATTCTGCTGCATTGTTAGTACAAGGAAACATTAGACGGAGGACATAACAAAACTTCTCACCTCGCGGGGAAGTTAACACAACTCCATCCCCCGAGCCTTCTAATTGCCTTGATCCGTCAAAGTGAATAGTCCAGTATGTAAGATCCGGCTTCTCCTATGGTGCTTGCAATTCAGTCCAATCATTGATGAAATCTACCAATGCCTGGGACTTAATTGCGGTGCGTGGCACATATTTCAATCCGTGTGGGCTAAGCTCAATAGCCCACTTCGCCACTCTGCCAGTGGCTTCCCTGTTCTGGATTATATCCCCCAATGGATCTGAACTGACAACAGTTATTGGGTGGCCTTGGAAATAATGCTTCAATTTCCGGTTTGCCATGAACACGCCGTATACCAGCTTCTGCCAATGCGGGTACCTTTGTTTGGATTCAATGAGAACTTCACTGACATAATAAACTGGACATTGAACCAGATATTCCTTTCCTGCTTCCTTGCGCTCGACCACGATTGCCACGCTGACTGCCCGTGCATTGGCGCCGACGTATAATAGCAATGGCTCATTATCGACAGGGGCAGCAAGGATCGGCGGCTCTGCCAGTTGCCATTTCAAATCCTCAAACGCAGTGTCTGCCTCATCACTCCATATAAACCGGTCTGTCTTTTTCAGCATCTGATAAAGCGGAATTGCCTTCTCTCCCAAACGGCTGAAGAACTGGCTCAATGCTGTGATCCGGCCGGCGATACGCTGAACATCATTGATACAAGCCGGTTTAGTCAGGGACGTGATTGCCTTGATCTTCTCCGGATTGGCTTCTATTCCTCTGTTGGACACCAAGAATCCAAGGAGCTTGCCTGCCGGAACACCGAAAGCACACTTCTCCGGATTAAGCATCATCTTATAGGCCCGAAGGTTATCAAAAGTTTCCTTGAGGTCCTCTATCAATGTCTCCTCCTTCCTTGACTTCACCACGATATCATCCACATAGGCGTGGACATTTCTCCCTATCTGCCGCTTAAGACAATTCTGTACACAACGTTGGTAGGTGGCTTGGGCACTCTTGAGCCCAAAAGGCATAGATACATAGCAAAAAGCACCAAAAGGAGTTACGAAGGCTATCTTCTCCTGATCTTTAACTGCCATCTTGATCTGATGATATCCTGAATACGCATCCAAAAAACTTAGCCGCTCGCATCCTGCCGTAGCATCAATGATCTGATCAATACGGGGGAGAGCAAAAGGATCGGTTGGATACGCTTTGTTTAGGTCTGTGTAGTCCACACACATTCTCCACTTTCCATTTTTCTTTAACACCAGCACCGGGTTACCAACCACTCCGGGTGGAACACTTCAACTATGAACCCTGCAGCCAACAGCCTGGCCACTTCTTCCCCTATAGCCTTGCGCCTTTCTTTGTTGAAGCGGCGTAGATATTGCTTGACCGGTTTAAACTTCGGATCAATGTTAAGACTGTGCTCAGCGAGTTCCCTCGGTATACCTGGCATGTCAGAAGGTTTCCATGCAAAGATATCCCGATTCTCACGGATGAACTCGATGAGCGCGCTTTCCTATTTAGGATCAAGGTTAGCGCTGATAGTGAACTGCTTGGATGAATCACCTGGCACAAAGTCAACTTGCTTGGTTTCCTCTGCAGATTTGTACTTCAATGCCAGATCATGCTCTGTAGTTGGCTTCTTCAACGGGGACATATCTGCCGGATCAACATTGTCTTTGTAAAACTTCAAGTCCTTCGTAGCACATACTGCCTCCGCATAAGCAGCGTCTCCTTCTTCGCACTCTAATGCAATTTTGCGACTTCCATGAATCGTGATGGTTCCTTTGTGACCCGGCATCTTGAGCTATAGATAAACATAGCACGACCTAGCCATAAACTTGGCGTAAACCGGCCGTCCAAACAGGGCATGATATGGTCTCCGGATCTTTACCACCTCAAAGGTTATCGTCTCTGACCTGGAATCATATTCTTCTCCAAAGGTAACTTCTAGGTCAATTTTCCCAACCGGGTAAGCTGATTTACCTGGCACGACTCCATGAAACACCGTGTTTGACTGCCTTAGCTTCTTATCCGTCAGCCCCATGCGACGGAAGGTCTCATAATACAAGATATTGATGCTGCTGCCGCCGTCCATGAGAACCTTGGTGAATTTGTATCCACCTACCTGTGGTGCTACCACTAAGGCCAATTGGCCCGGATTATCAACTCGCAATGGGTGATCCTCTCTGCTGCACACAATAGGCTGTTCCGACCAGCGCAGGAATCATGGTGTTGTCGGCTCAACTGCGTGAACCGCCCGCTTTAAGACTTTTTGATCTCGTTTGCACAAACTCGTAGTGAACACATGATATTGTCCGCTACTCAGCTCCTTCGGATTATTTTGATATCCGGATTGCTGCTGCTGCTGACGCTGCTGATTGCCTTGATTGTTGTGATTACCTTGGCCCTACTGTTGGTTGTTTTGGGTATTGTAGCCGCCCTGACCATACTGATGGTTGCCTTGGTTATTGTAACTTCCCTGACCGTACTGATGATTGCCTTGGTTATTGTAGCCATTGTTGTTGCCATGATATCCTGACCCGGAGCCGTTCCCCTGATGACCCGGACCATGAAACCCGGGGCCTGAACCGCCACCTGGTGGCCTGTTGTTAGATCTGACCCGGTTCAGAGCCTCCATCATGGCCCGACATTCTCCCCAGGTATGTTTAGCTGGATGCTCCTTTGTTCCATGTTTCGAGCAGGGCTCGTTCAATTGTTGCTCCCAATTAACGAACCCCCCGCCATTTTGTGGAGGCGGTTTACCCTTGTTGCGTTGAAAGCTCCCTTGAACTTGGGTATTGGGCACGAAATCAGAGCCACCCTCTGACTTTCGCTTGCCCAAGAAGCTTGTTCCCACCGGATTAGCCTGCGCCGGTTTACCGGGTTTATTTTCCTTTCCAGATTTATCTCCATCCGCTTCTGGGTACTTAGTGTTGTCGGAGTCCCCATACTTTACCAAAGCGCTCATGAGAGTTCCCATGTCATTACAATCCCGTTTGAGCCGTCCCAGCTTCAACTTTAGAGACTCAAACCGACAATTGTTTTCTAGTGTTACTATCGCCGTACTGGGGCTGATACCGTTCGAAGAGTGCAGGATTTCTGACACTCGCCGGACCCATGCACTCGTAGGCTCCTGCTCTCCTTGTATACATGCCGCTAGATCCACCCCTGACATCGGCTGTTTGCACGTGTCCTTGAAATTTTTGATAAACTGGCGGCGTAACTCACCCATGATCCGATGGAGTTAGGTGGTAAGCCCTTCAACCAGGTTCGGGCTGTACCCTCAAGCATCATAGTAAAGTACTTAGCGCAAGCCGCTTCATCCACGTCCAGCATCTCCATAGCCATCTCGTAACTCTCAATCCATGCCTCTGGAGCCAAATCTGCTGTGTAATTAGGCACCTTACGTGGACCCTTGAAATCCTTGGGTAACTTCACGCTCCGTAAAGCGGGAATAAGACACTGCACTCCAAAAGAACTCGCCGTGACTCCCATTTCTGCTGTGGTTGTGTGAACCGGCGTCGTTTGGCGGATCTCCTCGCGGGCCGTAGGTCTAGCCCGGTTCGCCGCCTCCCGGGCTTGTGCCTCAGCGCCCGCCGAATCGTCCTGCCTGTGACGATGCCGCCTCCGTTCACTACTGGATACCTCCGGTTCATCCCAATGCCTAGTATAACACTGGCTGTGGCAGGGTGTTGAATGAAGTCTCTCCCTGCTGTAAGAATACGTTTGCTGCTGTGTCAATGCCGTGTTGAGCAGATCCTTGACCCTGCGTGCTTCCATTGCCACAGGGGATGTTCCCTCAATGGGTAACGCGGCCAGGCGTGAAGCGGCAGCGACAATGTTATCCAAGGGGTTTGAGTAGTGGCCAGGAGGGGTGGGGATGTGAGGGGTGTGCGTAACCCGTCGATCTTGCTCCGCAGTGGGTTGTCGTATCTGTTCAGCGGTCACTGGGGCTCCCCTCCGGTTTGCCTCCGGATTATTGCTGGCTCCCGCTCCTGGCGTCCCAAAGAGATTCATCGCCTCATAGACCGGCGGTAAACGAGACTGGTGCCTTCTATCCCTTACTCCCTGCGCAGAGGCCTGATCCATCCTTAACTAAAAAGCCTGAGAATCCAGCTCTGCCTGTCTTGTTGCTATCATAGCTTTCTCTGCATTTAGATCCTGCTTGGCTTGCTCGATCCGGCCCTTCAGCTGCAGGATTTCTGCATCGTGCTGCGCCTTGTCTGTGGGAGCCACCACTGCTACTGCCCGTGCTGTCAACTCCTCTACCAAGGTTGATAGAGCGTCAGCGGCTAAGGGAGCTTGGCCACTCCCCCCTGCTCCGACTGTGAACGCCCCAGTTACCGTGGGCTGCGGCGTAGGTTGTGATCCGGCCATAAAGACAGCCACCCGGTTTGGCAGATCCAGGGGGGCCGGAATACTGTTCCTGTCGGACACACCCTCAGACCGGCCGTCCCGCAACAGATACAAGGATTCAGTCTCTCCGGATGAGGATTCATCATCGGAATAGACAACTGTCTCGCCACCAGAATCCGATCCGTCCTCGGCTTGGACTCCATGTATTGCCCCAATGAAAACGCGCTTCACGGCAGGTTGAATCTGGGCCAATCTCGCACGCTGAGCCGGCTCGATGATGTCGGAGAAGATGTCCGGCTCAGGTCCCGGTTCGCCAATCTTGCCGATGAAGACGTGGATGCCGCCAAAGGGAACCCGGTACCCGTATTCGATTGAATCGGCCTCTGGGCCCCAGCCAGCGTCGTCGATGTAGATCCGGCCGCGGCGACTCTTGGTCATCCGGCCGACCGCGTAGCCCTTGAGTCCTTCAAAGCTGCCCTTCAAGAACTCGGAACCATCGTGCGGAGGCCCCACGGTGGGCGCCAACTGTCGTGGAATTAGCACGACAGATGTCCGGTTTAACGGACTTAGTGATGGAACCATCGCACGGGTTAGCTTGAAGGGGTTAAAAGCACACAAAGGACACAGAGGGTTTATACTAGTTCGGCCCCTTCGATGAAGGTAAAAGCCTACGTCTAGTTTGGTTTGGTATTGCTTGGGCGTCGATGAACAGGGAGCGGATTGCTTGCCTGTGTCTCGATGGGTTGTTTCTTGTCCCTGAACCGTCGCCGGGTCGTCCCTTTATATAGGAGATAACGTCCGGTCCGGTTTACAGAGTCCCGAGGCCGGCTCATAATCGTGTCCGCCTCGGTCTCTGCTGTTTCTTCCTTGTGTCTCAAGTTACATGATAAGACGGTTTACAAACCGTAACTCTACACATGGGCCCTAAGCCTTCATGGGCTGTAATCTCTACTGAGCTTACAATTATATAACCATATCACCATAATCCGGTTTACCCTAGCCGGCTTACACCTGCTAGTAATATCCCTGACAGGGTTCTACATTGAGTGAAGTAGTTTTATGGGCGTTGTTCCGATCTTGAGTTGCATCTTAAAGGGTCCTTGGCTATGCTGATCCAGGGATTGCAAAACCCTTTTGTAACACGTTCCATAAGCTTTCAGCACGAATATGTCGAACGAAGCTTCTATCTTGTATTTGTTCTATCTGCTCCTTGTTGTTTTTATTTACCTTTTGTTCTCCCAAGTGGCTTCTCGTGAAGATTGTTGTTTCATTAAACTGTGGATTACATTCGTTCATTTTCGTTCGAATGTTCTTGTGAAGACTTATGTTGCAATTCCTAGCCGTTGATTCAGCATATATATTCTTCCAATCAATGGCTAATATTTGTCATCTCATTCAGGATGGCTCCTAAAAGGGTTCCCAACGCTAACCTAGAGGGTGAAGAAGTTCCTGATCGTCCTTCTTCCCCTCCTCCCCCGTCTGAGGCCTGGAGAGCAATTATGCAAGCGACGGACCAGAACACCCAGATGCTTATGCAAATGATGCAGAACATTCAAGCAAATCAAGCAAATCAGGGTGCTCATGGGAACCAAGGCCAAGGCAATTTGTTCAACCAACCTCACTTTGCTACACTCAACCAGTTCCTGGCAAACCAACCAAAGGCATTCAGTTACTGTGTGGACCCTCTAGATGCTGAAGACTGGATAACATATATCAAGAAGCATTCCAGTGCAGTAACGTGAGACCTGATGACTATCTGAAGTTTGCCGCCTTCCAACTCAAGGACCAAGCCGCTGATTGGTGACAGCAGTACAAGGATTCTAGAGAAGGGTGTGAAATCTCGTGGGCTGACTTCTGCAAGGATTTTCGCTCTCACCACATTCCAGCAAGTGTCATCGAGGCTATGCGTGAGCAATTCCGCAACTTGCAGCAAGGCTCAATGACTGTCTACCAATATAATGTCAAGTTCCAAAACCTTGCCCGCTATGCCAAGAAAGACATCCTAGATGCCAAGAGTAAGATTTATCTGTTCCGTGGTGGTCTGAAGGATGAACTCCAACTAGCTCTCACCTTGTTCAAGCCTGATGAATTTTATCAATTCTATAACATGGAACTTAAGCAAGAGGCAACCCAGCTCAAGATGGAAGCTTCCAAAAAGAGAATCAAAGATGCTGTTCACTCCTCCTCTTCTTCCCAAGTGGTTGCAAAGCAGCAGAAGTTTTGGCTTCCACCTCCTCCAGTGATCCGACCTAACAACAACAACAACAAGCATTCCGGTGGCCGTGGTTTCTCCCACCCACCCAACCCAATCAATCAGTCACAGAATCACTTTCAAGCTTCGAAGTCAAGTGCTCCTTATCACCATCCTCTCTCAGAAGTGGTTTGCAACAAGTGCACTCAGAAGGGTATTATGCTAACAAGTGCCCCAACCCAAGGCGCCTTCCGCCTCCTCCACCCGTCAGCACTGCTATTGTCAAGCATAATCCAAAGGCAACAAGAGTGAATCTGATGAATGCAGCTCAAGTAGAGAATTCTTCAGATGTGATACTTGGTAACCTTCCAGTTAACTCTATTCCTGCAAAAGTGTTGTTTGATTCAGGTGCATCATGTTCCTTCATGTCATATCCATTTGCATCCAAGCACGATGTTATCACCAAGAATCTAACCAAGAAGTTGCAAGTTACTTCTCGGGGGAAACTAATGACTTCTAGTGTGTATGCTCCGGACGTATCTATTCGCATGGGTGATTACCACTTTCTGGCTTCTCCGGTTGTTCTCGGCAACTCCGACATTGATCTTATTCTCGGGATGGATTGGCTTTCCCAGCATGATGCTCACATTTATTGTGTAAATAAGGAAGTCAAGATTACTCATTCCGACGAAGACGTGATTATCTTCGCCTCTCGAGATAACACAATTAGGCTATTCTCTCTCAATGACAAGGCCGAGATTAATGCCATCTCTCAAATTCCGGTGGTCAATGAATATGAAGATGTTTTCCCTGAAGAGCTTCCAGGCATGCCTCCGCATCGTCAAGTTGAATTCGTCATTGAACTCGATCCCGGTACTGAGCCAGCATGCCGACGTCCGTACAAGCTCTCCCCTGATGAGTTGAAGGAGCTGAAGAAACAACTCGATGAGCAAGGGTGTATGGGTCTAATCAGGCCTAGCACTTCTCCTTGGGGCTGTGGTGTGTTATTTGTCAAGAAGAAGGATGGCACGGAGCGCCTTTGCGTTGATTACCGACCATTGAACAAGAAGACAATAAAGAACAAGTATCCGCTCCCCAACATCAATGAATTGTTCGAGTAGCTCAAAGGAGCTAAAGTGTTCTCAAAGCTCGATCTCCGGATGGGTTATCACCAATCCGCGAAGAGAATATTCACAAGACTGCATTCAGAACAAGCTACGGCTCTTATGAATACACAGTCATGTCTTTTGGCCTCGCTAATGCTCCACCCACCTTCTCGAGAATGATGCACTACATATTCAACCCCTACACCAACGAATTTGTGCTCGTCTATCTGGATGACATCTTGGTATTCTCCAAGAATGAAGAGGATCATGAAAAGCACCTTCGTTTGGTTCTCGACAGACTCCATGAACATAAGTTCTATGCCAAGTTCTGTAAATGCGAATTCTGGCTCGATAAGGTCTTGTATCTTGGCCATATCATCTCTGCTGACGGTATTGCTGTCAACCCCGAGAAAGTTGAAGCGATTGTCAACTGGGAAACCTCTCAGAACATCAAACAACTCCAAAGCTTCCTTGGTCTTGCTAGCTATTGCAGAAGGTTCATTGAGAACTTCTCCAAGATTGCCAAGCCTCTCTCCAACTTGCTGTAGAAGAATGTCAAGTACAACTGGTCTTCGGATTGTGATGTGGCATTCAAAACTCTCAAAGAAAAGCTCATCTCGGCTCCGATTCTTACTCCTCCAGATGAGTCCAAGCCCTACGAAGTATTCTGTGATGCTTCTCTTCAAGGACTTGGTGGTGTGCTAATGCAAGACAAAAAAATTGTGGCATACACTTCTCGTCAATTGAAGCCAAATGAGAAGAACTACCCCACACATGATCTCGAGCTAGCAGCTGTGGTACACGCCTTGATCACGTGGAGACACCTTCTGTTGGGCAGGAAAGTGGACATCTTCACTGATCACAAGAGCTTGAAGTACATCTTCACACAGCCGAACCTGAACCTTCGCCAGACTCGTTGGGTTGAGATGATCCAAGAGTATGATCCAAGCATCGAATACACACCTGGCAAGGCCAATGTCATTGCAGATGCATTGAGCAGAAATGCATATTGCAACAGTCTCCTTGTCAAGCCGTTTCAGCCTGAGCTTTGTGAAGCATTCAGGAAGCTCAAACTCCAAGTTGTTCCGCAAGGCTTTCTTGCAATTCTTCAAGTTGCTCCTACCTTGGAAGATCAGATCCGTGAGGCCCAACTCAATGATGCTATGGTGCAGAAAGTAAAACATGGTATTGCAAAGGGTACTCCCAAATACAAGTGCTATCGCGTTGATGAGAAGACACCTTGTTCTTTGAGGACAGACTTGTGGTTCCCAAGGGTGATCTTAGGAAGCTCATAATGAACGAAGCACATGACTCCCTCCTCTCAATTCATCCTAGAAGTTCTAAGATGTACCAAAACCTCAAGCAATCGTACTGGCGGAGTCGCATGAAAAGGGAGATTGCCCAATTCGTGAATGAATGTGATGTCTGCAGAAGAGTGAAGGCAGAGCATCAACGTCCAGCCGGTCTCCTCCAACCTCTTCCTATTCCAGAGTGGAAATTCGGCCACATTGAAATGGATTTCGTCACTGGGTTTCCCAAGTCCAAGAAGGGGAATGATGCTATCTTTGTTGTGATTGACAAGCTAACCAAAGTAGCTCACTTTCTTCTAGTCAAAGAATCCATCAATGCAGCTCAGCTGGCAGAGTTGTACACTTCCAGAACTGTGTCGTTACATGGCATTCCTCAAGTTATCTCCTTAGACCGTGGAAGTTTGTTGACATCCAAGTTCTGGGACTCCTTCCTGTCAGCCATGGGCACTAAGATCCGTTTCAGCACTGCGTTTCACCCTCACACTAGTGGTCAAGTCAAAAGAGTGAACCAGATCCTCGAAGACATGCTCGGAGCTTGTGTCATCTCTTTTGGCATGAAGTGGGAAGATTGTCTCCCGTTTGCCGAGTTCTCTTACAACAATAGTTTCCAAGCAAGTGCCGGCAAAGCTCCGTTTGAAATCCTCTATGGCAGAAAGTGCCGTACCCCTCTCAACTAGTCCAAGACTGGTGAACGTCAACTTCTTGGCAATGACTTGATCTCAGAAGCTGAAGAAATGTGCAAAGTCATACGTGAGAATCTCAAGGCCGCTCAGTCGCGTCAAAAGAGTTACTATGACGACAAGCATCGTGATTTGGCTTTCGACATTGGGGATCATGTCTATCTCCGTGTTTCTCCTATGAAAGGCACCCAAAGATTCGGTATCAAAGGAAAGCTTGCACCTAGATATGTGGGCCCTTTCAAGATCCTTGGAAAAAGAGGCGATCTAGCCTATCAACTAGAGCTTCCATCCAACTTTGCAAATGTTCATGATGTGTTTCACGTGTCTCAACTCCTCAAGTGCTTCAAGACACCTGAACGCACCATTCCGTTCTAGGAGATTGATCTTCAACAAGACTTGTCTTACCGTGAGCACACAGTTGCTATTCTTGAAGAAACCAAGTGCAAAACCCGCAACAAGTCAATCAAGTTCTTGAAAGTTAAGTGGTCACACCATACCGATCGAGAAGCTACGTGGGAACGAGAAGATCACCTTCATTCCAAGTACCCTTCCTTCTTCCAGTCCTAGATCTCGGGACGAGATCTTTTCGTAGTAGAGGAGAGTTTGTAATGCCCCAGATGTAACACTTTCCAAATATGGCAATATATGAAACTTTGGCTTCATCAATTCCTTTCCGGGCTCTTCTTTCATTTTGGGTTCTTCGTTTTGTCGTGTGCGTGTGTGCATTTCATTCATGTCATGTTGTCATGTGCATTGCATTGCATTTGTGTTGTCACTTGCACCCGGTCCCACTCGTCTCTTCCCGTTGTCCGTTACGAGTTCCGACGCTCACACGAGCCCATGGCATCCCCGAGTCCTTCTTTCGAGTGTGGCCGTGTAACATTTCTGGAATGACGTGATACTTGTCGTGCGATGTTGTTTTGGTACGTGTAGGCCACCTGTCAAGTTTCGTCGCGTTTGGAGTTCGTTTGGTACTCCAACAGTTAACTTAGTTGGCTAAAAGAACATCTTCTTTGAGGCCCAAGACCCCCTCCACAACAACCCACTAACCCAGCACAACCCTTCCCATCATTTCGGTCGTCGAATTTTGATCGCGTGGCCGAAAACCGCTCTCCATTTGGAGTCTCCTAGCTCCCTATGCCTATAAAAACGTCCACACCCCCCATTTTCGCGTCCAAACCCTAGCTTTCTTCCTCTGTCCGCCGCCGGACACGGACGTTCCGCGCGCCGGACACGTCCGCCGCTACCCGCGCCCAATCAGAGCCCGACACGTGTCCAACCCGAGCCACCGGTTCCACCGCGCCACCGCGGCCCAAGGCCGGCCCGCGCGAGCCCGCGCGCCTCCGCCGCCCGCAGCCTCGCCTTCCCCGCCACCGGCGCCCGCCTCGCCACCGCCGGGCACACCTCGCCGCCGCCGCCCCGCCGCCGTTCCTCCGGCGACGACGCCGCCGCCGCGGCCTCTGCCGTCCAACGCCCCGGGCCCTCCTCGCCCCGATCCTCGCCGGCCCCGAGCGCCTCCGGCCGCCACCTCCTCGCCGGCCGCAGCCGCTCCGGCCACCGGAGGGCCGAGCCGCCGGGCCTCCCGCTCGCCAATTCGATCGGGCGCCGCCGCCAAACCCTAACGGGCCGGATCCGGTCCGACCCGACCCGATCCGCCCCGTTGACCCGATCCGCGATGTTGCTTTTGTTTTTTTTCACTAAGTCCTAGAATTGCTTATTTTGTTGCATATTGTGATGGCTGTATCTTTTATTGTGCTTGTCCAAATTGTGCATATGATATGTCAAAATGATCGTGGTGATGTGCTCTACGTTTTGTTCCATTGTGACATGCTTGTTTGAGTCCACCTAGAGGTCCTAATCATCATGACAAGAGTGCTACTTGTTATAAACTGCTGCTACTTGTTATTTTCATGCCATGTTTGAGATGTAATAACTTGGTGCATGTTTATCCAAATGAAGCAAATGATATGTCAAAATGTTCATAGTGAGATGCTCTACATGATGATTGCTGTAGCATGCATGTTAGGGTTCATATTGCCATGTTAATCTCTGTTGCAAAAGTGCATGTGGCTGTTAAGTTTTGTAACATGTTATGAGATGCTGATTTGAAGAGCTCGTTGCTATTGATGTGTTTGTCCCCTTTTCACATGTTAATATGTTTTACAATCTCCATCATGTGGTCTTTGGTATGGTGCAAACCATTTTCCATGATATACCTTGAGGTGACTTAAACATGCTTGCAAACATGCCGTGCCAACTTAACTGTTTAACACTTAGTGAAAATTCTACTAAGTCTGGAATCTGTCATATCCTGATGCTATGTTTGCTTGATGCCCTAGGCAAATCCATGTTAGTTTTGGGGTGGCCATTGATCATTCCTTGTTGTACATGTTGTTGTATATCCATCCATGTCCTCACTTGCTCATATAGGTTGCTGTAGCTTATTTATTTCTTGCTCCCAAGTTGCTATAAAATATAACTGCCAGGTTGTTAACGTCATGATCAAAATGTTGTAGCTTGTTGCTATTGATCCATGCCTCCTATGGAGTTGCTCCAATGGAGTTGTTTGCTATATGATATGTCTAATTCATGACCATGCTTATTGTCATCATGTTTGGGTGCTGTAGAGTATATATTTCTTGCTCCAAAGATGCTATGTGGCTGTTAATTTCAGCTTTGCATTGAATCTTGTTTCGTGTGTATGTGTTGAACCGTTGCTCCGTTTTGAGCAAGTCCTATATGAAACTTGTGTGATTTTTCATGTAGAATCATATTATCATGTTGTTAACATGTTTGGAGTTGTTTGCTTGATGTCTAGGTGCATCTTGCACCGTTGCCATGTTTGTCTTGTTTTGCTCATATCTTCTAGACCGTAGCTCCGATTTAAACAAACTTTATATGAAACTTGACTAGAATTTCGTGTAGATCATCATGTTGCATGTTAACTTGCTGTTTAACAACTTTAACTTAAGGTTTGTTCAGATCTGGACCAAATTCAATATATGCATATGAGGACTTACCGGATTCGCTATATGTGGATTCCGGCCTCATTTAAACTTGTTGTCTTGAGTTGTTCTTTTATGCTTCATCCCTTGACATGTATTGCACCATACATGCATCATAGGTGCATCATGTTGATTGTGCATTGCACCTTGTTTGATTTCGTGCCTCGTTGTGTTCTTGTGTTGAGTAGAGCCGGATGCCGAGACCGAGAACGAGAACGAGGTTACTACCGAGGTTGAGTACAAGGAGCCGTCTTACGATCCCATCAATGACTCGACAGGCAAGATGACCTGACTACTATCTTTGCCTATTGCTAGATGTCTCGCTCTTTAGCTTATTGCCTCGATGCCCATGTTTGTTTGTTAGCCTCCTATTGTAACCATGAACCTGTCTAACCACCCAACCTAGCAAAACCTTTGTTTGGCTACGTAAGCTTCGCTCAGCCCCTCTTATAGCATTGCTAGTTGCAGGAGAAGATTTGAAGATTCTTGCTTCATGTTGAAGATATTGTTGGGATATCACACTGTATAAACTCTTAAACTAAATCATCTATGTATTGGTAATGGGTGGAAGGGTAAGCCTCTTGCTTGGTGATTTGTTCCACTCATGCCGCCCTAGGAACCGTATAAACCGGTGTCATGTTCCTTGATTTTGCGTTCCTCACACGGTTGGGGTTATGGGACCCCCTCGATAAACCGCTTAGCGCTAAGGCTTTTCCAGCAAGTCCCAACATTGGTACTACATTTGCCTAAACAACTAAAACTTGCATAGGGAGTTATAAACCCTCTTCTTAATCAACAACCCGGGCCAGTGCTCCACATGAGTGTTGGTCCAAACTGGGGAGTCTGCGGGGCCACCTCGAGGAAACTCAAGGGCTGGTAAAAACCTGTAGAATTGCCCATCTGGTCGTGGCCTGGGACGAGATACGCACGGCTACTATCAGGGTGTCGGCACGCCGGGAGGATTTGCTGGATTAGTCTTACCTTAGTCGGAATATCTTGAGCACGGGATTCCGAGAATACTCAGGCCTTCCCACCTTGGACTTGCGACTCCGCGGATCGTGAGCTTGTAATGGGCTAAGTTGGGACACCCCTGCAGGGTTTTGAACTTTCGAAAGCCGTGCCCGCGCTTATGTGGCAGATGGGAATTTGTTAATATCCGGTTGTAGAAAACTTGACACCATGTTCAGAACACACTACCAGCGTGAGTAACCGTGACGGTCATTTTCCGAAAGGGGTTCGGGAAGTGAACACGGTGGGGTTATGATTGACGTGCTTAGATTGGATCACTTCGTGATCACTTTGACGCTCGTGGCACTTCTCTTCTCGCTCTAAACACATAAGCTAGTGCTAGTGCAGCTGCAACCTTTTATTTTCTTCAGCCTTGTTCCACACCCAAGGCTTAGATAGTTTTGCTACCCGGGAACGGGATTGCTGAGTCCCCCGTGGCTCATAGATTCTACACCAGACCAGATGTAGGTACTATGGTGAACTACTCAGGTGACGGCACGGAGCTGTACTGGGAGGTCGATGAAGAACGTAGTCGATACTATGTGCACTATCCCGATGATCAGTAGTGGCTTCTACTAGGGGCGATTCGGACCTTGTGGCTTTATGTATTTGGTATCTTTCTTTTGGATCTTCGTCCGTAGTCGGACTGTGATGTTAGTTGGATGTTGATTTGTTTATGTAATGTATTGTGTGACATGGCGAGTGTAAGCCAACTATCCTTCTGCAATTTCATCCCTATTTTTATATGAGTCGTGCAAAGATACCAAACTTGAGATAATTCTAGTATGGGCTTATACCTTTAAGTCGTGCCTCGACACATAGGAGGTATAATCCCATACTGGGCATTACAGTTACTCCTTTTGGTCGGTAAAAATTGATTATATATACTCCTGAAGGTTTTGACCTCTATATCACGAAAAATCCTCTGTTCTTGTTTTGAGCTGTTTCTGTCGCAAATAAAGTAGCATGTCTTCCCAGGATTCGGAGGGAGAAAGCTATGTGGCTGATTCCCTTGCTGATCCTAAAGTCTATGGGGATTGGGAGCATTATGGTTGGACCACGGAAGAAGAAGAAGACCATGATTCAAAGAGGAAGGATTGGACTAGCTCAGATGAAGAAGAAGTCCCACTACCTCAACCTGGAGACATGCACGTGGAGTTCAAAAAGTCAAGCCTCCCAGACAGAATAAAGAAACCTAAGATCGAATTTATTCCTTTTAACCTCTTGCAGGAAAACAAGCAGGCACTATGCAAGAGGATATTAAATCTTGAGCAAGAGATCAATGATCTAAAGGAGCAAAATTCTGTCCTTAAGCGCAAGCTGAGGAAGAAGCCATCCTCACCACCCCAGAAGAAGGAGACATAATCATATGGGTATGGGCACTCCCCTTGGCAACTACCAAGCTTGGGGGAGTGACCCCGGTATCGTATCACCATCACTCCTATATTTACCTTTTATCTTAGTTCGATCCTTTTGGTAGTATCTTGATCTAGTAGAATAAAGTTAGCATGATCTAGTTGTGAGCTTTTGCTTTGTGAGCTTTACCCATTGTAATCGAGTCCGTGAGCTATATAATAAATATTAGTGTTGAGTCAAGGGCTTGATTTCCCCACTTGGGTCATGATAAAAAGAAAGAAAACATAAAGAGTATCAAAGAGATCATATCGATCTTATGGGAAGTAATGACTTCACATATATGAGTATGATAAATAAAAGTTGTTGGGAGTTGACAAGCATAGTTTTGGTCATCGTTGCAATTAATAGGAAGTAATAAAAGAAGAGAGGCTTCACATACAAATATACTATCTTGGACATCTTTTATGATTGTGAGAACTCATTAAAGTATGACATGCCAAAGAGTTGATGCTGGACAAGGAAGACAACATAATGGGATATGTCTTCTTATATCCGAAATAAAGTATATTGTCATGGATCATCCAACATGTTGAGCTTGCCTTTCCCCCTCATGCTAGCCAAAACTCCTCGCACTAAGTAGAGATACTACTTGTGCTTCCATATATCGTTAAACCCAGTTTTGCCATGAGAGTCCACCATACGTACCCGTGGATTGAGAAAGATCCTTCCAAGTAAGTTGTCATGTTGCAAACTCGCTAAAATATGTATGATTTATTGGTGTGGGAGAAATTAGCTTTATACAATCTTGTGATATGGAAATAATAAAAGCAAGGGACTGCATAATAAAGGTCCTTATCACAAGTGGCAATATAAAGTGAAGTTCTTCTATGCTAAGACTTTGTGCATCCAACCACAAAAACACATGACAACCTCTGCTTCCCTCTGCGAAGGGCCTATCTATTATTCTTGCCTTATAAGTGTCAAGGTGAAATCCACCTTTCCTTTTTACATTTTATCTTTTGGCAAGCACATTGTGTTGGAAATATCCTGACATATATACCCACTTGGATATAAGTTTTCATGATTTATTACTGTTGACATTACCCTTGAGGTAAAGGTTGGGAGGCAACACCATATGCCCCTATCTTTCTCTGTGTCCGATTAAAACTCCATAAACATAAGTATTGCGTGAGTGTGAGAAATTGTGAAATACTATATGATAGTTAAGTATGTAGGCTTGCTGAAAAGCTCTTATATTGACTCTTTCCGATGTTATGATAAATTGCAATTGCTTCAATGACCGAGATCAAAGTTTGTTAGTTTCCAATGAAGTTTATGATTCATACTTGATATTGTGGATGAATTGTTACTATAGCGTAAGAATCATATGACCATATTTGTATAAGTAGGTGTTATGGGAATGATCATGATGCCCTCATGTACGTATTTTGTTTTTATTGACACCTCTATCTCTAAACATGTGGACATATTTCCGATATCGGCTTTCGCTTGAGGACAAGCAAGGTCTATGCTCGGGGGAGTTGATACGTCCATTTTGCATCATGCTTATATGTTGATATTTATTGTATTATGGGCTTTTATTATATGTTTTGTCACAATACTTATGCCTTTTCTCTCTTATTTTACAAGGTTTACATGAAGAGGGAGAATGCCGGCAGCTGGAATTCTGGGCTGGAAAAGGAGCAAACTCTGGAAACCTATTCTGCACAACTCCAAAAGCCCCGAAACTCGACAGAACTTCGTTTCAGAAAATACAAAAAATATCTGGCGAAAGAAGTCCACGAGGGGGGCCACCGGTTGTCCAGGAGGGTGGGGGGCGCGCCCCCCTTCCTCGTGGGCTAGCCGGAAGGCCCCCGATGCCCATTTTCTCCTATATGAGGTGTTTCGACCTGGAAAAAAAAATCAGAAGGAGGCTTTCGGGACCAGACGCCGCCATCTCGAGGCGGAACCGAGGCGGAAACCAATCTAGGGCTCCGGCAGAGCTGTTCTGCTGGGGTTACTTCCCTCCGGGAGGGGGAAATCGTCACCGCCGTCATCACCAACAACTCTCCCATCTTGGGGAGGGCTATCTTCATCAACATCTTCACCAGCACCATCTCCTCTCAAACCCTAGTTCATCTCTTGTATCCAATCTTTGTACCCAAACCTCAGATTGGTACCCGTGGGTTGCTAGTGTTGGAAATATGCCCTAGAGGCAATAATAAATTCGTTATTATTATATTTCCTTGTTCATGATAATTGTTTATTATCCATGCTAGAATTGTATTGATAGGAAACTCAGATACATGTGTGGATACATAGACAAACACCACGTCCCTAGTAAGCCTCTAGTTGACTAACTCGTTGATCAACAG
This sequence comes from Secale cereale, assembly GCA_902687465.1. Classification (NCBI taxonomy): domain Eukaryota; kingdom Viridiplantae; phylum Streptophyta; class Magnoliopsida; order Poales; family Poaceae; genus Secale; species Secale cereale. Next base: position 552,397,248 of record LR738712.1, read on the forward strand.
ATGGTCATGGTTTCCTCACCATGGACATTGGATGTTGTTGATAACGGGATCACATCATTAGGAGAATGATGTGATGACAAGACCCAATCCTAAGCCTAGCACAAGATCGTGTGGTTCGTATGCTAAAGCTTTTCTAAATGTCAAGTATCTTTTCGTTAGACCATGAGATTTTGCAACTCCCGAATACCGTAGTAATGCTTTGGGTGTACCAAACGTCACAACGTAACTAGGTGGCTATAAAGGTGCACTACAGGTATCTCCGAAAGTGTCTGTTGGGTTGGCACGAATCGAGACTGGGATTTGTCACTCCGTGTGACAGAGAGGTATCTCTGGGCCCACTCGGTAGGACATCATCATAATGTGCACAATGTGATCAAAGAGTTGATCACGGGATGATGTGTTACGGAACGAGTAAATAGACTTGCGGTAACGAGATTGAACAAGGTATCGAGATACCGACGATCGAATCTCGGGCAAGTACTGTACCGATAGACAAAGGGAATTGTATACGGGATTGATTGAATCCTTGACATCATGGTTCATTCGATGAGATAATCATGAAGCATGTGGGATCCAACATGGGTATCCAGATCCCGCAGTTGGTTATTGACCGGAGAGTTGTCTCGGTCATGTCTACATGACTCCCGAGCCTGTAGGGTCTACACACTTAAGGTTCGATGACGCTAGGGTTATAGGGAAAGTATGTACGCGGTTACCGAATGTTGTTCGAAGTCCTGGATGAGATCCCGGACGTCACGAGGAGTTCCGGAATGGTCCGGAGGTAAAGATTCATATATGGAAAGTCCTGTTTTGGTCACCGGAAAAGTTTTGGGCGCTATCGGTAGCGTACCGGGACCACCGGGAGGGTCCCGGGGGTCCACCGGGTGGGGCCACCGGCCCCAGAGGGATGCGTGGGCCAAGTGTGGGAGGGGACCAGCCCCAGGTGGGCTGGTGCGCCCCCCCAACCAGGGCCCAAGGCGCCTCCAAGAGGGGAGGGGGCAAACCCTAGGGTAGATGGGCCCTAGGGCCCAATCTGGTGCGCCCCCCTATCCCTCTCCCCCTCTGGCCGCCACCCTTAGATGGGATCTGGGGTGGCCGCACCCCTAGGGGTGGGAAACCCTAAAGGGGGCGCAGCCCCTCCCTTCCCCTATATATATGTGAGGTTTGGGGCTGCCCATAACACGGTTTGACCTCTCTCGCTTGGCACAGCCCTACCTCTCTCCCTCCTCGTCTCTCGCAGTGCTTGGCGAAGCCCTGCTGGAGTCCCGCGCTCCTCCACCACCACCACGTTGTCGTGCTGCTGCTGGATGGAGTCTTCCCAAACCTCTCCCTCTCTCCTTGCTGGATCAAGGCATGGGAGACATCATCGGGCTGCACGTGTGTTGAACGCGGAGGCACCGTTGTTCGGCGCTTAGATCGGAATCAATCGCGATCTGAATCGCTACGAGTACGACTCCTTCATCCGCGTTCTTGCAACGCTTCCGCATCGCGATCTACAAGGGCATGTAGATGCACTCCCCTCCCCCTCGTTGCTAGATTACTCCATAGATAGATCTTGGTGATGCGTAGGAAATTTTTTGATTTTCTGCTACGATCCCCAACAGTGGCATCATGAGCTAGGTCTATGCGTAGTTCCTTGCACGAGTAGAACACAAAGTAGTTGTGGGCGTGGATTTGTCAATTTACTTGCCGTTACTAGTCTTATCTTGATTCGGCGGCATCATGGGATGAAGCGGCCCGGACCGACCTTACACGTACTCTTACGTGAGACAGGTTCCACCGACTGACATGCACTAGTTGTATAAGGTGGCTAGCGGGTGTCTGTCTCTCCCACTTTAGTCGGATCGGATTCGATGAAAAGGGTCCTTATGAAGGGTAAATAGAAATTGGCATATCACGTTGTGGTTTTGGCGTAGGTAAGAAACGTTCTTGCTAGAAACCTATAGCAGCCACGTAAAAACTTGCAATAACAATTAGAGGACGTCTAACTTGTTCTTGCAGCATGTGCCGTGTGATGTGATATGGCCAAAACGATGTGATGAATGATATATATGTGATGTATGAGATTGATCATGTTCTTGTAATAGGAATCACGACTTGCATGTCGATGAGAATGACAACCGGCAGGAGCCATAGGAGCTGTCTTATTTTATTGTATGACCTGCGTGTCACTGAAAACGCCATGTAATTACTTTACTTTATTGCTAACCGTTAGCCATATTAGTAGAAGTAATGTTTGGCGAGACGACTTCATGAAGACACGATGATGGAGATCATGATGATGGACATCATGGTGTCATGCCGGTGACGATGATGATCATGGAGCCCTGAAGATGAAGATCAAAAGGAGCAAAATGATATTGGCCATATCATGTCACTATTTGATTGCATGTGATGTTTATCATGTTTTACATCTTATTTGCTTAGAAGGACGGTAGTAAATAAGATGATCTCTCACTAAAATTTCAAGAATTGTGTTCCCCCTAACTGTGCACCGTTGCTAAGGTTCGTTGTTCCGAAGCACCACGTGATGATCGGGTGTGATAGGCTCTAACGTTCGCATACAACGGGTGTAAGCCAGATTTACACACGCGATACACTTAGGGTTGACTTGACGAGCCTAGCATGTACAGACATGGCCTCGGAACACAGAAGACCGAAAGGTCGAACATGAGTCGGATAGAAGATATGATCAACATGAAGATGTTCACCGTTGATGACTAGTCCGTCTCACGTGATGATCGGACACGGCCTAGTCGATTCGGATCATGTATCACTTAGATGACTAGAGAGATGTCTATCTGAGTGGGAGTTCATTAGATGAACTTAGTTGTCATGAACAATAGTCTAAGTTGTCTTCGCAAATTATGTTGTAGACCAAAAGCTTGCGTTGTAGCTCCCTGTTTAATACGCTCCTAGAGAAAGACTAAGTTGAAAGATATTGTAAGCAATGATGCGGACTGGGTCCGTAGTCCGAGGAGTGTCCTCACTACTACACAGAAAGCTTACGTCTTTGATGCACCGCTCGATGTGCAAACCCCTACAACGTTGTCTGTGGATGTTGTGAACACCTGACAGACACGTCCTGATGACTACTTGATAGTTTAGTGCACCATACTTTACGGCTTAGAATCGGGATTCCAATGACGTTTTGAATGCCATAGAACATATGAGATGTTCTAAGAGTTGAAATTGGGATTTCAGGCTCATACCCGTGTTGAGAGGTATGAGACCTGTGGAAAGTTCTTTTGCCAAAAGATGGAGGAGAATAGCTCAGGTAGTGAGCATGTGCTCAGAATGTCTGGGTGCTAAAATCACTTGAACCAAGTGGGAGTTAATCTTCCAGATGAGTGATGGCTTCTCGCCCCTCGTTGGTTACCCCAAGTGGTAGGTTTGAGATGCAGTGTAGCGGTAGTTTTCCCTTGGCAAAGATACCAAGGATCGAATCCCATGAGACTCCGAGGGTCAACAAGAAGGTGTCAACTTCTAGCGGCGCAACTTAGCGATTGACAGGACCTGCACACAGATAAAATAACTTTGCTCCCAACGAGTACAGAGAGGTTGTCAATCCCTCCGGCCTTGTCGTTTACAAAGGATCAAACACAAGAGATAATAGTGATAGGTATGACTGCAACTAGTAAGTAAGAACAGAAAGTAAATAGCGGGTGTGATCAGTGATGGTAATATGGACCGGGGTCCCATGATGTTCACTAGTGATGTCTCTCTCCCAAAAGACGATAAAACAGCTAAGCGAGGTAAACGAATTACAGCTGGGCAATTGACAGGATTATGTGCGCAAACCAATGCTAACTATGCTGCAAAGAAAGGTAGAGGCTCAAAAGCATGGGCGGTACGCCAAGGCAAGTAGACCGAAATCCATCTGCATCTACTACTAATCATCCACCTTGAGATATCTATCCAAAACATCTCGCTGGTATTAAGTTGCGAGTCCCACCCATAGTGTAAACTCAAAGCAACAGACAACTGCATTAAAAGAACTTTGCGTAAAGTAAACAATCCTTGCACCCGCAAGTACAAGCACCGTTGTTTTCCCCCTTCTGGCAACAACACATCCCCTAGACTCATGTTTCTGTCACTCAAGCTAGTCATCGAGGGGCATGAACCCACAATCAAGCATAACGTTCCCTCTTGGAGTTACTACCTACTACTTGGCCAAAGCAATAAACAACAACGGAGAACATGCAAGAATTACTCAAGAACATAAATATAAAAGAGGTGAATCAAATATATTACTCACACACAATCTGAACATAATCTCATAATCCATCGGATCCCAGCAAACTCATCATAGCAACAGCATAAGGATTACATATGTGCCTCGATCATGTAGGGCAGCTCACGAGGTCTAATCGGTGAAGAACAAAGAGGGGAGGAGAACATCACATAGCTACTGGTCATGGACCCATGGTCCAAGGGAGACTACTCACAACTCATCCGGGAGGCGTCCATGGTGGTGGAGAAGCTCCCGGTGGTGATCCTCCCCTCCGGCAGGGTGCCGGGAAGAGTTCTCCTGGTGCTCCCGATCTTGGAAGCGCGGCGGCGGCGGAACAGAGATGAGATCGCGAAAAAGGGTTCCGTCCTCGAGGGTTTCGGGACGCGGTGTAAATATATGCCAAAGGGGGGCGTCAGAAGAGGCAAGGGGGGCCCAGGCGCCCTGGCGGCGCGGCCAGGAGGGGGGCCGCCCCCTCTGGTCGCCTGGAGCCCTGGTGGGCCCCCTCTGGCCCTACTTTGGCCGCATGGAAGCTTCCGGAACGCTGATTTTTTATATATTTTTCCCGGGATTTTTCTGGCAATTTACGTAATGGGAAAACCTGAAATACAAAAACAGCAGAAAACAGAAACCGGCACTGGGGTGCACTAAGTTAATAGGTTAGTCCAAATATGATCAAAAGTGTATGAAAGTGCATAAATATCATAGCAATATCACACAAAAGAGGCATGGAGCAAGCAGAAATTATAGATACGTTTTGGACGTATCAATGAGATAGTGGTTGACGGAATTCTCTAGACACTATCACCAAGCTACTAGAACTTCATGATGAACTATGATATGCAAAGGATGGAGATGATCCCGGAGTTATTAGCGGTGCTTAAGACCGCAAAAGTAGAAATCAAGAAGGAGCATCAACTGTTGATGGTTTAACAAGACCACTAGTTTCAAAAAGGGGCAAGGGCTAGAAGGGAAACTTCATGAATGGCAAATCAGTTGTCGCTCTAATGAAGCAACCCAAGGTTGAACCCAAACCTCGAGACTAAGTGCTTCTATTATAAGGGGAACGGTCACATGGTAGCGGAACTACCCCAAATACATGGTAGATATGATAGCTGGCAACTTCAACAAAGTATATTTGATATATGTGTTATTGATGTGTACCTTACTAGTACTCCTTGTAGCACCTGGGTATTGGATACCGGTTCAATTGCTATTATTAGTGACTTGAAGCAAAAGCTACGGACTGAACGGAGACTAGCTAAGGGCGAGGTGACGATGTGTGTTGGAAGTGTTTCCAAGGTTGATAAGATCAACATCGCACGCTCCCTCTACCTTCGGGATTAGTGTTGAACCAAGATAAATGTTATCAGGTGTCTACGTTGAGCATGAATATGATTAGATCATGTTCATTGCAATACCGTTATTCATTTAAGTTAGAGAATAATGGTTATTCTGTTTACATGAATAATACCTTTATGGTCATGCACCCAATGGTTTGTTGAATCTCGATTATAGTAATACACATGATGATAATATTAATGCCAAAATATGTAGAGTTAATAATGATAGTACCACTTTCTTGTGGCACTGCCGCTTAGGTCATTTTGGCATAAAATGCATGAAGAAACTCCATGCTGATGGATGTTTGGAGTCACTTGATTTTGAATCGCTTGACAGATGTGAGCCATGCCTCATGGGCAGGATGACTAAGATCCCGTGTTCATGTACAATGAAACGGGCAAGTGACTTGTTGGAAATCATGCATACTGATGTATGTGATCCAATGAGAATTAAGGCGTGTGGTGGATATCGTTATTTTCTCATCTTCACTGACGTTTTGAGTAGATATGGGTATATTTACTTAATGAAGCAAAAGTCTGAAACGTTTGAAAAGTTCAAGCAATTTCAGAGTGAAGTTAAGAATCATCATAACAAGAAGATCATGTTCCTACGATCTGATCAAGGGGAGATTTTCTGAATTATGAGTTTGGCAATCACTTAAGACACTGTGGAATTGTTTCGCAGTTGAAGCCACCTGGAACACCACAGCGTAATCGTGTGTCCGGACGTCGTAATCGAACCTTATGAGATATGGTGCGATCTATGATGTCCCTTGCCAATCTACCGCTATTATTTTGAGGTTATGCATTAGAGATAGCTGCATTCACTTTAGATAGGGCACCATCTAAGTCCGTTGAGACGACGCCTTATGAACTATGGTTTGGCAAGAAACCAAAGTTGTCGTTTCTTAATATTTGGGGCTGCGATGCTTATGGCTTCAGCCTGAAAATAAGCTCGAACCCTAAGCGGACAAATACATCTTCATGGGATACCCAAAGGTAACAGTTGGGTATACCTTCTATCTTAGATCCAAGGACAAAAATGTTTGTCGCTAAGAACGGGTCCTTTCTCGAGAAGGAGTTTCTCTCAAAAGATTTGAGTGGGAGGAAGATAGAACTTGATGAGGTTGTCGAACCCTCACTTCAACCGGAAAGTAGTGCAACACAGAAAGATGTTTCTGTGGAACCTACGACCTAATGATAGTGATCATGAAGCTCCAGATCAAGTTACTATCGAACCTTGTAGGTCGACAATGATATGTACTACTCCTGAGTGGTACGGTGATCCTTTCTTAGATGTCATGTTGTTGGACAACAATGAACCTACGGACTATGGAGAAGCGACGGTGGGCCCATATTCCGACAAATGGTTAGAAGCCGAGAAATCCGAGATAGGATCCATGTGTCAAAACAAAGTATGGACTTTGGTGGACTTGCCCGATGATCGGCAAGCCATTGAGATAAATGGATCTTTAATAAGAAGACGGACGTGGACGGTAGTGTCACCGTCTATGAAGCTCGACTTGTGGCAAAGAGTTTTTCACAAGTTCAAGGAGTTGACTACGATGAGATTTTCTCACCCGTAGCGATGCTTAAGTCCGTCAGAATCATGTTAGCATTAGCTACATTTATGAAATCTGGCAGATGGATGACAAAACAAGTTTCCTTACCAGTTTTCGTAAGGAAAGGTTTTATGTGATACAATCAGAAAGATTTTGTCGATCCTAAGGATGCTAAAAGGTATGCTAGCTCCAGCGATCCTTGCATGGACTGGAGCAAGCATCTCGGAGTCGGAATATACACTTTGATGGAGTGATCAAAGTTTTTGGATATACAAAGTTTGTTAGAAACTTGTATTTACAATAAAGTGAGTGGGAGCACTACAACATTTCTGATAAGTATATGTGAATGACATATTGTTGATCCAAAATGATGTAGAATTTCTGGAAAGCATAAAGGGTTGTTTGAAAGAAGTTTTTCAAAGGAAGACCTGGATAAAGCTGCTTGCATATTGGGCGTCAAGATCTATAGAGATAGATCAAGACACCTAATGATACTTTCAAAAGGACACGCACCTTTGACATGATTTTGAAGGAGTTCAAAATAGATCAGTCAAAGAAGGAGTTCTTACCTGAATTGTAAGGTCTGAAGTTGAGTAAGACTCAAAGCTTGACCACGGCAGAAGGAAGAGGAAGGACGAAGGTCGTCCCCTATGCTTTTGTCATAGGCTCTATATGGTATGCCATGCTGAGTATCGCACCTGATGTGTGCCTTGCCACATGTCTGGCAAGAGGGTACAAAGGTGATCCAGGAGTGGATCACTAGACAGTGGTCAAAATTATCCTTAGAGGAATAAGGAAATGTTTCTCGATTATGGAGGTGATAAAGAGTTCGATGTAAGGAGTTACGTCGATGCAAGCTTAACACCTATCCGGATAACTCTGAGTAGAGATATCGGATACGTATAATGGAGCAATAGTTTGGAATAGCTCCAAGTGGAACGTGGTAGTAGCATCTACGATATGACATAAAGTTTTGCGAAGTACATAGGGATCTGAATGTTGCAGACCCGTTGACTACAACCTCTCTCACAAGCATAACATGATCAAACCCAGAACTCATTGAGTTTTAATCACATAGTGATGTGAACTAGATTATTTCTAGTAAACTCTTTGGATGTTAGTCACATGGAGATGTGACCTGTGAGTGTAAATCACATGGCGATGTGAACTAGATTATTGACTCTAGTGCAAGTGGGAGACTGTTGGAAATATGCCCTAGAGGCAATAATAAATTGGTTATTATTATATTTCCTTGTTCATGATAATTGTTTATTATCCATGCTAGAATTGTATTGATAGGAAACTCAGATACATGTGTGGATACATAGACAAACACCATGTCCCTAGTAAGCCTCTAGTTGACTAGCTCGTTGATCAACAGATGGTCATGGTTTCCTGACCATGGACATTGGATGTCGTTGATAACGGGATCACATCATTAGGAGAATGATGTGATGGACAAGACCCAATCCTAAGCCTAGCACAAGATCGTGTAGTTCGTATGCTAAAGCTTTTCTAAATGTCAAGTATCTTTTCGTTAGACCATGAGATTGTGCAACTCCCGGATACCGTAGGAATGCTTTGCGTGTACCAAACATCACAACGTAACTGGGTGGCTATAAAGGTGCACTACATGTATCTCCGAAAGTGTCTGTTGGGTTGGCACGAATCGAGACTGGGATTTGTCACTCCGTGTGACGGAGAGGTATCTCTGGGCCCACTCGGTAGGACATCATCATAATGTGCACAATGTGATCAAAGAGTTGATCACGGGATGATGTGTTACGGAACGAGTAAAGAGACTTGCCGGTAACGAGATTGAACAAGGTATCGGGATACCGACGATCGAATCTCGGGCAAGTACTGTACCGATAGACAAAGGGAATTGTATACGGGATTGATTGAATCCTTGACATCATGGTTCATCTGATGAGATCATCGTGGGGCATGTGGGAGCCAACATGGGTATCCAAATCCCACTGTTGGTTAATGACCGAAGAGTTGTCTCGGCCATGTCTACATGACTCCCGAGCCCGTAGGGTCTACACACTCAAGGTTCAATGCCGCTAGGGTTATAGGGAAAGTATGTACGCGGTTACCGAATGTTGTTTGGAGTCCTGGATGAGATCCCGGACGTCACGAGGAGTTCCGGAATGATCCGGAGGTAAAGATTCATATATGGGAAGTCCCGTTTTGGTCACCGGAAAAGTTTCGGGCGCTATCGGTAGCGTACCGGGACCACCGGGAGGGTCTCGGGGGTCCACCGGGTGGGGCCACCGGCCCCAGAGGGATGCATGAGCCAAGTGTGGGAGGGGACCAGCCCCAGGTGGGCTGGTGCGCCCCCCCCAACCAGGTCCCAAGGCGCCTCCAAGAGGGGAGGGGGCAAACCCTAGGGCAGATGGGCCCTAGGGCCCAATCTGGTGCGCCCCCCTCTCCCTCTCCCCCTCTGGCCGCCACCCTTAGATGGGATCTGGGGTGGCCGCACCCCTAGGGGTGGGAAACCCTAAAGGGGGCGCAGCCCCTCCCTTCCCCCTATATATATGTGAGGTTTGGGGCTGCCCATAACACGGTTTGACCTCTCTCGCTTGGCGCAGCCCTACCTCTCTCCCTCCTCGTCTCTCGCAGTGCTTGGCGAAGCCCTGCTGGAGTCCCGCGCTCCTCCACCACCACCACGCCGTCGTGCTGCTGCTGGCTGGAGTCTTGCCCAACCTCTCCCTCTCTCCTTGCTGGATCAAGGCATGGGAGACATCATCGGGCTGCATGTGTGTTGAACGCGGAGGCGCCGTTGTTCGGCGCTTAGATCGGAATCAATCGCGATCTGAATCGCTACGAGTACGACTCCTTCATCCGCGTTCTTGCAACGCTTCTGCATCGCGATCTACAAGGGTATGTAGATGCACTCCCCTCCCCCTCGTTGCTAGATTACTCCATAGATAGATCTTGGTGATGCGTAGGAATTTTTTTGATTTTCTGCTAAGATCCCCAACAGCTAGTAGTGTTGATTACTCCTTGTAGTTGATGCTAGTTGGTTTATTTGGTGGAAGATCATATGTTCAGATCCATTATGCATATTAATACCCCTCTGATCATGAACAATATTATGTCTTGTGAGTAGTTACTTTTGTTCCTGAGGACATGGGAGAAGTCTTGCTATTAGTAGTCATGTGAATTTGGCCTTCGTTCGATATTTTGATGAGATGTATGTTGTCTCTCTTTTAGTGGTGTCATGTGAACGTCGACTACATGACACTTCACCATTATTTGGGCCTAGAGGAAGGCATTGGGAAGTAATAAGTAGATGATGGGTTGCTAGAGTGACAGAAACTTAAGCCATAGTTTATGCGTTGCTTCGTAAGGGGCTGATTTGGATCCATATGTTTCGGGCTATGGTTAGGTTTACCTTAATACTTCTTTTGTAGTTGCGGATGCTTGCATTAGAGGTTAATCATAAGTGGGAGGCATGTCCAAGTAAGGACAGCACCCAAGCACCGGTCCACCCACATACCAAATTATCAAAGTACCGAACGCGAATCAGATGACCGTGATGAAAACTAGGTTGACGATAATTCCCATGTGTCCTCGGGAGCGCTTTCCTTTATATAAGAGTATGTCCAGGCTTGTCCTATGATACAAAAAGGATTGGGCCACCTTGCTGCACCTTATTTACTTTTACCTTTTGTCACTTGCTACCAATTACCTTATCACAAAACTATCTGTTACCTATAATTTCAGTGCTTGCAGAAAATACCTTACTGAAAACTGCCTATCATTTCCTTCTGCTCCTCGTTGGGTTCGACACTCTTACTTATCGAAAGGACTAAGATAGAACCCCTACACTTGTGGGCCATCAGGCGGCGGCGGGCCTTCTTGTCCCCGCGCGCGCGTGCTCGGGAGGCGGCGGCGGTGCAGCCCGGTTTGGCTGTGGTCCGGTGGAAGGCTTGGTGTCGGCGCCGCTCCTTGGTGGCGGGGCGGATTGGTGGAGTTGGGTGGTCGGTGTCACGCCCCCTGCCCAGTTCTGGGCCCGATGGGCCCCATCTGGGTCCTAGCGGTCCGTCCCTCGGCGTGGCCTCGTTGTCTGTGGCGCGGTGAGGAGGAGGTGTGGCGGCGCCGATGGCGTGCGGCAGCAGTGCGAGGGCGGGAGCTTTACGGGCCTAGGAGGGCTTGGTCGATCCTGTGGGCCCACGGGTCTAGTGTGCTCCTGCTATTGTGTCCGGACGGCTACCGTCGCTGATGGTGGGGGTGGGGCCCTCCCGTGGGCCGACGGTACTGTTGCCCTAGTCCTGGCTGGATTCTTCGCCGTGCTGTCCTCAATGCACCGTTGCCGTGGTCAGATGGCGTGGGGGCCTCAAGTCCGCGTTGGCGCAGGGTGGTGGTTGGTTGGCTGGCAGGCTCCGGAGCGCCCGAGGTGCAGGTTGGGACTGGGGAAAACCCCTGTCAGCATGGCCGACACCGGCGCGGTGGCGCCTTTAGGTGCCACCTGACCTTCCGGGAGGGTGTCAGGGGCTACCCTTCCTCTCGCCTCATCGTGTACCGGGTGAAACCCTTGCAACAGTGTCATCATCGCCGCGATCCTTCTTGGAGGTGTTGATAGGTGCCGGCGCTTCAGAGTCTTGGAGCCTAGTGAAAGATCTCGGTGGGCGCAGCGATCGCGAGGCTTCTTCGTTTTTGTTGATCCGCCGTTGTTGGCATTTGTTTCTTTTGCTCTTTCTCTGTCGTTTCTTTTGGGCGTGACTATACTGCTTCCACCCTAGCTCCTATCCCTGAATGGTTCGGTTGGTTGCTTTGTAATACAAAGCGGGGGGACCCTTTTTCAGTTAATCATTTTCGTTCGCATGTGTCAGTTTAGGTCCACGTAGGCATAAATGACGACCTGCGCGGGCGTAAACCCATTTTCTATTCTTTTGGTGTCAGAGTGAATGCAAATCTCTCCCACTCATACACACGCGCCGCACATCCGCTCGTTGTCCGCTCTGGCCCCACGTGTAAACCACCCAACCACCCCGATGGTCCTTTTCAATGAGCGCATGGCGGGTGGGGCACCACGCCTACTTTCTCCCTCTCTTTGCCCCCAGCCGCCCAATAGCCAGCCGAACCCTAGCTATTGTCTCCGCCGACCATGCGTCAGAAGTGGACGCCCGAAGCGCACGACCATGAGGCCAGCTCCTACTCGGGGTTCTGCCGCGCGGCGAACTTCGCCTTAACGCCACTGGATGCTGAGCAAAACTGCAGTGCCTATCAACCGGTGCTGGCACTACTGGGTGCCGGTGCCGGTCACACGCAGCGCGCACAAGGCGGAGATCCGTTGTTGGCCGACCTCCACCATGATTTGGCTACGTGCTATACTCCACGTGCTAGGACACGTGGTTCGTCAACAAGCACGACCGGCGAGTCATGCACCCGATGCCTCGCAGCAGGCGGTGAAGGAGGAAGAGGAGAAAGCCAACGAGGCCTACATGAAGGCCATCAAAGACTACAAGCTCACGGAGGTCGCCAGGTGGCCTGTCTGCCACTAGCGATGGCCGAATCTACCAGAGTGCAGGTCGCCGCGTCCCCTGTGCAGGAGCCATGGTCACTGGTGGAGAAATCGTGGCCGTGGACGTCCACCCACCCCGAGTTGGTGATGTGCACTCTATAGGTGTGCACACAGGAGGCCAAGCATGCAGCACTCCAAATTAATTTTGTAACATTTTCCTATCTATACATAATAATAAAAGATGGTGTGTTTTCTAGATTTTTGTCTGTTCATCTAGTTTTTTGCCCGCTCAATGTTGGACACCTTCTATTTTATGCCCGTCTAATTACGTGTTGTTGTTCAATCGATTATCTCTTGTGTATATAAGAGGTGGATGGACTTCCTGTACAAGAAAAAGACTTGCCTTGCCATATAAATCATCAAAATCTAACCAAATTCGGACTTCTCGTGACCTCCGAACCGGATGTCTGGCTGTAGGCCCGGATGATCCGACCAAGCCCAGATTTTTTAGGCCCTCGACCGTAGAACAATTGTTCTATGGTATATATTGTATTAATCATAAATTATGTACAAAAGTAGCTAAAAGGTAAATTAGCCAATGCCAGTTTTAGGTTACATAATAAAAAAAATTACAATTGTTGCTCACACCAGGACTTCAATTGCTGCGCTTTCCCATGTTTTGCTCGGATAATTGCCTTTGCAATGCCTTATGCTAAATAGTGGCGCCAAGCTTGAGTGGACGGATGAAATGCCTTGAAGATTTTGTCATTTCTAAGCGACATATGCCCCAGTAACTTGCAATAATTATGTCCATAACAATCCCATGTGGGAGCACAACAACCGTAAGACAAATTTCATCATATTGTGACATACCTCTTTTCCTAGTGGGAAAAATTTGGGACCATTATTCAGCGGCAAAAGTACAAACCCAGAAGATATGCAACCGAGTTTCTTAAGTCCTCTCATTGCAGAGAACGCAAGTGTAGTCTGGAAGATGCATTGATTTCCTGTGTAATAAATTTGTGGTGTTGACTCCGTCGTAAACAAGCAGCCAGGTGAAGATTTTGTGTGTGAGTTGAGCAGAGCTATTCCAGATCCACTTGAAAAATAATGTGAGCACTACTAGGTCCCACCATTGCCTTGTACATTATTATGGAAGAGTAGTTTGTTGAATGCCATTGATATCTCCATACATCTTGGATTTCTTGGGTATTCTAGTTCCGAATGATGGTTTGGAGCTGCAGAAATTGCTGGTATGCCTCAGAAGAAAGTGATATATGGAAAAGATCTTCTAGATTGTTGAGGGCTAGGACTTGTTGGAGGGTGCAATCATTATTATTGGTGAAGGAATGAAGCTCTGCGAATGTCAGTTTGATGCATTGATCTTGCCATATGTCGGACCAAAATAGGATAGTACTACCATTGCCAGGGAACATTTAGTGTGAGACTTATATGGTTACATGAGTTTCAAAACATCTCTCCACCAGAAGGATCCAACATCTTTTTCACTTGGAGGATTAACAAAGTAATAGGTTTCCCAAATGATGTTTACACAAGGTGTATCTTCTTTATTGAGGAATTTGTGGAGGAACTTCATCAACAGAGCTTGATTATGAGTAGCTATGCTCAGTACCCCTAGTCCCCCATGTGACCTTGGTAGGTAGACTGTTTCCCACACAATCATGGGTGTACCTCTATCCTCAAAGCCATATTTCTTCCATAAACAATGCTTGAGGAGGACACTGATTTGATGGATAATGGACTTTGGCAAATCTAACGAGCACAAATAGAAAACTAGGAAACTGGCAAACACTTATTTCACCAATATCAATTTATCTCCCATGGATAGCATAGTGGCACATCCTGTGAGTCTATTAGCAATTCTTTTGAGCAGAGGGGCATAGTCTTGAACTTTTGGCCGAGAAAGGCATAATGGGAGACCCAGGTAAGTGAGTGCCATGGTACTGATTTGGTAGCCTACGAGAGCAGACATATTGTGCATGAGGTGTTCTGGTGTATTGATTGCAACCATAGTAGACTGAGAGTAGTTCATATTGAGGCCAATATATGGAGTAAAATGTAGTAGCAAGTTCTTGACATGCATTATTTGGGTTGGATCTGCTGGAAGTACCATGATTGTGTCATCAACATATTGTATGATGGGGAAGTCAGGGCTTGTGATATGTTGGAGTGTGCTACTTCTTGAGCTTGCATTGGTTTTTCCCTTGAAAAGGAAAGGGTGATGCAGCAAAGTAGATATAAGTATTTCCCTCAGTTGAGAACCAATGTATCAATCCAGTAGGAGGAACACACAAGTCTCCAATAATTGCACCTACACAAACAAACAAATACATGCACCCAACGCGATAAAGGGGTTGTCAATCCCTTCATGGTTACTTGCGAGGATGAGATCTGTGATGGGTAAAAAAGATAAGTAAAAGTGCAAAATAAAATAAAGGTAAATAAATTGCAGCAAGGTATTTTTGTGTTTTTGATTTTATAGATATGAAAATAATATGATAAAAGATAGACCCAGGGGCCATAGTTTTCACTAGTGGCTTCTCGCTCGAAGAAAGCATACGATGAATGAACAAATTACTGTTGAGCAATTGATAGGAAAGAGCATAGTTGTGATGATATCCAAGGCAATGATCATGTATATAGGCATCACGTCCGTGATAAGTAGATCGACTTCTGCCTACATCTACTACTATTACTCCAGGCATCGACCGCTATCCAACATGCATCTAGTGTGTTGACTCAACAAGAACAGAGTAACTCCTTAAGCAAGATGACATGATGTAGAGATACACCCAATCAATATGAATAAACCCGTATTTTTATCCTTAATGGCAACTATACAAATATGTTTCATGTCCCTTTCTGTCACTGGGATTGAGCACCGCAAGATTGAACCCATTACAAAGCACCTCTCCCATTGCAAGAAAAATCAATATAGTTGGCCGAACCAAATCAATAGATCGGAGATAAATAAAAAGCTATATAAATCATACATAAAAGAGTTCTGAGAAGACACAAATAGTATTCATAGATAATCTGATCATAAACCCACAATTCATCGGATCTCAATAAACACACCACAAAAGAACATTACATCGAATATATCTCCAAGAACATCAAGGAGAACATTGTATTGAAGATCAAAGAGAGAGAAGAAGCCATCTAGATATTACCTATGAACCCGTAGGTCTATGGTAAACTACTTACGCATCATTGGAAGGGCAACAATGTTGATGTAGATGCCCTCCGTAATCGAATCCCCCTCCAACAGAGTACCGGAAAAGGTGCCATATGC
The DNA here is from genome assembly GCA_902687465.1 of Secale cereale. NCBI lineage: Eukaryota > Viridiplantae > Streptophyta > Magnoliopsida > Poales > Poaceae > Secale > Secale cereale. The sequence continues at coordinate 552,413,173 of LR738712.1, forward strand.
GATCTCACAAGAACAGAAACTTGCACCGGCGAAAAAGTATTTTTGGTGTGCCCTCTGGTCTTCAGGGAATATTTGGGAATTTATAGAAGAAGAATTAGGGTTGTAGGACTCTCGTGGGGCCCACAAGCTTGGAGGGCGCGCCCTGTGAGCTTGTGGCCACCCTGTGGCCCTCCATGTCTCTTTCTGAAGATTCCTGGGTGTCTTGAGGTCCAAGAAAAATCGTCAAAAAGTTTCATTACATTTGGGCTCTGTTTGGTATTGATTTTCTTGAAAGATAAAAACAAGGAAAAAAATAGCAACCGGCACTAGGTTAATAGTTAGTCCCAAAAGATGATATAAATAGCATAATAATACGTATAAAACGTCCAAGATTGGAATATAATAGCATGGAACAATCAAAAATTATAGATACGTTGGAGACGTATCAGAGTGGAGGTTGAATCATGTTTGATTGCATTTGCTTCGTTCAGCATAGATTATAACGTGTCAGCAGCCATCACAAATATCAAGGGAGAAAGAGGATCCCCTTCCCTGACCCCTTGTTTGCATAAGAAATATTTCCCAAGAACACCATTGAGTAGAATAGCAGAATAGCCAAACTTATAAATCTGCTTGACCCATTGAATCCATTTGGTGCCAAAGCCTTTAGCCTACATAATCTAAAAATGGTGTCATGATTGAACATGTAAAATGCCTTCTCAAAATCTAATTTGAGGAGCACAATATTTTCCTTGGACTGATGATATTGATGGAGGTATTTGATAACCCACAAGTGTAGGGGATCAGTTGTAGCCTCTTTATGATAAAGGTAGAACAACTATTTCCTCAAGTTCTATCGAGCACTGATACAACTCTACGCACACTTAAAGTTCGCTTTACCTAGAACAAATATGAAACTAGAAGTACTTTGTAGGTGTTGTGGGATAGGTTTGCAAGATAATAAAGAGCACATAAATAAAAACTAGGGGTTGTTTAGATAAATAAACAGTTAAGTTAGTATGGAGAGTGTGGAAAAGTGGTGGTAGGAGTTGAGGAATTGTCCCTAAACAATTGAATATGTTACTAGAACGATAACAAGTTTTTATGTGGGAGAGGCCACTACTAGCATGTCATCCCTTACTTGGAATTCTATGCACATGTTATTGGAACTCCGACAAGCATCCACAACTACTGTCATTCATTGAGGCAAACCCAACCTTAGCCTTAAGATATATTGGTCCCCCTTCAATCCCGTATGCATCAATTTCTATGCTAGGCTGAAACTGCTATACCCATGCCGTCCAATACATAGTCCTATCAACATACAACGAACTCTATGATGTGATGCAAACGTGCGCTCATATGATGGGCACCAAAGTACAACAACATAAACACAAGCAAATTAAACCAATCATAGTAATTCACCAATCATCGATAGGACAACAAAAATCTATCCAAGCATCATAGGATGGCAACACATAATTGGATAATAATATGAAGCATAAAGCACAATGTCGAGTAGAGGGTACAATGATTTGCGGGAGAGTGGACCACTGAATATAGATGAGGGGAGGTGATGAAGATGTTGGTGAAGATGATGAAGGTGTTGGTGTAGAACGCCGTCACACGGTGATTGCCCCAGTGGCATTCCGGCGCCACCGGGAGAGAGCTCCCCTCCTACTACTCCTTCTTCTTCTTATTCCTTGACCTCCTCCCTAGATGGGAGGAGGGTTTCCCCTCTGGTACATGGCCTCCATGGCGGCGGAGGGGAAAGAGCCCCTCTGAGATTGATCTGTCTCTCTATTTATCTTCTGTTTCGCAACCTCTGTTTTTGGCCTTTCACCGTTTCTTAAATTACCGGAGATCTGTAACTCCGATTGGGCTAAAATTTTAACACGATTTTATCCGGATATTAGCTTCCTTGCGTCCAAAGGACACCTACAACCAACCTTCGGGGTGGAAACAAGCCCCCTGGCTGCACCCTGGGTAAGGAGGCGTGCCCCTAGGGCTTATGGGCCCCTCGGGCATTGCCTTGCGTTGATTCCACTTCCCAAAATCCACATATGTTCCAAAAAAATCTTCTTAAGTTTTATCGTGTTTGGAGTTCGTTTGATATGGATTTTCTATGAAACAAAAAACATGTAACAAATAGGAACTGACACTGGGTACTGGATCAATATTTTAGTCCAGGAAAATCATATAAATTGTTGCCAAAAGTATGTAAAAGTTGTAGAATATTTGCGTGGAGCAGTAAAAAATTATAGATACAACAGAGATGTATCAACACCCCCAAGCTTAATTCCTGCTCGTCCTCGAGTAGGTAAATGATAAAAAGATAATTTTTGATGTGGAATACTACCTAGCATAATCTTGATCATGTAATCTAATCATGTCATGAATATTAAGACACGAGTGATTCAAAGCAATAGTCTATCAATTTGACATAAAAGACATCAATACTCGGGCATCCCAACAAACAATCATGTCTTTCAAAATATCAATGCTAAAGAAGATTATCCCTACAAAATCATATAGCCTTTTCATGCTCCATCTTCTTAACACAAAGTATAAATCATGTACTACCATGGTGTCAGCCAAGAAAGTGGTTCATACTTTTTAACGCGCTTCAACTTTTTCAACTCTAACACAGTACATGAGCGTGAGCCATGGAAATAGCACTATAGGTGGAATAGAAGGTGGTAGTGGACAAAAGAAGGGAGAAAGTCTCACATCAACTCGGGAAATTAATGATCTATGGAGATGTCCATAAATTGCTATCAATGTGAATGAGTAGGGATTGCCATGTAATGGATGCACTAGATCTATAAGTATATGAAAGTTCAAAAGAAAACTAAGTAGGTGTGCATCCAACTTGCTTGCTCATGAAGACCTAGGACAATTTGAGGAAGCACATTGTTGGAATATACAAGCCAAGTTCTATAATGAAAAATTCCCACTAGTGATATATGAAAGTGTCAAAATAGGAGACTCTCTATCATGAAGAACATGGTGATAAATTGAAGCACAAGTGTGGAAAAGGATAGTAACATTGTCCCTTCTCTCTTTTCTCTCTCTTTTTTTGGATGCTCTTTTGGCCTCTCTCTTTTCTCTTTTTTATAACTTCACATGGGACAATGTTCTAATAATGATGATCATTACACTTTTATTTACTTACAACTCAATATTACAACTCGATAAAACTAATACATGATGACTATATGAATGCCTCTGGCAGTGTACCAGGATGTGCAATGATCTAGCATAGCAAAGATATCAAAAAACGAACAAGCCATGAAAATATCATGCTAGCTGTCTTACGATCATACAAAGCAATATGACAATGAAGGCTCAAGTCATGTATATGATGATGATGGAATTTGCATGGCAATATATCTTGGAATGGCTATGGAAATGCCATAATAGGTAGGTATGGTGGCTGTTTTGAGCAAGGTATAAGGAGGGTTTTATGCACCGACGAAAGTTGCACAACACGAGAGAGGCTAGCAATGGTGGAAGAGTGAGAGTGCGTATAATCCATGGACTCGCATTAGTCATGAAGAACTCACATACTTATTGCAAAAGTTTATTAGCCCTCGAAGCAAAGTACTACTATGCATGCTCCTAGGGGGGAGGTTGGTAGGAGTTAACCATTGCGCACCCCCGACCTTCACGCAAGGATAGACAATCAAGGATAAATTATGCTCCAACTTGTTAGCATAAGGGGAGACCATACATGCATGCTTCGGGAATCACAAACCTTAACATGAATATTCTTACTAAACCACAATCATTCACCAGTACCTCCCACATATTAGCATCTGTATATCGCAAAACTATTGCAAGGAATCAAACATATCATATTCAGTGATCTACAAGTTATATATGTAGGATTTTATGACTAACCAATTCATGTTAACTCTCTAAATAAATATAAGTGAAGCATGAGAGTTTAATTCTTTCTACAAAAAGGCTTGCACAAGATCTAACAAATATAAGTGAAGCGAAAGAGCATTCTATAAATAACGGTTTTTCTATGTAGAGAAACATGCATCCAAATATCAAATGATATAAGTGAAGCACATGAAGCATTGTATAAAGGCATACTCAAAAGATATAAGTGAAGTGCAAAGAGCATTCTATAAATCAACCAAGGACTATCTCATACCAGCATGGTGCATTATTAATTTTTTTAAGGCACACAACACTCCAAGATTTACGCATATCATGTGACGAATAAAAATATAGCTCCAAGTAAAATTACCAATGGTCGTTAGAAGAAAGAGGGGATGCCTTTCGGGGCATCTGATAGCCCACAAGTATAGGGGATCGCAACAGTTTTCGAGGGTAGAGTACTATCGGGACCCCGATCCTAAGTCACACCGGTCTAGCATGTAACACTTCATATCACATTGTGGCCTCACGCATGGTATCCCCACGGGTGCCACCTTACCTGGCCTGGGACCGTTTGCGCATTTTGGCTCACGTATATGATAGTGTCGCTAGCATCCATATGACAGAGAACCCGGGCCGACATGACTAGTTATAAACCCAAGGTGGCACTAACTTACAGGGACACACATACATGACCCAGCAACGAACGTGTCATTCATCAACGTATGAACCCAAGTCGTAGCAAGCTACAAGGACTTAAAGGAACAACGCGTGACATTTCGCCAAAGGGACATACATAGGAACGAAGAAGGACACATGCCGGCCAGCCTAAGTGTTCCGGAGCAGTAGCAAGCTACCATGGCTCAGTGGAAGCACTAGGAGAAATTTCCCCATAAGAGAGGCTACCAAGAGGAAACAACTAGGTTGTCGGATCCCACACATACCAAGAATTTCAATAACATACACACAATATGCTCGATATGTGCAAATACAACATGGCATCACAACAAGACTCTAAGAAACAAAGTATTTATTCATTAGGCTCCAAGGAGCCAGATATTACAAACATGGGTCTGACCCAACATTCAGAGCATACAAGCAACATGCGGAAGCATAACATGTCTGACTACAGACAACTACAAATGAAAAAGGCTGAAGAGCCTGACTATCTACAACACTCGTACAAGATCGTAGCTCAGGTAACAAGCTACTTGTCGAAGTCCAAGCGGAACTACTAGTGAGACTGAAGTCTTGATGTCTACTACGCACCCTTCTTCTTGTAGACATTGTTGGGCCTCCAAGTGCAGAGGTTTGTAGGACAGTAGCAAATTTCCCTCAAGTGGATGACCTAAGGTTTATCAATCCATGGGAGGTGTAGGATGAATATGGTCTCTCTCAAGCAACTCTGCAACCAAATAACAAAGAGTCTCTTGTGTCCCCAACACACCCAATACAATGGTAAATTGTATAGGTGCACTAGTTCGGCGAAGAGATGGTGATACAAGTGCAATATGGACGGTAGATATGGTTTTTTGTAAACTGAAAATATAAAAACAGCAAGGTAGCAAGTGTTAAACGTGAGCATGAACGGTGTTGCAATGATAGCAGGCAAGGCCTAGGGTTCATACTTTCACTAGTGCAAGTTCTCTCAACAAGGATAACATAATTGGATCATATTACTAGCCCTTAACATGCAACAAAGAGTCACTCCAAAGTAACTAATAGCGGAGAACAAACGAAGAGATTATGGTAGGGTACGAAACCACCTCAAAGTTATTCTTTCTGATCGATCTATTCAAGAGTCCGTAGTAACGTTCAATCTATCATAGAGTTCGTACTAGAATAACACCTTAAGACACAAATCAACCAAAACCCTAATGTCACCTAGATACTCCATTGTCACCTCAAGTATCTGTGGGCATGATTATACGATATGCATCACACAATCTCAGAAACATCTATTCAACCAACACATAGAACTTCAAAGAGTGCCCCGAAGTTTCTACCAGAGAGTCAAGACGGAAACGTGTGCCAACCCCTATGCATAGATTGCCAAGGTCACAGAACCTGCAAGTTGATCACCAAAACATACATCAAGTGGATCACATGGTATCCCATTGTCACCACAGATAAGCATATGCAAGACATACATCAAGTGTTCTCAAATCCTTAAAGACTAAATCCGATAAGATAACTTCAAACGGAAAACTCAATCCATTACAAGAGAGTAGAGGGGGATAAGCATCATAAGATCCAACTAAAATAGCAAAGCTCGTGATACATCTGAAGCACCTTTACAGCAGAGGCCACTTTTGGCCTCCATCTTGGCCTTCTTTTCTGGCGCCTGATATGGCGCCGGAACCAGCATCCTCGTTACCAGATGATGTCTACTACGCAACCTTATTCTGGTAGACGTTGTTGGGCCTCCAAGTGCAGAGGTTTGTAGGACAGTAGGAAATTCCCCTCAAGTGGATGACCTAAGGTTTATCAATCCATGGGAGGCGTAGGATGAAAATGGTCTCTCTCAAACAACCCTGAAACAAAATAACAAAGAGTCTCTTGTGTCCCCAACACACCCAATACAATGGTAAATTGTATAGGTGCACTAGTTCGGTGAAGAGATGATGATGCAAGTGCAATATGGATGGTAGATATAGGTTTTTTGTAAACTGAAAATATAAAAACAGCAAGGTAGCAAGTGGTAAACGTGAGCATAAACGGTGTTGCAATGATAGGAAACAAGGCTTAGGGTTCATACTTTCACTAGTGCAAGTTATCTCAACAATAATAACATAATTAGATCATATTACTAGCCCTCAACATGCAACAAAGAGTCACTCCAAAGTAATTAATAGAGGAGAACAAACGAAGAGATTATGGTAGTGTACGAAACCAGCTCAAAGTTATTCTTTCTAATCGATCTATTCAAGAGTCTGTAGTAAAATAACACGAAGCTATTCTTTCCGTTTGATCTATCATAGAGTTCGTACTAGAATAACACCTTAAGAAACAAATCAATCAAAACCCTAATGTCACCTAGATACTCCATTGTCACCTCAAGTATCCGTGGGCATGATTTTATGATATGCATCACACAATCTCAGATTCATCTATTCAACCAACACAAAGTAATTCAAAGAGTGCCCCAAAGTTTCTACCGGAGAGTCAAGACGAAAATGTGTGCCAACCCCTATGCATAGATTCCCAAGGTCACAGAATGTGCAAGTTGATCACCAAAACATACATCAAGTGAATCAATAGAATACCCCATTGTCACCATAGGTATCCCACACAAGACATACATCAAGTGTTCTCAAATCCTTAAAGACTCAATCCGATAACTTCAAAGGGAAAACTCAATCCATTACAAGAGAGTAGAGGGGGAGAAGCATCATAAGATCCAACTATAATAGCAAAGCTCACGATACATCAAGATCGTGTCATCTCAAGAACACGAGAGAGAGAGAGACCAAACACATAGCTAATGGTACATACCCTCAGCCCCGAGGGTGGACTACTCCCTCCTCGTCATGGAGAGCGTCAGGATGATGAAGATGGCCACCGGAGAGGGTTCCCCCCTCCGGCAGGGTGCCAGAACGGGTTCTAGATTGGTTTTCGGTGGCTAAACAGGCTTTCAACGGTGGAACTCCCGATCTAGGTTAATTTCCGAAGGTTTAAGTACTTATAGGAATTTTTGGTGTAGGTCCCACGTCAGGGGCGCTTCTGGGCTGTCCACAAGATAGGAGGGCGCGCCCCCCTGCCCAGGGCGCGCCCCCAACCTCGTGGGCAGCCCGTAGCTCTCCTGGCCCAACTCTTTTACTTCGGGGGCTTCTTTCGGTCCAGAAAAAATCATCAAAAATTGGCACGTCAATTGGACTCCGTTTGATATTCCTTTTCTGTAATACCCTAATACAGGAGAAAAATAGAAACTGGCACTGGGCTCTTGGTTAATAGGTTAGACCCAAAAATCATATAAAAGTGTATATAAAATCCCCTAAGACATCCTAGAAGGATAATATAATACCATGGAACAATAAAAAATTATAGATACGTTGGAGACATATCAAGCATCCTCAAGCTTAATTCCTGCTCGTCCTTGAGTAGGTAAATGATAAAAACAGAATTTTTGATGTGGAATACTAACCAACATAGTTTTTCAATGTAATTCTCTTAATTGTGGCATGAATGTTCAGATCTGAAAGATTCAAGATAAAAGTCTATATTGACATAAGAAATAATAATACTTCAAGCATACTAACAAAGCAATCATGTCTTCTCAAAATACTATGGCTAAAAAAGTTATCCCTACAAAATCATATAGTTTTGGCTATGCTCCCTCGTTATCACACAAAATATTCATATCATGCACAACCCCGATTTCAGCCAAGCACTTGTTTTCATACTCTATCTTTTCAAACCTTTCAACTTTCAAGCAATACATGAGCGTGAGCCATGGACATAGCACTATGGGTGGAATAGAGGTGGTTGTGGAGAAGAAGAAAAGGAGGGAGATAGTCTCACATCGACTAGGCGTATCAACGGGCTATGGAGATGCCCATCAATAGATATCAATGTGAGTGAGTAGGGATTGCCATGCAACGGATGCACTAGAGCTAAATATGTATGAAAGCTCAACAAAAGAAACTAGTGGGTGTGCATCCAACTTGCTTGCTCACGAAGACCTAGGGCATTTGAGGAAGCCCATCGTTGGAATATACAAGCCAAGTTCTATAATGAAAATTCCCACTAGTATATGAAAGTGACTAAACATGAGACTCTCTATCATGAAGAACATGGTGCTACTTTGAAGCACAAGTGTGGAAAAAGATAGTAGCAATTGTCCCTTCTTTTTGGGCCTTTTTTTTTCTTTGGCCTTTCTTTTTTTTCTTTTTTTGTGGAGGGGCTTTATAGATTTAGACTTTCCTCCCATGGGACAATGCTCTAATAATGATGATCATCACACTTTCATTACAACTTGATATTACAACTCGATACTACAACAAAGTATGACTCTATATGAATGCCTCCGGCGGTGTACCTGTATGTGCAATGAAACAAGAGTGACACGTATGAAAATTTATGCATGGTGGCCTTGCCACAAATACGATGTCAACTACATGATCATGCAATGGCAATATGACAATATGATGCGTGTCATATGAACGGAACGGTGGAAAGTTGCATGGCAATATATCTCGGAATGGCTATGGAAATGCCATGATGGGTAGGTATGGTGGCTGTTTTGAGGAATAATATGGTGGCTATTTTGAGGAAGGATATATAGTGAGTTTACGGTACCGGCGAAAGTTGCGCGGTACAAGAGAGGCTAGCAATGGTGGAAGGGTGAGAGTGCGTATAATCCATGGACTCAACATTAGTCATAAGAACTCATATACTTATTGCAAAAATCTACGAGTCATCAAAACAAAGCAATCAACGCATGCTCCTAGGGAGAGGTTGGTAGGAGTTAACCATCGCGCGCCCCTGACCTCCACACACAGGTTGGCACTTTACAAATACCTCATGCTCTAACTTCGTCACATAGCGGTTCACCATACGTGCATGATACATGAATCACTAACCACAACACAAGTATTTCTCAATTTCATAATAACTCCACTAGCATGACTCTAATATCACTATCCTCATATCTCAAAACAATGATCAAGCATCCAACATCTCATCATATGCAATGCATTTAGTCTGATTTTTTTACTACATTGACATTGGATGTCTCTCATGTGAAGACTAGTTTTTAGCCTAAACACATTACAATGCTGTTTTAATAGACTCTCAAAAGGATATAAGTGAAGCATGAGAGTTCACCTGTTTCTTCAAAATAAAACCACCGTCTTGCTCTAAAAGATATAAGCGAAGCACTAGAGCAATATCAAACTACTCCGAAAGATATAAGTGAAGATCAATGAGTAGTTGAATAATTACGTAACTATGTGAAGACTCTCTAACATTTAAGAATTTCAGATCTTGGGATATTATTCAAACAGCAAGCAAAACAAACTAAAATAAATTGACGCTCCAAGAAAAACACATATCATGTGGTGAATAAAAATATAGCTCAGAGTATAGCTAGCGATGGATGAAGACGAAAGAGGGGATGCCTTCCCGGGGCATCCCCAAGCTTAGGCTTTTGGTTGTCCTTGAATTTTACCTTGGGGTGCCTTGGGCATCCCCAAGCTTAGGCTCTTGCCACTCTTTGTTCCATTGTCCATCAAAGCAATACTCAAAACTTGAAAACTTCACAACACAAAACTTAGACAAAAATCTCGTGAGCTCCGTTAGTATAAGAAAACAAAACCATGACTTAGGTACTGTTGTGAACTCATTCTTTGGTTATATTGGTGTGAAACCTACTGTATTCCAACTTCTCTATGGTTCATACTTCCCAATGCTACTCATAGATGCATTGAAATAAGCAAACAACACACGAAAAACAGAATCTGTCAAAAACATAACAGTCTGTAGTAATCTATAGGTTTCGCATATTTCTGGAACTCCAAAAAACTCAAACTAAACTGGTAAATTTTCGTAATTTGTCTACCAATCATCTGCAAAAAGAATCAACTAAATAGCATGCTCCAGTAAAATCTGAAGACTACTTTAGCGAGCACTAACGATTCTGTTTTTCATAGCAAGATCACATAAACTTCACACAAGTCTTCCCAAAGGTTCTACTTGGCACAAACACTAAACAAAACATGAAACCACATCTAAACAGAAGGTAGATGCAATATTTATTCCCTAACAGCAACAAAAACAAAAAATATAAAATTGGGTTGCCTCCCAACAAGCGCTATCATTTTACGCCCTTAGCTAGGCATGATGATGCTCACATAAAAGATAAGAATTGAAACATAACGAGAGCATCATGAAGAACATGACTAGCAGATTTAAGCCTAACCCACTTTGTATGCATAGGGATTTTGTGAGCAAACAACTTATGGGAATAATAATCAACTAGCATAGGAAGGCAAAACAAGCATAACTTCAAAACTTTAAGCACATAGAGAGGAAACTTGATATTATTGCAATATGTAGAAGCATATGTTCCCCCCTCATAATAATTTTCAGTAGCATCATGAATCAATTCAACAATATAACCAGCACATAAAGCATTCTTGTCATGATCCCCAAGCATATAAATTTTATTACTCTCCACATAAGCAAAATTCTTCTCATTCATAGTAGTGGGAGTAAACTCAACAAAATAACTATCATGTGAAGCATAATCCAATTGAAAACTAAAATCATGATGACAAGTTTCATGGTTATCATTATTCTTAATAGCATAGAAGTCATCACAATAATCATCATAGATAGCAACTTTGTTCTCATAATCAATTGGAACCTCTTCCGAAATAGTGGATTCATCACTAAATAAAGTCATGACCTCTCCAAATCCACGTTCATCAATATAATCATCATAAATAGGAGGCATGCTTTCATCATAATAAATATTATCATCAAAACTTGGGGTACTAAAAATATCATCTTCATCAAACATAGCTTCCCCAAGCTTGTGACTTTGCATATCATTAGCATCATGGGTATTCAAAGAATTCATATTAACAACATTGCAATCATCCTCATCATGCACATATTCTATGCCAAGCATTCTATGTAATTCTTCTTCTAGTACTTGAGCACAATTTTCCTTCCCATCATTTTCATGAAAGATATTAAAAAGATGAAGCATATGAGGTAACCTTAATTCCATTTTTTTGTTTTTTATAAACAAAACTAGTGATAAAACACGAAACTAAAAGATTCGATTGCAAGATCTAAATATATACCTTCAAGCACTAACCTCACCGGCAACGGCGCGAGAAAAGAGCTTGATGTCTACTATGCACCCTTCTTATTGTAGACGTTGTTGGGCCTCCAAGTGCAGAGGTTTGTAGGACAATAGCAAATTTCCCTCAAGTGGATGACCTAAGGTTTATCAATCCGTGGGAGGTGTAGGATGAAGATGGTCTATCTCAAGCAACCCTGCAACCAAATAACAAAGAGTCTCTTGTGTCCCCAACACACCCAATACAATGGTAAATTGTATAGGTGGACTAGTTCGGCGAAGAGATGGTGATACAAGTGCAATATGGACGGAGATATGGTTTTTTGTAAACTGAAAATATAAAAACAGCAAGGTAGCAAGTGGTAAACGAGAGCATGAACGGTGTTGCAACGTTAGTAGGCAAGGCCTAGGGTTCATACTTTCACTAGTGCAAGTTCTCTCAACAAGGATAACATAATTGGATCATATTACTAGCCCTCAACATGCAACAAAGAGTCACTCCAAAGTAACTAATAGCCGATAACAAATGAAGAGATTATGGTAGGGTACGAAACCACCTCAAAGTTATTCTTTTTGATCAATCTATTCAAGAGTCCGTAGTAACGTTCAATCTATCATAGAGTTCGTACTAGAATAACACCTTAAGACACAAATCAACCAAAACCCTAATGTCACCTAGATACTCCAATGTCACCTCAAGTATCCGTGGGTATGATTATACGATATGCATCACACAATCTCAGAATCATCTATTCAACCAACACAAAGTACTTCAAAGAGTGCCCCAAAGTTTCTACCGGAAAGTCAAGACGAAAACGTGTGCCAACCCCTATGCATAGATTCCCAAGGTCACGGAACCCGCAAGTTGATCACCAAAACATACATCAAGTAGATCACATGATATCCCATTGTCACCACAGATAAACATGTGCAAGACATACATCAAGTGTTCTCAAATCCTTAAAGACTCAATCCGATAAGATAACTTCAAAGGGAAAACTCAATCCATTACAAGAAAGTAGAGGGGGAGAAGCATTATAAGATCCAACTAGAATAGAAAAGCTCGCGATACATCAAGATCGTGCCATCTCAAGAACACGAGAGATAGAGAGATCAAACACATAGCTACTGGTACATACCCTCAGCCCCGAGGGTGGACTACTCCCTCCTCATCATGGAGAGTGCCGGGATGATGAAGATGGCCACCGGAGAGGGATTCCCCCCCTCCGGCAGGGTGCCAGAACGGGTGTAGATTGGTTTTCGGTGGCTACAGAGGCTTTCGGTGGCAGAACTCCCGATCTAGGTTAATTTTCGAAGGTTTCAGTATTTATAGGAATTTTTGGCGTAGGTCCCATGTCAGGGGGGCTTCTGGGCTGTCCACGAGATAGGAGGGCGCCACCACCTTCCCAGGGCGCACCCTCCACCCTCGTGGGCAGCCCGTGGCTCTCCTGGCCCAACTCTTTTCCTTCGAGGGCTTAATTTGGTCCAGAAAAATCTTAAAAAATTGGCTCGTCAATTGGACTCCGTTTGATATTCCTTTTCTGTAAAACCCTAAAACAGGAGAAAAACAGAAACTGGCAATGGGCTCTGGGTTAATAGGTTAGTCCCAAAAATCATATAAAAGTGTATATAAAAGCCCATAAGACATCCTAGAAGGATAATATAATAGCATGGAACAATAAAAAATTACAGATACGTTGGAGACGTATCAAGTCTCCTCTGCAAAACATAAATTAAGAAAACGTGAGTACAAAGGTACTCAGCAAGACTTACATCAGATCCTATCATACATGCATTTGTATCAAGAAGGCAAACTGGGGTTTAGTTGCAGCAAGCGAGCTGTGACTCAGTGGCTATCCTGTACTACGATTGCTGGTAACTCATTGAGGTGGCGCGCATGAGTCCACTAATCACCACACAATACACCATTATGGATTCATCCCTGTATCCCTACGAGAAGGCCATCCATAGCACTCACACTTGTCTTGAATATTTTAGAGAATCCACTTCAAGTTGTCTATGTATCACATAAGCATCCAAGAAGTCCATAACCGTGGACCCGGCTATTCGAATAGATCATGTTAACCCTGCAGGGGTGTACTTCTTCACACACGCTCTCGCCACTTACCGCCATGTACACGTCGTGTATCTCGACAACCTTCAAGCGGAAGCCTGGCGAGGGTGTCGGCCACGACCCGACTAACCACACAAGACTCTAGTCCAGGTTTATCGCCTATTCGGATTTCATTCGCAAGGGAGTTTGGCCGAGGTTTCCATCACGGCCCCAAACGATGTGTACAGGGTTCCCGAGCCCACCATCCGGGTGCCACTCGGTACAGCAGGCCACGTGTGCCTAGTCTGTCCCAAGCCCACCCTACCGGGTGCCACTTGGTAGAAAAATAACACTACCTACAAACACCAGAAACTAGTTGCGACTCCTGGACAGAGACCAAGTTGGTAAATAAGGCGAGAGGGGCACTTAAGCATTCCAATGCGTGGTAGTAGCTAGTCATTGGACAACATACATAGAACTCAGTTCTTAAGGACGGTTCCAGTGAGACAACCCACCATGTACTCCTACATGGCCTCTCACCACTACCTTTACCAAATCGTGTTCACACACTTGACTCTCAGCATCAGAACATAGCATAACACTCCGATTCATTCCCAATGAATCAGACCTGACACACTCTAAGCAATAGCAGGCATGGCATGGTAAGAACACAACATGGCTTCAATCAACTCCTACACATGCTAGTGGGTTTCAAGTATTTACTGTGGCAATGATAGGTCATGCAGAGGAATTGGTTCAACTACCGCAGCATAAAGTAGAAGTTGAATCGTTGATGTCCTAATGCAATAACAGAGAGTAGGAGCGAGAGAGTGGGATTGTATCGGAATGAACAAGGGGGTTTGCTTGCCTGGTGGGTCAACAGTAGAGGACCGCTCCTCTGACAGGTACTCTAGAACTGTCTCCGGAGCAGGACCTATCGAGAAGGACAGTGTCGACAATCAAAACACAAGCATATGCAACAATATGATGCATGAGCATGGCATGAAGATGTGATGTTGTTTGAGCTAATGCAACTAGCATTCATTTGGGTGAAGTCCATTTGAACCAAGGGTTCAAATGCAACTCCAAACTTAAGCATTTAAAAATTCCTTTATGTGCTTTCATATATTCAGTAGGTATAACTTCATTTGTCATGCATGAAAATGGTACAGATGGATAGATTGAATTTTTCTGATAATTTTTCATATATAAATTAATTCAAACTGAGCTACGGTTGAATTTTTGTGATTTTTTGAAGTTTCAACCAATTTGGGAAATAAATAAATCATTTAAGATTTATTTAAATTACAAAATGGATTATTGCGTCAACATGACAACAGCACGACGTCACCAGGTCAACCGGGCTGTCCAGAGTCAAACTTGACAGTGGGGTCCACTGGTCAGTGACTCAGTTAACTAACAAAGTTAATTAACACTAACACTAATCCTAACAAAAGTCAGCAGGGCTGGGCCCACGTGTTAGTGGCTCCACTAATTAACTAACCTAATTAATTAAAACTAAACTGGGTTAACTAACTGGGAGGGGCACCTGTCATTGACCCAGGGGGTCAAATCCCTGGTCAACCCGGGGCTAACACGCCAGCGTTTAGCCGCCGGCGGCAACAAACATGGCGGAGGGCGTCGGGATTGGGCCTCCGGCGTCCAAATGGACGGCCCAGGCCATCTATAGGTTGCGGAGCATCGTCTGCATCCATCTACGGGAGCGGGAGGGGCTGAGTGCGACTAGGCTCGCCGAAAACAAGCCCGCGGCGGCCGCCGGAGTTCGGACCTCGATGGAACCGAGGCTACGATGGACGGGAGGACGAGAAGATGCTTGTTCTGGGCTCCTAGGACCATGCTGAGCATGGTGGTGTGCTCGGTTGCGGCTCTGAGAGATAGTAGCCATGGCGGCAACATGAGCGGCGGTGAGGAGCTCTCAGCTCTGGTGACTTGGACAGTTAGCGAATGCAAACGGGCTCAGGAGGCAGGGGAAACATGGTGGAGCTCACCGCAGTGTCGAAGCGGAGCTCAGCTGGCTCGGGGAGGCGACGGAGACGATGTAGGGTCGCCGGCGATCTCGACGCAGAGGCGGCAGTCTCGAGCTCGATGGCGAGGCTGCAGGGCGTCCCGCGACATGTGGCTCGACGGAGAGGTAGCAGACGACATGGCGGAGCTTTTGATGCATCGGCTGGGCGTGGGGTGGCCGGTGGTCACGGCAACAACGAGTGGTGGCGATGACGGCGCCCGGGTCCGAGCGAGAGAGGGAGCAAAGATGGGGAGAGGACGCGAGAGAGAGTGAGAGGGGTCCGGGATGCGTCGTGGCAACGTCGAGGGAGGCCAGGGAGATGATGGGGAGGGCAGGCAGGCAGGGAGCTCGCCACGGCGATCACGCACGCGTCGACACGCCTCTGCCTACTGGTAGAGGTTGAAGACGGCCGCTTCGCCTGGTGGGCTGGGCCATATATATATCCAATGCAAATAATTATTGCTTTAATTCCAAATGCCCAAAATAAATATTTATGAGCTCCTAAAATATTGGTTTGAGTTTTACATCTGACCAATATTTTTAGAGAGAAACATGAACATTTTCTTGGACCCTTTTGGAGCAATTTTTATCTGGGTCATTTTTCAAAAAGATTCCTGAGAATTTCACATGTCCCCAATTCAAATTCATTTGAAATTTAAACATGATGCAAACACCGAAGCTAGCCTAGTGCATAGCAGAACTAGGGGTGTGACAAGTATTCAGCCCAAATTTATAGATTCGACACAAGGGGAGACAAAGAATATTTGTGAGTATTAGCAACTAAGTTGTCAATTCAGCCACACTTGGAGATTAATTATCTGCAGCAAAGTGATCAGTAGCACAATAGTGTGATAGTTTTGATAGTAGTGGTAACAACAGTAGTAACGGTAAGAGTGATAGCGATGATTTTGTAGCAGTTGAAACGGTAATGACAACAACAGTAACTTAGCAAGAACAATATGTAGGAAATTCGTAGGTGTTGGATCGGCGATTTGTTGGATGATATTCACCATATAACAGTCATAACCTAGGGCGATACAAAACTAGCTCCAGTTTGTAAATATAATGTAGGTATGTATTCTGTAAATAGTCATACATGCTTATGGAAGGAACTTGTATGACATCTTTTGTCCTACCCTCCCGTGGCAGCGGGGTCCATAAGGAAACTAAGGGATATTAAGGCCTCCTTTTAATAGAGAACCGAAATAAAGCATTAACACAAAGTGAATACATGAACTCCTCAAACTACGGTCATCACTAGAAAGTATCCCGAATATTATCACTTCGGGGTTTACAGATCATAACATATAATAGGTGAATATGACTTGCAAGATCGGATCTAGAACATAGATATAATGGTGAAAACATGAATGGTTCAGATATGAGTTAATGGCACTCGGGCCGAAAGTGACAAGCATTAAGCATGGGAAAGTCATAAAAACATCAATCCCAGACCATAATGGATACCAGGGATTAAGCCCTAACAAACTCGATTACATGATGAATCTCATCCAACTCCTCACCGACCAGCAAGCATACGAAGGAATTACTCACTCCCATTGGATAACATCATGAAATTAGGTATGAAGGAGGGTTGGTGATGATGAAGATCAAAGACCCCCCCTCTCTGGAGCCCCAAACGGACTCCAGATCTGGCCTTCTGATGAAGAACAGGAGGTGGCGACGGCTCCGTACCGCGAAACGAGGTAATTCTCCCTCCCTGATTTTCTCCCTCGAAAAATAGATATTTATGGAGTTGGACTCAGGGTCTGCGGGGCCACCAGGTGAGCACAACCCACCTGGGTGCGCCTGGAGGGGGGCGCCCTGGTCTGTTGTGCTCACCCAGGGCCCCCCTCCGGTGGTTCTTAGCTCCAGTATTTTTCTTTTATTCTGAAATAATTATCCAAAAAGTTCCGTTCCATTTCGAGAACTTTTATTTCTGCACAAAAACAACACCATGGTAGTTCTGCTGAAAACAGCGTCAGTCCGGGTTAGTTTCATTCAATTCATGCAAATTAGAGTACAAACAAGAGGAAAAGCATTAGGAAAAGTAGATATGACGGAGAGGTATCAACTCCCCCAAGCTTAAACCTTTGCTTGTCCTCAAGCAATTGAATTGACAAACTAAAAGTGAAAAAGAAAAACTTTTACGAACTCTTTTGCTCTTGTTTACACAAATAAGCTTAAGTAGCACCTAGGTTTTCAGCAAAGATCATGACTAACCATATCAACAATAACTCTCAGAATTATATTAACTCATATCAATAGCATAAAAAACTAGAGAGCAATAATAAGATATCTCCAATGACAACACCTTGTCAAAACAAGCATGATATAATATGATAACAGTGGTATCTCACTAGCCCTTTCCGAGACCGCAAAATATAAATGCAGATCACCTCCAAAGTTCAAGCAGCGACTAAACATTGTAATTCATGGTAGAAACGATCCATTCATGCTAACACCCAACATTAACTATACATAATGCATGAGGATGACAATAGTGCTCTTAGATCTGGCGCTTATTTGAGAAGGTGATGACTCAACATAAAAGTAAATAGATAGCCCCTTCGCAAGGGGAAACAGTGATTTGCAGAGGTGCTAGAGCTCAAAGTTTTAATACAGAGATAAATGTAATTTTGAGAAATGCACCCTTCATGTTTACGTCACGACCGAAAGTTATCAATATCTTCCACGAGTGAATAAATACTCATCATGAGAATAACCCACTTAGCATGGAAGATGCCGACCACCCCAGGTCGCTCTCTGAACAATCCAGGCACACAAAAACATATGTTTATTTGAATTTTTAGAGGTGGCAGATGCAAATTTATTTAGGATGGCAGGCTAATACCGCATATAGGTATATATGATGGACTCATCTGGGATAACTTTGGTTTTAGGATTTTGATGCACAAGAAGTGTTCCCGCTTAGTACATGCGAAGGATAGCAAATAGGTTGAGAAGCAGCCAGCTAGAGAGCGAAAACAGTCATGAACATGCATTATAAATAATGAACATTTGAATACTAGCATGAGTAGGATATGAACACCATGAACATAAATATCATAGAGGCTATGTTGGTTTTTATTCAACTACATGCATGAACATGTGCCAAGTCAAGCTACTTGAAACATTCAGAGGTGGATATCATATCATCATACCACATCACAATCATTTTAACGAAATGTTGACCTACAAGCACTAAAAAAACACATCCATGACATTTTGGGCCGAATGATTTTTTCTATCATGCTTGTGACACTTCTATGATGATAATCGTGACAAAAACACGTATCATCATAGATGTGGTGGGATCCTACTTCTATGACAAAAAATCCTAGGCGGGCCAGGGACGCACATGCATGCCATTCTTTGGGCCGTCCATGATAGAAAAAATCGTGGTAGAAGCGATGGTGAGGAAAATTTCGAGGACTTCCCGGTTACGGTGGCTGGTCGGGGCGGAGCAATGCACGGGTGCTACTTCTCAAGCTTGCGTTGTATTCCCTCGAAGAGGAAAGGGTGATGCAACACAGTAGCGTAAGTATTTCCCTCAGTTTTTGAGAACCAAGGTATCAATCCAGTAGGAGACCACGCGCGAGTCCCTCACACCTGCACAAACAAATAAGAACTTCACAGCCAATGCGATAAGGGGTTGTCAATCCCTTTACGGTCACTTATGAAAGTGAGATCTGATAGATAGGATAGATTGATATTTTTGGAGATAAGAACATAAAGTAAAAACGGGAAACTAAAGTAGATTGTAGATTGATATGTTGAGAATAGACCCGGGGGCCATAGGTTTCACTAGTGGCTTCTCTCATGATAGCAGAATTCTACGGTGGGTGAACGAATTACTGTCGAGCAATTGATAGAAAAGCGAATAATTATGAGAATATCTAGGCATGATCATTATATATAGGCATCACGTCCGTGAAAAGTAGACCAAAACAATTCTGCATCTACTACTATTAGTCCACACATCGACCGCTATCCAGCATGCATCTAGAGTATTAAGTTCATAAGAACAGAGTAACGCCTTAGGCAAGATGACATGATGTAGAGGGATAAACTCAAGCAATATGATATAAACCCCATCTTTTTATCCTCGATGGCAACAATACAATACGTGCCTTGCTGCCCCTACTGTCACTGGGAAACGACACCGCAAGATTGAACCCAAAGCCAAGCACTTTTCCCATTGCAAGAACTATAGATCTAGTAGGCCAAACCAAACCAATAATTCGATGAGACTTGCAAAGATATTATAATCATACATAAAAGAATTCAGAATAGAACCAAATATTTCGCATAGATAATCTTGATCAGAAACCATCGAATCTCGACAAACACACTGCAAAAAGAGATTACATCGAATAGATCTCCTCGAAGACCAGGGAGAACTTGGTATTGAGATCCAAAGAAAGAGAAGAAGCCATCTAGCTAGGTACTAACTATGGACCCGAAGGTCTGTGGTAAACTACGCACAACTCATGGTGAGGCGATGGTGTTGATGTAGAAGCACTCCGAGGTAGATCCCCCCTCCAGCGGAGCTCCGGAACAGGCCCCAAGATGGGATCTCACGGGAAACGAAGGTTGCAGCGGTGGAATTATGGTTTTCTCTGTGTTTCTGATGTTTTTGGGGTCCATAGGTATATATAGGAGGAAGGAGGGCACCGTGGGACAAACGTGGGGCCCACGAGGCAGTGGGGCGCGCCCTGTAGGGGGGGGCACCCTCGTGGACGCCACATGTGCCCTATTCCGTGGTTCTCAAGTATCTCGTGAAGATTTCGCTCCAAAAATATCTTTCCCCAAGGTTTCATTCCGTTTGGACTCCGTTTGATATTCCTTTTCTCTAAAACCCTGAAATAGGCAAAAAACAGCAATCTGGACTGGGCCTTTGGGTTAATAGGTTAGTCCCAAAAATAATATAAAACTGTATAACAAAGCCCATTAAACATCCAAAACATCATAAATAATAGCATGGAACAATAAAAAATTATAGATACGTTGGAGACGTATCAAGCATCCCCAAGCTTAATTCCTGCTCGTCCTCGAGTAGGTAAATGATAAAAACATAACTTTTGATGTGGAATTCTAACGAACATAATTTTCAATGTAATTCTCTTTATTGTGGCATGAATGTTCAGATCTGAAAGATTCAAGACAAAATTCTGTATTGATATAAGAAATAATAATACTTCAAGCATACTAACAAAGCAATCATGACTTCTCAAAATACCATGGCTAAAGAAAGTTATCCCTACAAAATCATATAGTCTGGCTATGCTCCCTCTTCATCACACAAAATATTCATATCATGCACAACCCCAGTTTCAGCCAAGCAGTTGTTTTCATACTCAATTTTTTCAAACCTTTCAACTTTCACGCAATACATGAGCGTGAGCCATGGATATAGCACTATGGGTGGAATAGAATGGTGGTTGAGGAGAAGACAAAAAGGAGGGAGATAGTCTCACATCGACTAGGCGTATCAACAGGCTATGGAGATGCCCATCAATAGATATCAATGTGAGTGAGTAGGGATTGCCATGCAACGGATGCACTAGAGCTAAAAATGTATGAAAGCTCAACAAAATAAACTAAGTGGGTGTGCATCCAACTTGCTTGCTCACGAAGACCTAGGGCATTAGAGGAAGCCCATCGTTGGAATATACAAGCCAAGTTCTATAATGAAAATTCCCACTAGTATGTGAAAGTGACTAAACATTAGACTCTCTATCATGAAGAACATGGTGCCACTTGGAAGCACAAGTGTGGAAAAAGATAGTAGCAATTGTCCCTTTTTCTTTTCTTCTTTGTTTTTCTTTTTCCCCTTTTTTGGGCCTTTCTTTTTTAGCCTTTCCTTCCCTTTTTTTCTTTGGGACAATGCTCTAATAATGATGATCATCACACTTCTATTGATTTACAACTTGATATTACAACTCGATACTAGAACAAAGTATGACTCTATATGAATGCCTTCGGCGTTGTACCGGGATGTGCAATGAATCAAGAGTGACATGTATGAAAAATTATGCATGGTGGCTTTGCCACAAATACGATGTCAGCTACATGATCATGCATGGCAATATGACAATATGAAGCGTGTCATATGAACGGAACGGTGGAAAGTTGCATGGCAATATATCTCGGAATGGCCATGGAAATGCCATGATAGGTAGGTATGGTGGCTGTTTTGAGGAAGATATATAGTGGCTGTTTTGAGGAAGGTATATTGTGGGTGTATGGTACCGGCGAAAGTTGCGCGGTACAAGAGAGGCTAGCAATGGCGGAAGGGTGAGAGTGCGTATAATCCATGGACTCAACATTAGTCATAAGAACTCATATACTTATTGCAAAAATTTACGAGTCATCAAAACGAAGAAATCAACGCATGCTCCTAGGGGGGAGGTTGGTAGGAGTTAACCATCGCGCGCCCCCGACCTCCACACAGAGGATGACACTCTACAAATACCTCATGCTCTAACTTCGTCACATAGCGGTTCACCATACGTGCATGCTACTGGAATCACTAACTTTAACACAAGTATTTCTCAATTTCATAATAACTCCACTAGCATGACTCTAATATCATTATCCTCATATCTCAAAACAATTATCAAGTATCAAACTTCTCATCACATTCAATGCACTTTATATGAAAGTTTTTACTACATTCATCTTGGATGCATATCATCTTAAGGCTAGTTTTATAGCCAAAGCACATTACCATGCTGTTCTAATAGACTCTCGAAAGGATATAAGTGAAGCATGAGAGATCGACAATTTCTACAAAATAAAATTACCACCATGCTCTAAAAGATATAAGTGAAGCACTAGAGCAAAAACTATTTAGCTCAAAAGATATAAGTGAAGCACATAGATTGTTCTAACAATTCCTAGGCCATATTTATCTCTCTCAAAAAGGTGTGTCCAGCAAGGATAATTGTGTCAAACTAATAAGCACAGACTCAAATCATACATGACGCTTCATGTAAAACACATATCATGTGGTGAATAAAAATATAGTCCCGAGTATAGTTACCGATAGATGAAGACGAAAGAGGGGATGCCTTCCCAGGGCATCCCCAAGCTTAGGATTTTGGTTGTCCTTGAATTTTACTTTAGGGTGCCTTGGGCATCCCCAAGATTAGGCTCTTGCGACTCTTTGTTCCATAGTCCATCAAAGCAATACTCAAAACTTGAAAACTTCACAGCACAAAACTTAGACAAAAATCTCGTGAGCTCCGTTAGTATAAGAAAACAAACCACCACTCAAAGGTACTGTAATGAACTCATTGTTTGTTTATATTGGTGTTAAACCTACTGTATTCCAACTTATATATGATTCATATCCTCCAATACTACTCATAGATTCATCAAAATAAGCAAACAACACACGAAAAACAGAATCTGTCAAAAACAAAACAGTTTGTAGTAATCTGTAACTTCCGCATACTTCTGTTTCTCAATTTTTTTTGAAATAAATGGGTAAACGTGGGGAATTTGTCTATTAATCATCTGAAAAAAGAATCAACTAAATAGCACACTCCACTAAAATCTGGTGACTATTCTAGCGAGCGCTAACGATTCTGTTTTTCACAGCAAGATCACATAAACTTCACACAAGTCTTCCCAAAGGTTCTACTTGGCACAAACACTAAACAAAACACAAAACCACATCTAAACAGAAGCTAGATGCAATATTTATTCCTAAACAGAAGCAAAAACAAAAAATATAAAATTGGGTTGCCTCCCAACAAGCGCTATCGTTTAACGCCCCTAGCTAGGCACGATACAAGGATAGATCTAGGGATTGCCATAATGATAAGATATATCGCGAAAACTCATCTCATATTCCCTACGTTCAGTAGCAAGTTTTCTTTGTGGCAAGCAAAAGTAATCAAAAGGGCTAAATTTAATGGGACAAAAGTCCCCCATATCAAGCTCAGGATGTATAGGTTCCTCTTTTGGCCCTTTATAGTGTACAACCAATTCATCATTATAGGCATTCTTTTGGCAGAAGGTCATGAGCCTTCGCTCAAGGGAGAAACCTAACCCATTGTTTTGAATAGCAAAATCATCATTCAATTCAGAAATTCTATCAACCAAGACATCGGTAGGAACCTTTTTCCTAAGGTTTTAATTAAAAGCAACATGATCAGGGGATCACAACCGCATTAAGTATTCTTGATTAAATAAAATAGCCTCTATGGGAGGTCGACCAACATCTACCCCGTAATGAGCAAAGATTTATTTGGCCTCTTTCATGATGAATCTGAATTCATGAGATAAAAAGATAGTAGCTGCACGCTTAACAAAAGAATGCTCAATATTGGAAAATTCCAGAAAGATACTCTAAATACAAGGATGCATATGGATAAATTGCCTTCCAATTTCTACTACAATCATAGATATGGCATCCGCAAGGCTACTAGTTCTATGAAGAATAGAGCCACCCATAGTGGGCAAAGCACCGGCACAAGTAAAGAAGTCTTGAAGAACTACTTTTCCAATGATATTACCACTACCAACCTGTCGTGGTTTTGTCACGGCAGATGTCCTAGCAAAAGGACTTAGTCATGAGGCCATCGCTACGTGTTAGCTTAAAGGGGTTAAGGCGGACAAGGGCACGGGGATTTTATACTAGTTCGGCCCCTTCGATGAAGGTAAAAGCCTACGTCTAGTTTGGTGTAGTATTGCTAGGGTTTCGATGACCAGGATGCGAATCCGCTTTGCCCGTGTCTCGAGTTGTTGTTCTCTGCCTTGAACTGTCGCCGGGTCGTCCCTTTATAGACGAGGTGACGCCCGGTCCGGTTTATAGAGTCCCGAGGCCGGCTCATAAATGTGTCCGGCTCGGTCTCTATCCTTCCTATCTTACATCACAAGTTACATACAGTATGGCGGTTTACAAATCATGGGCCCTAATACTTGGGCTCTAAACCTCCTAGGCTAAAGTCTATCATTCCATGCCCTGCTGGGCTTCAGTAAAGGTAATCTTGATAAACATAAACCGGCCCCTCCTGGGCGGTCTATACCTGATAGTAATATCCCTGACATTAGGCCCCAGATTTATTTGAACCTGTTCATGTGAATCTTCAAAGTCTTGTATAGATCTCCCCTTTCACCGCTTCAAGTACTTCATAAACCGGCGCGACGTCATCTTCCCCGATCGCATTAAATCGCCGTGACTTCATTTTCTCACTTACGCTGGTACCTGTTTTTTATTTTTCATTCATTAAAAGCTCCGAAGATCGAGGCGACAATATCGTCCCATATCTACTTTTTTGGCTCCTCGATTCCCGCGCCTGTCGTTTTATCCTTCGGCTTATAAATAGGGCCGAAGGGCATCTCTTTTTCCCCCTTGCCTCTTCTTCTTCTTCCTCCTTGTCTCCGTTCGTACTCAATCTCTGCCGCCATCGTCAAGCTCTGCTTCCTCGTCAAGTCTTGGCCGCCGCATCAACCTGATTGTTCCAGAGACTCGCCGGCACTTCTCCACACCCGTCGCCTCAGGTACACTCTCTCCTTATCCTGCTTATAGATCTTACTCTAGGGTTCCTTCATACGAACTTTCGGGTAGGTGTTGTTCTTCATGGTTCTTCCTCACAACCCCATGAATCAACGTAGATCTAATCTTCCTGTCTCCATATCGTAGCAGTAATCTCGCTTCGTTAGTATACTTGTTTTTCTCCCCGTAATAACTAGTTCAGATTGCATCTGTTAGAGCTTTCATCAGTCCGCCGAATATAACCTAAATATCTCTAAATTTTCTAGCATGTTGTAGATCTATATTTCACTGATGTCTGTGCGAAAGCTGTTTCTTCATAACTTCAGATCTATGTCTTGTTTACCCTTGTTGGCGGTTTAGCTTTTTCAGACTCTATAATCCGGTAGATGCCATTAGGCCCCTTCCTAAACCGCCGTTTTGGATCAGTACCTTTATAGAACATGCCGGTTTAAACTTGCTTTAGATTGTAAACCGGCTCTTGATTGTATTTTCAGACTTTTCCTTCCAAAAAAATGACCACTCAAGCCAAGCAGTTTGTCTCCTACAACTGGGTCCAATCCCGGATTACTGAGGAGGATTAGAGAAAATGGCAAAAATTGGTGGTTTAGGCCCAAAAAATGTCCTTCACTGGAGGGTTCCCAGATCAGAATGTCATCCAGAGTCCAAAGAAGGAGAGGTTCTCGTCTTCTTTGATCACTTAGCCCGGGGATTTAGCCCTCCCGGGTCAAAGTTCTTCCACGACATGTTAGCAAATTTCCAACTTCATCCGCAAGATCTTGGTCCCAACTCTGTGTCAAACATTTGCAATTTCCAAGTCTTTTGTGAAGTTTATCTGCAAGAGGAGCCGTCAGTTGAATTGTTTCGGGATTTCTTTCACCTAAACCGTCGCACGGAATTTCATGACGGTCCAAACACTGAGCTTGGCAGGATGACTATTCAGAAAAGGAAAGATGTTACTTTTCCTCATGCCAGTCTCCACAGCCATCCAAAAGAGTGGAATCAGACTTGGTTCTACTGCTTAGATACTTCTCCCGCAGAAGAGAACCCGTTGCCGGGTTATCGCTCCCACCGTCTTTCAGAGAATCACCCCTTTCCACAGTGGCTAAGCGCCCAAGAACGAGCTCAGTACGCTCATCAGCTATCAAAGCTCAGGGCCTTTATGGCCAATGGTATGACAGGGGTTGATTTTGTCCGCTGCTGGATTTCTTGGAGTGTTCTCCCGCTAAGCCGGCGTTCCGGTTTAATGTGTGAGTACACTGGGAATCCAAAAGATCCTTTGCGCCATACAGAGGCGGTATTATCAGAAAACGAGATCAATGAATCCGTC
Source organism: Secale cereale (assembly GCA_902687465.1). NCBI lineage: Eukaryota > Viridiplantae > Streptophyta > Magnoliopsida > Poales > Poaceae > Secale > Secale cereale. The sequence continues at coordinate 552,439,770 of LR738712.1, forward strand.
AAGAGGCTGCTGAATTTACCTATAGAAGCTTGCAGTCAGACCAGCTTGGCACCCTTCTGTGTGACCAACAAACCACCATCGGTAAAAGTCTCTTCCCTATTGTTTTGCTTTGTTTTAATCCGCCTACATCACTTGTCTTGAAGTGTCTATATTTCTTTCAATAGGACAATGATCCTTTCTGGAAAAGGAAGGCCCAGGATAAAATGGAGAAAGCACCTCGCCAAAAGACCCAGGCTGTCAAGAAAAACAAGAAGAAGAACACTGCCGCGTTGGGATCCAATGTGGAAGAAGATGAACCGGCCTCCGAGGTACCACCTGATTCTTTTGACTTCCTTGTCTTTTCTTTATCTGCATTTTTATTAACAATGACTGTTCCCAGGGACACGCCGAAGGCAGTAAAGCGGGCGATGTTGAGGTAATTACTCTTTCTTCCGGTTCAGAACCGCTGCCATCACAAAAAGTTCATCGGACAAGGCGGAAAGTACAGCTTTCTCATCCTTTCGCTTATTTGGATCCAAACTTTCTTTTGAAGAAACATCAACATGAAGCTCGCCGCACCACTCGTCATAGCGGTCACGCTATTGAATCCACCGGATTACCGCACACTCCAGCTCGGAGGCGTCGTTCCGATGTTTTACTCACTCTAGATGCTCTTTACCCCAAAGCAGGTCTTATTCGACAACCCCTTAATCCATCTGATTCAAATTATCAGGAAACTCCTCATTCATCTTCTGGTGAATCAACAGCCACTCAGATTCTTCCCCTCTAGACTATTCCTGGGTAAGCTGCTTTTCACTTTGTCCGGTTTAACTTTTGTCTTGATTCTTCTGATTTTTATTATCTTTATCTTTCACAGTAAACCCAAGCCTAGGAAAAAGGCCAAACTGAGTAAACCGACAACCGATAATACCACTCCTGAACCGGCAGAAAATCCTGAACTTGCTAAACCTTCTGAAGACAATGCTGAGATTCCGCATGATGATCCTCCTCCCATGGATCATGAAGTCTTTGTTGATCAGGGGAGCGATCCAATGGACCGTGACCTTGAACCGGCCAGTCCTGCCCGAGCTAGCCCTGCTCCTGCTAGTCCCACCAAACAAACGGTCGCTTCACCTGGCGATGTTGAAATCACTGGGACTGGTTTTACTACTCCAGGGGAGCCTATCGCTTTGTCCAAGCATACTGCCAAGGAAGAAGTTCTCAGCAAGGACAAAGGCAAGTGGAGTACTGATCTATCCGGCTATGCTCAACTCAGTGTTCAAGAACTCCATTCCGGCTATCTAAACTGGCTATACACCAGCCGTGATCATGAAGTTGGATTGGTAAATTTGATGAAGGAGCGCTATGAGGTAACCTCTCTGCCTTTGTCTTGTCCTCTATTTCTGCTTGCATCTTGTAACTGTATCCTTACTCCATCATAGCCCCCAAGTGCCGGTTTAGCCTTTTAGGGTGAACCGGGACTTTAGTAGATCCAGTAGACAGTTTTGTTTTGCACATATGAAGAATAGAGCCACACATAGTGGGCAAAGCACCGGCACAAGTAAAGAAATCTTGAAGAACTCCTTTTCCAATGATGTTACCACTACCAACCCGAAACTTCTTAATATGTAAAGTGGTAGTTTCATTCGGAGGGTCAACATAGACGTTGCCCTCAACATTACTACCCTTCTTGATAGAATCTTTCGCCATCTCAGACATGAGGGCAAGCGAACGATAAACACACAACAAAAAGAAGGGCAAATAAAACGGCAAGGGTGAAGTGGGGGAGAGGAAAACGAGAGGCAAATAAATGTACTGCAAAGGATAAGGGTTTGTGATAGGTACTTGGTATATGACTTTTGCGTAAGCCTCCCCGGCAACGGCGCCAGAAATTCTTCTTGCTACTTCTCGAGCTTGCGTTGTATTCCCTCGAAGAGGAAAGGGTGATGCAGCACAGTAGCGTAAGTATTTCCCTTAGTTTTTGAGAACCAAGGTATCAATCCAGTAGGATACCATGCGCGAGTCCCTCACACCTGCACAAACAAATAAGAACTTTGCAGCCAACGCGATAAGGGGTTGTCAATCCCTTCACGATCACTTACGAAAGTGAGATCTGATAGATAGGATAGTTTGATATTTTTGGTATTTTTGGATATAAGAACATAAAGGAAAAACGGAAAAGTAAAGTAGATTGTAGATTGATATGTTGAGAATAGACCCGGGGGCCATAGATTTCACTAGTGGCTTCTCTCATGATAGCAGAATTCTACGGTGGGTGAACGAATTACTGTCGAGCATTTGATAGAAAAGCGAATAATTATGAGAATATCTAGGTATGATCATTATATATAGGCATCACGTCCATGACAAGTAGACCGAAACGATTCTGCATCTACTACTATTACTCCACACATTGACCGCTATCCAGCATGCATCTAGAGTATTAAGTTCATAAGAACAGAGTAACGCCTTAAGCAAGATGACATGATGTAGATGGATAAACTCAAGCAATATGATATAAACCCCATCTTTTTATCCTCGATGGCAACAATACAATACATGCCTTGCTGCCCCTACTGTCACTGGGAAAGGACACCGCAAGATTGAACCCCAAGCCAAGCACTTCTCCCATTGCAAGAACTATAGTTCTAGTAGGCCAAACCAAACCAATAATTCGAAGAGACTTGCAAGGATATTATAATCATACATAAAGAGTTCAGAAAAGAACCAAATATTTCTCATAGATAATCTTGATCATAAACCCACAATTCATCAGATCTCAACAAACACACCACAAAAAGAGATTACATCGAATAGATCTCCTCGAAGACCAAGGATAAATTTTTATTGAGATCCGAAGAGAGAGAACAAGCCATCTAGATACTAGCTATGGACCCGAAGGTCTGTGGTAAACTACTCACAACTCATAGTGAGGCGATGATGATGAAGTAGAAGCACTCCATGGAAGATCCCCCTCCGGCGGAGCTCCGGAGCAGGCCCCAAGATGGGATCTTAGGAGAACAGAAGGTTGCGGCGGTGGAACTACGGTTTTCTCTGTTGTTCTGATAGTTTCGGGGTACGTAGGTATATATAGGAGGAAGGAGGGCACCGGGGGCCAGACGTGGGGTCCATGAGGCAGGGGGCGTGCCTGTAGGATCGAAGAAGTATGTCTAGAGGGGGGGGGGTGATTAGACTACTTGACAATATAAAAATCTGCCTTTTGATTATGCAAAGTTTTAGGCAGTTTCACAATTAAGATCAAATCAAGTATCACACTACACATGCAATTCTAGAGTATGGGCAGCGGAAAGTAAATTGCATATATAGTAAAGAGAGGTGGAGAAGATCAAACGCAGTTTGGTGACACGGAGATTTTTGTCGTGGTTCCGATAGGTGGTGCTATCGTACATCCACGTTGATGGAGACTTCAACCCACGGAGGGTAACGGCTGCGCGAGTCCACGGAGGGCTCCACCCACGAAGGGTCCACGAAGAAGCAACCTTGTCTATTCCATCATGGCCTACGCCCACGGAGGACTAGCCTTACTCGAGGTAGATCTTCACGAAGTAGGCGATCTCCTTGCCCTTACAAACTTCTTGGTTCAACTCCACATCTCGAAGACGGAGGCTCCCAAGCGACACCTAACCAATCTAGGAGGCACCACCCTCCAAAAGGTAATAGATGTTGTTGATGATGATGAACTCCTTGCTCTTGTGCTTCAAATGATAATCTCCCCAACACTCAACTCTCCTCACTGATATGGCTGTGGTGGAAGAAAGATTTGAGTGGAAAGCAACTTGGGAAGGATAGAAATCAAGTTTCATATGGTAGGAATGGAATGGCTTGATCTCAACACAAGGGTAGGTGGTTCACTTCTCAGAAAGTGTATGGTAGGAGTGGTAGACTTTCTGATGGCTCTCTCAACAAATGAAGAGGGGGTGGAGGGGTATATATAGCCTCCACACAAAATCCAACCGTTACACACACATTTGACCAATCTCGGTGAGACCGAAGTTAAAACTCGGTCAGACCGAAAGTTCAAATATAGTGAACATTGGGATTTTCGGTGGGACCGAAAATACCATCTCGGTGGGACCGAAAGTGCAAAAGATATGAACGTTGGAGTTTTCGGTGGGACCGAGAAAGAAAACTCGGTTGGACCGATTTGAGAAAGAGCAGGAACATGCCAGAATCGGTGAGACCGAAAATGAATTATCGGTGAGACCGATTTGAGCCAAGACAGAAGCTTGTCAATCTCGGTAAGACCGATAATGCAAACTCGGTTATTCCGATATGATGTGAAATGGTTACAGAAGGTTGGCAGTTCAGTTTCGGTGAGACCGATCTCAAACTCGGTATGACCGATTTTTCTAGGGTTTGGAATATGGCAGAAGTGGTTCATCTCGGTGGGACTGAGTTGGAAGAATCGGTTTGTCGGAGATTACTTATGGGTGTGTATAGAAGTGAAAGGTGCTGATAGTTGAAGGAGATAAATCACTAAGCACTTTGAGCAACCAGATCATCAACACAACCTCATCCCCTTTTAATAGTATTGGCTTTTCCTATGGACTCAATGTGATCTTTGATCACTAAACCAGAAATGGAGTCTTGAGCTTTTGCCAATGCTTGCCTTAGCATTTGAGGGGTCCACTTCTTCAGTCATCTTGCCATACCAATGTGATTGGATTTCCTGAAACATACTTGATAGAAGCATTAGTCCAACCACAAAGTATGTTGTCATTAATTACCAAAACCACCCAGGGAGCAAATGTGCTTTCAATCTCGCCCTTTTTGGTAATTGATGGCAACACACTAAAATTATACTAAACAAAACATCAAAGCTTATTGAAAGAAAGACAGAATTATCATGAAAGCTTTGACAAGCATGTAGTACACAGGCTCCCCCTACAAGTGTGCAAGATTTTCATAGATTATGGTTTTTGACTACCACAAGCACACAAGAGAGATAAGCAAGATGTGCTACATGCAGCTTGGCTATATGCATCAGAGCAGATGAAAGGAAGTGAGTGAAAATGCATATGTGCATGGTGATTTCTTGCAAACAAGTATTTACAAGCAAGTCACCATCATGCACATTCTGCAAGATGCATATACTTACCTTGAGGTTCCTTGGCATTGTACCTGAAGGGATAAACTTGAGAAAACAAGGTTAGATAACACAAGAGTATTCCTTCAACCAACTGCAAGAACATCAAGAGTACCAAGCCAGGGAGGACATGTATAAAGAGTGTCTCATATTGAGCACAGGCTTGAATCAGCAAACATGTCTCCGAAGCTAAAAGATTTTCAATGAACTCTGAGAGATTTTGTTATGGAAAGCAAAATCAAAAGAATGATGCCAATTGTAATGTCCAATGTAAAACACGACAAAGCTTTGATGTGATTCTCTCCCCCTTAAGATAAGATTGCTTTTCTTCTTCCCCTAAGTCTTCTCTTCTCCCCTACTCCCCCTACTCCCCCTAAGTCCTCTCCCCCTTTGACATCAAGTGCCGAAAAGGACAGCAAACTAGGTAGGGCAGTAAAGATGGAAAGAGAGAAAGAAAGAAAGAAGTGGGATCCTTAAGAATCACAATAGGGCAAATAAGAGCATTCAACATTGAGAATTTAAATTTGAGTCTTCTCCCCCTTAAAATCTGAATTTGAGTGGAGCTGCAGAAGTTGATGTCCTGGAAGATAGATCGGTGACACCGAATTAGATGGATCGGTGGGTCCGAATCCTTTTCGGTTAGACCGAAAACTTCAAATCGGTGACGCCGAGTTTATTCCAAGAAAATACAGAAAGAATTCAGCTCACTTTGCGAGGAGTATTTCAAAGGATTTGCAATGAATTTGTAAAAGATTTTCAAGGAATTGATCAGAGCCATAAAAAGATTTCCAGAAGGATATTCACAAAGAAATATAAGAAAAGAAATAAAAAGATTCCTAGATGAAGTCAATGAGTTTTTTTTTTTGTTAAAGAAAACTCAATGAGAGAACATAAGAGAAAACAGAAAAACTCCAAAAGCATATGTACTTCATCTAGATAAAGGTCGGCGACAAAGTCACCTATGTTTGAGTATATTGACTTAGGAGTCAAATGAAGGCATTTGATCATAGGTCATACTCATCGTTTAAGCTCAAAATGGGGTTGCCATTTTTCGATTAAGCATTTGATGTGATCACATCTTATGAAGCTGCTTATACTCATGACTTTGAGTAAAGCTTCTTAAAGATGTGAAGAACATACCTTGGGCTTGTTGTTGCTTTACTCATGTAGGTAGACTTGATGTAGGTGCTCAATGAATGTGAAGTTGGAGCGCCGTTTCTACTTGTGTAGTTCATCTTCCTACATGGGTTAGGCAGGCAAGGAAATACTCGAGGATATCCAAGATGACAAGAGTGAAATACTAGATGTATAAGGTGTCAAAAAGGATATGTGGAATTTTGTTCCTTGAACTCAACATCCCGAAGGGCTAGATACTTGGTCAATGACAAGATTACTCATGATTTGAGTGCGTGGTAATCTTGTGGAATGTAGATCATTCAAGTACCTGCAAAGAGTTAGATGCAATACAAGGAGGCAAATGTGTCCAAGACATATGATCATCATCATAAGAGAAATATCAAGGATTAGTCAAGAGGCTCATGCCTTGCATGCATCAATGGAGTTATTACTCCAAGTTTGAAGCATCAATGATGTTCAATTCACTCCTTAAGCGACAAAACACTATCCCATCAAGAGGTTTTGTAAAGATATCGGCAAGTTGTTTGTCAGTACGAACATGCTTAAGATTTATGTCACCCTTGGCAATATGATCACGAATAAAATGGTGACGAACTTCAATATGCTTTGTTCGAGAGTGTTGCACAGGATTGTGTCCAATCTTGATTGCACTCTCATTGTCACAAAGCAAGGGAACACGTCTCACATGTATCCCATAATCTTTAAGCGTTTGTGTCATCCATAGTAATTGAGCACAACACGAACCAGCAGCAATATATTCTGCTTCGGCAGTGGATAATGATACCGAATTTTGTTTCTTGGAGGACCAAGATACAAGGGATCGACCAAGGAATTGACATGTACCCGAAGTTGACTTTCTATCAACCTTGTCACCGGCATAGTCCGAGTCGGAATAGCCAACAAGATCGAAAGAGGCTCTCTTAGGATACCAAATGCCAAAGTTTGGTGTGTGTATCAAGTATCTCACTATCCTTCTAACAGCTTTAAGATGACATTCTTTAGGGGCTGCTTGATATCGCGCACACATGCATACACTCAACATTATGTCAGGACGAGAAGCACAAAGATATAGTAGAGAACCAATCATAGAACGGTAAACCCTTTGATCAATGGGTTCTCCATCTTTTGTCAAGTCATTATGTCCACTAGTAGGCATGGGGGTACTCATACCTTTGCTTTCTTGCATGTTGAACTTCTTGAAGAGATCCTTGGTGTACTTTGTTTGTGAGACAAAGGTACCCTCCTTAGATTGCTTGATTTGCAACCCAAGGAAGAATTTGAGTTCACACATCATGGACATTTCATACTTCTCCGACATGAGCTGTCCAAACTTCTTGCTAAAATGGGGGTTAGTTGAACCAAAGATAATATCATCAACATATATTTGGCACACAAATAGTTCACCATTAACCCTTTTTGTGAATAGCGTTGAGTCTATTTTTCCAATTTCAAAGCCTTTTTCAAGAAGAAAGCTAGTTAAGCATTTGTACCAAGCTCTAGGAGCTTGTTTAAGACCATAAAGAGCTTTATGCAACTTGTAAACATAATTAGGCTTTTTGGGATTCACAAATCCGGGAGGTTGTTTTACAAATACTTCCTCCTCAATTTCACCATTTAGGAAAGCACTTTTGATATCCATTTGATAGAGAGTAATATCATGATGATTAGCATAAGCAAGAAGAATGCGAATGGACTCAAGTCTAGCAACGGGGGCATAGGTCTCACCATAGTCCATACCTTCGACTTGTGTGTAACCTTGAGCTACGAGACGAGCCTTGTTGCGGATGACTTGTCCATCTTCATCTTGCTTGTTCCGAAACACCCATTTGGTTCCAATGATGTTTTGATCATCGTTGGGCTTCTCTACCAAAGTCCACACCTTGTTCCTCTCGAAGTTGTGTAGTTCTTCGTGCATAGCGTTCACCCAATCCGGGTCTTTAAGTGCTTCTTCTACCTTCATAGGTTCAATACTAGAGATAAATGAGTAATGCTCACAAAAGTTAGCTAAGCGAGTTTTAGAGCGAGTAATTCTCCCGGAGTTGATGTCGTTCATCATTTGTTCCACGGGATGATTCTTCTTGACTCTTGCTCGGACTCGGGATAGCTTTTGTTGATGTTGTGGCTCAGCTTCCTCATCATCTTCATCTTCCTCTTCTTCTTCTTCGTTGTTGTTGGTGTTGTCTTGAGGTGGTGGAGAAGGAGGTTGTGGTGGATCTTCTTGTTGCATTTCCTCATCTTGGTGAGTTCCACTTGTGGAGGCCTCCATGTTGCCTTGAGGTTCATCTCGCCGTGAGGTAGGTGGCTCAACATATGTAGATGAGGTACTCTCCTTCACTTCCATGGGACGGATCTTCCCAATAGATAAATCTTGGATAGCTTCCGATGGGTCCTTGTCTCCTACATCAATAGGCATTTGCTCTACTTGCGAGCCATTAGATTCATCAAACTTCACATCTACCGTCTCTTCAACCTTTCGGGTGAAATTATTGTAGACACGGTAGGTGTGAGAGTTTGATCCATAACCAAGAAGAAATCCTTCATGAGATTTAGGAGCAAATTTAGACCGACGATGCTTATCAAGGATATAGCATTTTGAACCAAAGACACGAAAGTATCCCACTTGGGGTTTGTTACCGGTGAGAAGCTCATATGATGTCTTCCCAAGAAGCTTATGAAGATAAAGCCTGTTGATAGCATGACAAGCTGTCTCGACCGCTTCTCCCCAAAAGTGTTTCGGTGTCTTGTATTCATCAAGCATCGTTCTTGCCATCTCTATGAGCGTTCGGTTCTTCCTCTCAACAACTCCATTTTGTTGAGGAGTGTACGTAGCCGAGAACTCATGTAGAATCCCTTCCTCATCGAGAAAAGAGTCTACATTGGCGTTCTTGAACTCCGTTCCATTGTCACTCCGAACTTTCTTGATCTTCACCTCAAATTGATTTTGGGCCTTTTTGGCAAAGGTCTTGAAGATCCTCTGAACCTGTGATTTATCATCAAGGAAAAATACCCACGTAAATCTGGAATAATCATCAACTATAACTAGACCAAAGGAGTTACCACCAAGGCTTTTGTAAGCATTGGGACCGAAGAGATCCATATGAAGAAGCTCAAGCGGTCTCCTTGTGGTCATGATGTTTTTCACAGGATGACTTCCACCAACTTGTTTTCCTGCTTGACAAGCACTACAAAGTCTATCTTTGTCAAAGAAAACATCTTTAACACCAAGAATATGATCACCTTTGATTATCTTGTCTAGGTTACGCATACCAACATGTCCTAGCCTTCTATGCCACAACCAACCTTTAGAGGATTTAGCAATGAAACAAGCTCTAGGTTGGGCTTTCTTAGTGAAATCAACAATATATAGATCACCTCTACGGATACCAGTAAAAGCCATGTTTTGATTATCACGACGAAAGACTTGGCAATCTACTTTGGTGAATAGCACATTGAATCCAAAGTCAGCTAATCTAGACACGGAAAGTAAATTGTATCCAAGAGATTCTACAAGCATGACATTTTGAATAGAGCTATCATGAGATATGGCCACCTTACCAAGGCCAAGTACCTTACCCTTGGAGTTGTCTCCAAAAGTCACATACTTGCGTGGACCATCGTTCTTTGCAAGCTCTCGAAACATGTCTTTGTCTCCGGTCATGTGATCGGTGCATCCACTATCAAGAATCCACTCTTTTCCGCCGGACATGTAGTCTCTCAAATTTGCCATAAGATTGAGACTCTTCATGACCTTGTCTAGCTCGGTGTCCGAATCGGAGTAATCATCATCATGCTCATGCTCATCATCATATTGACCCATAGATTGTTCATCATCAACACCTAGGTCAATTTGATAAGTACTTGCATTAGTTTGGTCAATGGAACAATAATCTTCGGAATGCAATGCAATAGCATTTCTAATGATAATATTGATAAGACCGGGATCACCCTTCTTTTTCATAAGATCGCGAAGCTCAAAGAAGCATTTATCAAAGTTGGGATCATTGAGGTGCAACTTATCAAATTCAATAGTCTTGTGTAGAATTTCATCAAGACTTCTCAAAGAGTAGTCCGGATAAAGTTCTTCCAAGAATTTCCACATAGCATAGGCACACTCAAAGTTTGTAACAAGATTAAGCAATTCATCAGGTAACCCTCTAATGATAAGATTTACAGTTCTAAGGTTACGAAGCAAATCAAGCTCTTCATCCATGGTAGGGTGCAAGGGATCAAATGGAGGCACATATGGGGTCTCAATATATTTGCACAAATTGTACATTTTAAAGATACTAAGCATTTCAGACCTCCAAGAGTTGTAGAACCTTCCATCAAGAACAGGCACTCTATGGCTAACACTCCCATCCGTAGACACGTCCATCTTCCTCCAATGGTGTGTAAACCAAAGCAATGGAGACCAAAGCTCTGATACCAATTGTAGGATCGAAGAAGTATGTCTAGAGGGGGGGGGGTGATTAGACTACTTGACAATATAAAAATCTGCCTTTTGATTATGCAAAGTTTTAGGCAGTTTCACAATTAAGATCAAATCAAGTATCACACTACACATGCAATTCTAGAGTATGGGCAGCGGAAAGTAAATTGCATATATAGTAAAGAGAGGTGGAGAAGATCAAACGCAGTTTGGTGACACGGAGATTTTTGTCGTGGTTCCGATAGGTGGTGCTATCGTACATCCACGTTGATGGAGACTTCAACCCACGGAGGGTAACGGCTGCGCGAGTCCACGGAGGGCTCCACCCACGAAGGGTCCACGAAGAAGCAACCTTGTCTATTCCATCATGGCCTACGCCCACGGAGGACTAGCCTTACTCGGGGTAGATCTTCACGAAGTAGGCGATCTCCTTGCCCTTACAAACTTCTTGGTTCAACTCCACATCTCGAAGACGGAGGCTCCCAAGCGACACCTAACCAATCTAGGAGGCACCACCCTCCAAAAGGTAATAGATGTTGTTGATGATGATGAACTCCTTGCTCTTGTGCTTCAAATGATAATCTTCCCAACACTCAACTCTCCTCACTGATATGGCTGTGGTGGAAGAAAGATTTGAGTGGAAAGCAACTTGGGAAGGCTAGAAATCAAGTTTCATATGGTAGGAATGGAATGGCTTGATCTCAACACAAGGGTAGGTGGTTCAGTTCTCAGAAAGTGTATGGTAGGAGTGGTAGACTTTCTGATGGCTCTCTCAACAAATGAAGAGGGGGTGGAGGGGTATATATAGCCTCCACACAAAATCCAACCGTTACACACACATTTGACCAATCTCGGTGAGACCGAAGTTAAAACTCGGTCAGACCGAAAGTTCAAATATAGTGAACGTTGGGATTTTCGGTGGGACCGAAAATACCATCTCGGTGGGACCGAAAGTGCAAAAGATATGAACGTTGGAGTTTTCGGTGGGACCGAGAAAGAAAACTCGGTTGGACCGATTTGAGAAAGAGCAGGAACATGCCAGAATCGGTGAGACCGAAAATGAATTATCGGTGAGACCGATTTGAGCCAAGACAGAAGCTTGTCAATCTCAGTAAGACCGATAATGCAAACTCGGTTATTCCGATATGATGTGAAATGGTTACAGAAGGTTGGCAGTTCAGTTTCGGTGAGACCGATCTCAAACTCGGTATGACCGATTTTTCTAGGGTTTGGAATATGGCAGAAGTGGTTCATCTCGGTGGGACTGAGTTGGAAGAATCGGTTTGTCCGAGATTACTTATGGGTGTGTATAGAAGTGAAAGGTGCTGATAGTTGAAGGAGATAAATCACTAAGCACTTTGAGCAACCAGATCATCAACACAACCTCATCCCCTTTTAATAGTATTGGCTTTTCCTATGGACTCAATGTGATCTTTGATCACTAAACCAGAAATGGAGTCTTGAGCTTTTGCCAATGCTTGCCTTAGCATTTGAGGGGTCCACTTCTTCAGTCATCTTGCCATACCAATGTGATTGGATTTCCTGAAACATACTTGATAGAAGCATTAGTCCAACCACAAAGTATGTTGTCATTAATTACCAAAACCACCCAGGGAGCAAATGTGCTTTCAGCGCCCTATAGGGGGGGGCGCCCCCCACGCTCGTGGGCGCCAGCTGTGCCCTACTCCGTGGTTCTCAAGTCTCCCGTGCGTATTTTGCTCCAAAAATATCTCTCCCGAAGGTTTCATTCCGTTTGGACTCCATTTGATATTCCTTTTCTGTAAAACCCTGAAATAGGCAAAAAACAGCAATCTGGATTGGGCCTTTGGGTTAATAGGTTAGTCCCAAAAATAATATAAAAGTGTATAACAAAGCCCGTTAAACATCCAAAAACATCATAAATAATAGCATGGAACAATAAAAAATTATAGATACGTTGGAGACGTATCATTGGGATCTAACTGAACCCGAGCGAGCCGTTCGCTTACTGAACCGGAGCGATTGCACTACTACGTTGCTGAACCCGAGCCATCGATCCCTTGGCTGCTAATTGAACCCGAGCGATTCCTTCGCTACTGTTGCTAACTGAACCCGATCGATCGCTGCTGCTGCTTACTGAAGCCAAGCGAACCAGTTGCTGCCTCTTGATGAACAGTGAACATGGGGTTGGTTGAACGAGTCAAGACGTACGTGGTTGGGGTTGGATGAATAGTTCCTAGTGGGGGTTGGATGAACAGGACCCCGTGGTAGTAGGCCATTGTGGTTGCTGCTGGATGAACAGGACCCGGAGATAAGGCCGCCACAGCCGAGGCATTGGCTGGATGAACAGGACCCCGTGGAGGGCTGGTTGAACAGTAGCCAGTGGAGGGATGGTAGGATGAACATGACCCCGTGGAGGGCTGGATGAACATGACCTCGTGGAGGGATGGATGAACGGGACCCCGTGAAGGGCTCGATGAACAAGACCCTATGGAGGGCTGGATGAACTGTAGTCGGTGGAGGCAGAGGAAGGCGCGGTGGATGAACAGTGCAGGTGGAGGCTCGACGAAGTCGACGGTGGGTGAACAGTAGCCCGTGGAGTCTTGTTTTGCGGTACGCCACACCCCTCCCAATGAACAGAACCCCCTTCGACCATAGTGCTCCAACACAAGTCTGTTTCCGCCGTTTTGCGGTACGCGAGACCCCTCCCGATGAATAGGATCCCGTTTCGACCGTAGCCGGTCGAGCAGAAGGTCGTTTCCTCCATTTTGCGGTACGCCAAACCCTTCCCGATGAACAGGACCCCATTTTGACCGTACGCGCTCAAGTAGAAGGCAGTTTCCCTCCGTTTTGTGGTATGCCACACCAGGTTTCGGCTGTTCCTTCCAAGCTGGTTGCCTCCCGATGAACACGATGCTGTTTCTCTGTTCTGACCCCACTGGTTGGCTGCCGATGAACATGAAACCTTTGCTGCCGTCTCCATTTGTACGGGACTGCATGGCCATACGTATGCGCGAGTACGGATTCGAGACTCCGCCCGTATGTACGTACGTATCCATATTTTTTGCCATGTGGCTGTACGTACGTGTACACAGTTTTGAAGGGACTGTACGTATAACACGTGTCGCTCCTTACTCGGCCACAGTTCATCGTTGTAGAGAGACCGATCGACTGCTATGGACATACACATTCACGACCAGACAGATAATGGTACATATGCTTCCATCGGGTGGGTCCCAGCTGCCAGGGAGGACATGGAGGCACTTCCTTGCGTCCGAAGATATAGCGGGCATGTCCCAGCTGTCAGGGGCGGAATCATTTTTTTGCCCTTAATAAGGAGGCACTTCCGCTTGTGAAGATGTTGCTGGTGGGTCCCAGGTGTCAGGGGAAGGAATAAGGAGGCACTTCCTTCCATGCGAAGATATAGGTGGCGGGTCCTAGCTTTCGGGGGGAGGAATAATTTTGTTTTCGGGTAATAAGGACGCAGTTGCATGCGTGCATCCATGGAACTGGTGTGTCCCCACTGTTAGCCTCTCCACGTACAGTCTTCTTGCGATAACTCTCGTTTGTTGACCATGTTGACCATGCCGCGCCAAGCGCACCAAGGCGGTGGACGAGGCGAGGCCCCGGATGGCAACAAACCAGAGATGGGAAGACGCGACAGTTGAGTGGTAGATGGAGGGGTGTACGAGGGTTAACTGTTTCTAGTGCGGCATGGTTCTACAGTCGGCGGAGAATAAGAGGAGATGTGGAGGGGTTGGCCTGGCCGGCGGTGGGGTATCACTTTGCAGCGAAGCTTGCTAAGCAGAGCTGCTAGTGGCCGGAGGCGGGAGGTGGTGGTCCCGGCGGCGCTGGAGGAAGAAGACGAGAGACTAAAGATGGACGCTGGCCGTTGGATGTAAATCCAACGGTTAAGGATGTCACAATCATTTGTTGACTAACTTGATAACGCCTTGGGTTGGCTTCGAGCTAGTGGCCCACATTTGAGCCTCCATAAACGTGGAACATATTCAATCCATTTTTTTAGAATTTGCAGTCCATTTGTTGGGTTGGGTGAACAAATAATGTAGCGTTCATGCGGCCCATTTGTATTATTTCTAAAAAACTACAGCCGATTTGCACTTTCTCGAAATACATGAATTTGCTGGGTTGGGTGAACAAATAATGTAAGGTCCATGCCGCCATTTATTTTTTCCAAAAAAATTACAACCCATTTGCACTTTCTCGAAATACACAATTTTGCTGGGCTCGTTCTCATTATATTGTTGGGTTGGGCGCATCAATGTTATCCAAAAAATAAAAAGTGGCTGATCATTTTCTTATAAATATATTTAATAACAAGCGCTTTATTATTACATTGGCCCTCAAATCTTACCAAACTTTGTACACAATGACCAGTATTTTCGTTGCCTTAAAGTTAAAAGACAAAAGGATTTTATTGTTAAAAAATTAATTTTATAAGTTAATAAGACGTGGGATTTTTTTGTTATGTATGTAAGTATCTGTTAAATATATGATGATGATAACAGTAATATATAAAATAGTATAAATATATATAATATAGTAAAAAGGGGAACATAAGTTGGACCTGGCGTTCCAATTCTTAAATAGAAAAATTGAACAGACCTCTTCGTTTTCTTCTTTAAAAAAATACATAAGTTGGGCTGCAGATCTTTAAGAAAAAATAAAACCTAGGATGGGAGGCCCATAGGCCGATCAATACATGATGGTCCTAAAAAAAATACAAACCGGCCTATCGTGGGCTGCGCATGTTAGAAAAAAAAGCCTAGACTAGTCAGCCCACAACCTAGCTGATACATTTCTGAAAAAACATCTGATACTTGCTGGCCCATTGATAATGAATGATACTCCCTGCTAGCTCCCTAATAACCGGCTTCGTTGTAAATTTATCTCTTTAGTGGGAGTAACTACATTGACAAAACCGTGGACCGCAACGTCAGTATAGCATTAGGAGGAAGTATTTTTTCAATGAGGCACTTGCTAGCGTACGACCATGGGCCTGGTGGGTTCCGATTGTCCGCCTCTCCATGTACATTCCTTTCCAGATTCCCCTCGTTTGTTGAGCATGTTCACAACGGTAGGCAGCGGTGCCGCGGCGAGCACACAAAGGAAGAGGATGACGTCCAGGCCCTGGACGAGAACACACATGAGTCGGAGAAGATGTCCTACATTATTGGTAGAAGCTGTGCTAAACTTCTACATAAAGTTCTGAAGTAGCCCAGTGGCCTGGTTCAAATGCCCAACCGCTGCTCGGCCCGGGTTTGATTCCACCTGATGAAGGGAAAATGTAGCCAAAATTTTGCCTCTGCCATTACTGACATGTGGGTCCCCATTGTCATCTACGCAGACCACCTCCAACAATTGGAAAAACATCATCCCTCATTTTCTTTGTTTTTCCCACTCAACATTGTGTGGGCATTTTTAAAATAGCATATCTTTTTGACTGTGCATCATATGAAGATGTTCTATGCATGAATGTTGATCAGCATGATGTTAACTGGATGGTAGTTCCATTTTTGACCATGAATAAAACTTCCAACATAATGTTATTCTTGTTCGAAAAGGGCGTGTTAATATAAATGCTCTGCCCTCTGAAACTGAAACTTGCAGTTTCTTCTCTGAGAATTACATTGTGTACACTTTTATATGAAACTACATTATTGAAGTCCTAAAAATAGATCTCTAGATTTCATAAAATACTTCATATGCTCAATACTGCAAATCTGACATTCATATTTGAAAGTACTCTCAAATTACACAACACAAAACACAATTCACAACCTACAAATACTGACAACCCTAAGCTCCTCCTGGGACTATGGGGGGGGGGGGTGGCACTTGATACGTCTCCAACGTATCTATAATTTTTGATTGTTCCATGCTATTATTTATGAAGTCTTGGATGTTTAATGGGCTTTATCATTCACTTTTATATCATTTTTGGGACTAACCTTCGCGAGAGATATTTTTGGAGAAAATCACGCACGAGAAACTTCAGGACCAAGTCAGGGGACAGAAGGGCTGCCCTCGAGGGTGGGGGGCGCGCCCCCTTCCCAGGGCGCGCCCCCTGCCTCGAGGCTCCCTCGTGTGGCCCCCGGTGCCCTCCTTCTTCCTATATATATATCCACGTACCCCAGAAACTCCATACACAGAGAGAAAACCCTAATTCCACCGCCGTAGCTTCTGTTCCCGTGGAGATCCCATCTTGGAGCCTGTTCTGGAGCTCCACTAGAAGGGGATCCACCACGGAGGCCTTCATCATCATCATCATCGCCCTCACCATGAGTTGTGAGTAGTTTACCACAGACCTTCGGGTCCATAGCTAGTATCTAGATGGCTTCTTCTCTTTCTCTGGATCTCAATACAAAGTTCTCCTTGGTCTTCGAGGAGATCTATTCGATGTAATCTCTTTTTGCGGTGTGTTTGTCGAGATCCGATGAATTGTGAGTTTATGATCAAGGTTATCTATGAAAGATATTTGGTTCTTCTCTGAACTTTTTATGTGTGCTCATAATATCCTTGCAAGTCTCTTCGAATTACTGGTTTGGTTTGGCCTACTAGATCTATAGTTCTTGCAATGGGAGAAGTGCTTGGCTTTGGGTTCAATCTTGCGGTGTCCTTTCCCAGTGACAGTAGGGGCACCAAGGCACGTATTGTTTTGTTGCCATCGAGGATAAAAAGATGGGGTTTATATCATATTGTTTGAGTTTATCCCTCTACATCATGTCATCTTGCTTAAGGCGTTACTCTGTTCGTATGAACTCAATACACTAGATGCATGCTGGATAGCGGTCGATGTGTGGAGTAATAGTAGTAGATGCAGAATCGTTTCGTTCTACTTGTCTCGGACGTGATGCCTATATACAATGATCATGCCTAGTTAGTCTCATAATTATTCGCTTTTCTATCGATTGCTCGACAATAATTTGTTTACCCGCCGTAGAATATCGCTATCATGAGAGAAGCCACTAGAGAAAACTATGGCCCCCGAGTCTATTCTCAACATATCAATCTACATCTACCTTACTTTTAGCGCTTTTATTAGCTTTTTTATTAAACCAAAAATACCAAAAATATAAACTATCATCTCTATCAGATCTCACTCTCGTAAGTGACCGTAAAGGGATTGACAAGCCCTTATTGCGTTGGCTGCGAAGTTCTTATTTATTTGTGCAGGTGCGAGGGACTCGCGCGTGGTCTCCTACTGGATTGATACCTTGCTTCTCAAAAACTGAGGGAAATACTTACGCTACCGTGCTGCATCTCCCTTTCCTCTTCGAGGGAATACAACGCAAGCTCAAGAGGTAGCAGCAGTCCCCTCCTATTCCTCAGCGACAGACAACTGCCTCATATGACGAGGTGAACAGTGAGGGAGAGGATGGTCGGGAAGCATCGTCGCACCAACTGCTTTTCTCCTCTTGCAGTTGGGTATGGTCGAGGAAGATTCTACCGGCTCGCTCTGCCATGTCACCCTCACAAACGGCATCGTGTACACGCTCGATCCTTCAATCTTTGGTGGATGCTCTATCTTGAATCGATACCCCCACCACCGACGCATCACGTTCGGATTCGGTGAATCTGTCTGCTCCATGGCCTAGAGGAGCAACTCTATGTACTCCCGCGCGACTCCTTCCCGATGTATCGCCTCCTTTTCGCTCATTTCCAGATATTTGGCCATCGCTTTCGCCTTGACTTGTAACATCCCACATTTTCAATTTGGAATGTTATACATAGATCATATTTGCATTTGCATGTTTTTGCATTTTTGTTTGTGGAGTTCCTCGAAATTCTAAGCAACTCAAGGACCTACGGAGAGAGTTGGGGATTTTACCGTTTTCGTATTTGAGTTCGCTCGAATACTAGTACGAGGATAGTGTGATTCTAATTATTTTTCTCTCCTAAAAATATTTCTAAATACAAAATATGAGCGGAGATAATATGACTTCTCCAAAATAACAAAAATATTGGAGAAAAAATATTAAAATCACTTTTGGTATTTTTCTGGATTTATTTGCGGATTTATTTGCATAGGAAAAATACGCGTTTTTCAAAATTGCATTTAGGTCCGGGAAAAATGTTCACTTTGTTCTAAATATTATTAGAGGATGGTGAAAATTTATTGGGGAATATTGGAGTCCGTTTGGTATTTCTTTTGTTAATTTTTCTACGCCAGGACTCTATTTATAAAAATAAAATAAAAAGGGAAACCGACTTGGAGTCTTACTAGCCCAGGACTCTGGGCTTTAAAAGCCGCCCGAGCCGGCCCGAAATGCCCAGCCCAGCGCCGCGCCTCGCCCTAGCCGCCGGCCCCGCTGCCCTAGCCGCCGCGCGCCGCCACCGCCTGCCGCGCCGCCGCCGCCGCACGCCGCCCCGCCGCCTAGCGCCGCGCCGCCGCCTGCAGCCGCCGCCTCGCCGCCACCCGACGCCGCCGCCGCCCCGCCGCTGCAGCGCCGCCGCCCCGCGACGCCGCCTCGCCCCGCCGGAGTACCCCGCCGCCGGACCGACCGTCGCCGGAGTTCGTCGTCGAGGTATATCGTTTTTTTTTGGAAAACCGATCGGTTTAGTAAGAAAACCGTAGATTCGTTTTTATTAGATTAGATCGGTTCGATTTTCGTCGGTTTAGTTATTTAGCGGACGTTCGTCCGTACGTTCGTTTTGACGAACGGTTTTCGTTAGTTAACCGCAGACAGCGAACGTTCGTTCTTTAGCCTGTTCGTCCGTTTTCTTTTTCGGGGTATTTATCTGCGGTTATTCCGATCGCGATTTCTGCCCTGATCTTGTTTCGCGTTTTTCTTTTCGCTCGAGAGTCGGAATCAGGTGATTCAAAATCCCAGATCTTCGTCTCGATGCCCTATTTACGTTTAATCAACTTGCACAAAGTTTTGGATACTACAAAATTTGACGTTAGGCCAAGTAGTAAACCTGAGCTCGTTTCTTTTGCAATTTGAGTTTTGTTGCTTCTTTCGAGTTGATTCTTTTGCAAACCGGAGTTCTTAAGTTGAACTTTCTGGTTAGGTCTTTTATTTGAGTTTTACCCGTGCATTAGTTAAGTACTTATTGTATGCTTGTTTGTTTGCGATATAGTACCCGGAGTGCGCCGCTTGCTACTTTGAGTCTCTAGGTTTTGCGGATCATCAGCAAGGCAAGTAAAACTTTGATCATACTTTCCAATTACCCAGTTTTCATTGCATTAGTCCAACCCTCACACATTGCATGAGTAGGATGAATTAACTTGTGGGATTGGGAAGTAGATTGAGGTAGTACCTATTACCTACATTACATTCAAACCTTTGGGAGTTACTTCTACGTTTGTAGTTAGGACATGCTATGCTCGTAGACGTGGTTTGGGTTTGAGTGAAATCCATGACAGATGTGAGTTTGTTAATTAATGGTTCAACTTAAGGTGGCAACATTAATACACATCTGGGTGGATTGAGGCATCTGGGTATTCAAGTGATTGCCTGTTTTTCTTTTGGACCGCCACCCAGGCTCAAAGGGATCATGAGATTTTTCATACTAGAAACTTCCGTGTGCAGCCACATGCCAATATGGGCTCTGGCATAGTTGAGTAAGTTGTGGGAAACCTTTCCATGATGGGCTAGCAGATGTAGTGGGTTTTGTAGGTGTACCGGCCTATCTATCTGGTTAAGGGGACCTCTTCGGAAAGACTGTGTCTCGGTCATCCGTTTCTCAAACACCATGAAGTGCGAGAAACCAAATGGAGGCGATCGAGTTGTGTGGGGAAAAGTGCACAATCCTCTGCAGAGTGTACAAACTGATTATGATTAGCCGTGTCCCCGGTTATGGACGTCTTGAGTTTCTAGTACTTGGATTATCATGTGAATCTCATAATGTTACTTTAATTAATTTTGTTGGGTTTAATGATTACTTTAATTGGGGTTGAGAGGATGTCTATCTTCTCAACGATGTTTCAACTACCATGATAGTTAATTAAAATCTATTCCTTTGAAGTAGGGAAAAATTGGCTTTACGCAAAAACTTAACCATAGAGCTTTCCACCAGCCATATTGCATATAGTATAGTTTCACTTCATTGCATTCTCTTGTGTTACCTTGCCAGCATATTCCATGTGCTGACCCGTTTTCGGGCTGCAACGTTTCATGTTGCAGACTTTTCAGACGACGAGTAAGATGCCCCTTTTTAGGTCGTGGTTCTATACTCAGTGATGCCGCTGGAGTTGATGGACTCACTTATCATCCAAGCCTTCCGCTGTTATCGTGTTAGATGGTCTTCAGCCATATTATTTGTAATAAATTCATCGTTGGACTATCGATGTAATAAGTGTGTGATTGCTACTCTGTTATAAATCCTTTGAGTACTGTGCGTGTCAGCATTACTGATCGAGGGATGACAATGATGCATAGAGATCGGACTATTTGAGGTCTGGTCGCTACATCACTACAAATTGCTCCAGGTTTTCAAACCAAGACTGTATCTCCAACATCCTGGCTAGCTTCACAGGATCGCCGTCTGCGATCCTTGCGTATCGGTTGTACTCCTCCATCGATCTACTTCTTCACAGCACCTTCATTTGCCGACGGTGGTTTTTGAATGGAAGAGGAGAGGAGCGGCGCTAGTTTGGATTAGAATAGGAGAGGAGCGGTGGTGGTTTTGAAATGGAAGGGGAGAGGAGCGGCGCTGGTTTTGGATTGGAACATGATAGTAGCGGTAGTGGTTTAAGAGGAGAGGAGCGGTGCTTCTCTTGGAAGTATTTATTGTTTTGCGTATTTTGAGGTCAAACTTTGACCATGCACTATATTTGACAAACAAAATGTGAATGCATGTCATAAAAAAATGTATCATTTGGTTCGTATCTGAATGTACTTCCAAATTATATTATTTTTGCAATGTATAACATATATTTATTTGTGAAAATCATGGTCAAATATGACCCAGAATACAAGGGAGACTAGTTAATGTGGGGTCACTTTCTTAATTGAAGGATACATTGATTTTGATATTAATCCAGTCACAGTGCGCCGGCCCTCTTGTCCAATCCTAAAGCGCGGCCACATGCTCCTCTCAATCTTCTCCATTGCAAAACCGGGTTGAGATCATCTGTAGTACTATATGGTGCTGTACTGCGGATGACATGTGGGGCCGTGTCCATATGGCAGTGACCGTATTGCATGGTGTGCTACTGCAGAGGATACTAACCCTGCAAAACTACCCCTCTCCTCTCCATCATCTCCATTCCAAAACCACCGTCTCGCCTATCCCTCTTCTCCATTGGAAAACCATCCCTTCTCCTCTCCATCTTCTCCATTGCAAAACCACCGTCTCGCCTCTCCCACTTCTCCATTGCAAGACCGCCGTCTCTCCTCCCATCTTCAAAAGCTAGGACCGGACCTCTCAGAAGGATATCTATGGAGAGGATGCAAAAGCGAATCGGGAAGATCACCGGCGGAGACAAGGTGATGTTAGCCAGGTTGAAGGAGATCCTTACTTAGTTTGACAACGAGTGGGAGATTTTGAGGACGGTGAGGGCCATGCGGCAATGTATGTGAAAGAGCGAGACGGCCGTGATGAGGGCGGCGATGTACTCTCTGGTGACAGTCACGCCGCAGTACTTCGAGTTCATCGAGTATCTCATCTGGGCGATGGAGCAGACATATTCACCCGATGAGAAAGTCAGGCGAAGGTGGTGGGCGTACAGGTCGAAGGTCAAGCATCCAGAGGATAACAAATCGATCGAGTACGGTGTGCCGTTCGTGAGGGTGCGGTGCCAGCCGGAGCCACATGAGTATTCATTCTCCCACCGCAATAGGAGGCCGGATGGCGCGACGTCGTTTTCCCGCCGTTCTCCACGGTTCCCTGGCTGCTCACCTCGTTTCAACGGCGGCGGTAGGGTTTAAGGTAAGCTTCACACTAACCTAATCTTCCATCTGCTCATGCTTACAATCAGTGGGACAACTAATGAAAATCATTCTTACAATCAGTCTTCGAGTACTATGCCAATCACCCTAAAATAGCTCTGGACGAAAAACAAACACCGTGTACACATAAAGATAAATCGATTGGTGCTTCTTTCAGAAAAGAATACTCCCTAGAAAAGTGCCGATATAAGCTACTAGTATTGGATTAGAGGATTTGCTACCGAGAAAGATCCGTCCACATATAGCGCCAATGCTTAGATGGAGCATGGTTGGTGTCAGTAATTTTTACTTTGCACCTCGCACTCTGCATATATGCCGGTTCCATCCGTACATTTGTGCAGTTCTACAAAAATGCAGCTGAATAACCTTGTCTGCACAGATAATGAAAAAGCGTGATTACGTTATAGTGTCGTTGGTTGATGAAACATACACTAATAAATAGAAGAACTTCATTTTCTTAATTGGAAAATATTGCGATAGTATTTGTCACACCTGATTTTCATGCCACAACACTTAAGCTAATAATCATGCTAAAATATGGGTTGGCAAAAACTTTTGAGTGTTTTGGTCTTTGCTTGACTTGATTTTTGTGTGTTGTTTGCAAGTGCTCTAAAAATCAAATAAATCCTCCAACTCTTATACTTCATCTCCTTGCTCCAAAACCTTTCCCACTGATCAGGCCATGTGTATAGGACACAATAGATTTTCTTACAAAAATATTTTGGCCAAATAGTATTTTCTAAAATTAGCTTTCCAAAAACGTGTCACATCCCTAGAATATGGTTGCAAATAGTTGCACAAGAATCCATGCATCATGTTTAAAATTCAAATGAATTTGAAATGGGGATGTTCAAACCCTAGCACCAGATGAATCCAACTAGGTTCAAATAAAAATATTTTCAATGAACCCAAAATGCCCTTTTAAAATGTTCATGATTTTTGATAAAGGTGAAAACCTCTGCCAAAAATTATGCAAATATTTTTAGGCCATTCTGGATTTTTGAATTAAATAATAAAGTATTTGCATTTGGATATTTAAATTCTATAAATATTTTTAAATGTCCAAATAATCTTGAAAGTATTTGAGGGTTGTTGGAAATAATTTCAGAAGTGCCCACAATTATTTTCATGATTTTATAATGTGGTTTAGCATTTTTACTAAACCAGAAACAAATAACAGAAAAAGAATTAGAAAACTAAAACAGAAAGAGAGAGAGAGAGAGAGAGAGAGAGAGAGAGAGAGAGGAACTAACCTGGCAGCAGCCCACTTACCTGGCCTGGCCTAGCGCGGCTCAGCCCAGCTGGCCGACGCCAGTCGTCGTCTCCACCACGCCAGAAGGACGCCGCGCGCATGGTCGCCCTGCGTCGGCACACGCCTGAGCCACCTCCTGCTTCCGCCGACGCTGAAGGTTGGCTGGAGACGCCACGCACGCCCCTGGACCCCCTCACTCTCTCCCTCGTCCTCATCTCTTTTCCCTGCCCTCTACCTCACACGCGCCCGAGCGCGCCTCTCGCTGCCGCTCGCCATAGCCATGGCTACATGCCACCCCTCACCCAACCAGTGAGACTACCAGATCCGCCACTACGCCGTGGAGCTACATGCCGAAGCAAGCGACCACAGGAGCCCTGCAGCGTCGTCCCCGACCTCATCTTCAACCTCCGGCCGCCGACGACCTCATCGTCGATTCACGACGTCTGATGCCTCCGCGAGACTTCAGAGACCTCCGTCTAGCCCGTCGTGAGCTCCAACGCCGTTCCCCTTACTTTTTCACTCATTTCCTCGCCCATGCCATGGTCCCGTCAGAGCCGTGAGCTTCTCGCCGTCGGCGATGACGTAGCCTTGGCCACAGTCACTACAGCCCGTGCCCGAGTACACCGGCATGCCCAGGAGGTCTCCAATAACCCGTAGCTATCGTCAACTCCCCCTCATGTGCTCCCTAGTGCCGCGCCCGCACTGACCCGAACTCCGGTAGCCGCTGTTGTAGTCGCTGCCATCAACTCCGGCCACCCACGGCGATGCCGTATGCACCACTGGATGCACACAAGCTCTAGCTTCCCGTAGAGCCTCTCCACTGTCCGTTTGGTCGACGGGGGAGGATTTCCGAGCCTCTCCGCCGTGTATGGCCTCGCCGGCGTTGAGTCGCCGACGGATTTGACCCCGTTGGCCACTAACAGTCCCTCCTAGTGTCTATGACATGTGGGGCCGGCCTCTGGTTAATTTTGGTTTAGTGCAAAATTTAAGACTAACCTAATTGACCCCTGGGTCAATGACTTGTGGGCCTGGACGGTGACAGTTTTTGTTTAGGGCTTAATCATTGTCTAGCTTAACCCTAGAGGCACAAACAAGTGGGCCCAGGCCCCACTGACGGTTTAGTTAGTATTTAACTTAGCACTAATTAACTCTGTTAGTTAGTTGTGTCACTCACGTGTGGGTCCCAGCCGTCAGGTTTGACCTGGGCTCGCACCTTTGACTTGCTGACATCATGCTGACCCCGTGATGATGTAGTAATGGTTTTCTGGATTTTAAATAAAACTAATTGATTTATTTAATTTCAAAAAATGCCCTAAACTTTTATAAATCATAGAAATTCAACGGTAACTCCAAATGAAATAATTTATATGTGAAAAATTATCAGAAAAATCCAAAAAATCTGTTTATGGCGTTTTCATGCATGTTTGAACAACTTACATCCACTGTATATGACAATTTGAATAAATGGCATTTTAAATGTCTTATGTGGTGTTTGAATTTGAACCTTGGGTTCAAATCAACTTCATCTAGTTTGTTACTAGCTACATTATCTCAAATCACATCATATTGCCATGTCACATTCATGCATCATATTGTTGCATTGCATTGATTGTGTTCTTCTCTGTTTGCGGGTATTTGTTCCCTCTCAGTGGACGTAGTTCCGCCGATGAGTTCGATGACACCGATGAAGAGTCATGCTATCTTCAGAAGTGCCAGGCAAGAAAAACCCCATTGAGCATACCGATACAATCCCACTCTTTCGCTCTTGCTCTCTTTTACCGCATTAGGACAACAACGATTCAATTGCTATTTGTTGCGGTAGCTGAACCCCTTTCCTCTGCATGACCTATCATTGCCAAAGTAAATAGTTGAAACCCACTAGCATGAGTAGGAGTTGTTTGAGCCATGTTGTGCCTACTTATTCATGCTTTCTGGTTATGCCTACTATTGCTTAGAGTTGTGTCAGGTCCGATTCATCGGGGATGAATTGGAATGTGGTCATCATGTCCTACTGTTGAGATCTAAGTGTGTTAACATGATTTGGTAAAGGTAGCGGTGAGAGGCCATGTGGGAGTACATGGCGGGTTGTCTCGTTGAAACCTTCCTCGGGAACTGAGTTCAGTGTTTGTGATCCATGAACAGCTACTACCACACATTGGGCTCCGGGCACTCCAAGCTCTCTCGACTTATTAATCGCCTAGATCTCTGTCCAGGAGTTGCAACTAGTTTCTGGCGTTTGTAGGATATGTGTTGGAGGCCGTGTGTAGCACTGACCCTAGGGGTGGGCTATGACGCGGTAGATACACCATGGCACGGTGTATCGTGTCGCCCGTTTGGTGTCTCGGGAACCCTGTACACATCGTTTGACGCCGTGAGCGAGACCCCGGGCGGATCTCCTTGCGGATGGAATCCAAATAGGCGATAAACCTGAACTAGAGACTTGTGTGGTTAGTCAGGCCATGGCCGACACCCTCGCTAGGCTTCCGCTTGAAGGTTGCCGAGATACATGACGTGTACATGGCAGTAAGTGGCGAGAGCGTGTGTGAAGAAGTACACCCCTGCAGGGTTAACATGATCTATTCGAATAGCCGCGTTCGCGGAAATGGACTATTGGGTTGCCTATACAGTTCATAGACAAGTGAAAGTGGATACTCTAAAATGCGCAAGATAAGCGTGAGTGCTATGGATGGCCTTCCCGTAGGGAGATGGGAGCGGATCCATAGTGGTGTATTGATATGGTGAATATGTGGACTCGTGTGCGCCACCTCAAAAGAATTACTTGCAGTCATAGTATAGGTTAGCGACTGAGTCAAAGCTGGCTTGCTACAGTTAAACTCCACCACCCCCTTTGTTGATACTGATGCATATGTAGATGGTTCTGATGTAAGTCTTGTTGGTTACATTTGTACTCACGTTTGCTTAATTTATGTTTTTGTAGTGAGAATTCAGTCTCACTAGTAGTTCCGCGTGGACTTCGACGTTTAGCTTGGTACCTCAACTACGATCTTGTACCCTCGGGAGGGTCTTGTAGATAGTCAGGCTTCTCAGCCTTTTTGATTTGTAGTTGTCTGTACTCAAACATGTTATGCTTCCGTTGCTTGTATGCTCTGTATGTTGGGTCATGAGACCCATGTTTGTAATATCTCGCTCCTCGGAGCCTAATGAATAAATACTTTGATTCATAGAGTTTTGTTGTGATGCCATGTTGTATTTTCACATATCGAGCATATTGTGTGTATGTTATTGAAATGTTTGGCATGTGTGGGATCCGACACCTAGTTGTTTACCCTTGGTAGCCTATCTTATGGGGAAATGCCTCCTAGTGCTTCCACTGAGCCTTGGTAGCTTGCTACTTCTCCGGAACACTTAGGTTGGCCGACATGTGTCCTTATTCGTTCTTGTGTCTGTCCCTTCAGGGAAATGTCACACGTTGTTCCTTTAAGTCCTTGTAGCTTGCTACGACTTGGGTTGATAAGTTGATGACCGGCACATTCGTTGCTGGGTAATGTATGCCTGTCCCTGTAATTTAGCGCCACTTTTGGTTTACAACTAGTCATGTCGGCCCCGGTTCTCTGTGATATGGATGCTAGCAACACTATCATATACGTGAGCAAAAATATACAAACGGTCTCGGGCCAGGTAAGGTTGCACCCGTGGGGATACCGTACGTGAGGCCGCAAAGTGATACGATGTGTTACATGCTAGATCGGTGTGATTTAGGATCGGGGTCCCGACAAAACCCATGAATTAAGGTTTGCACAACAAGTACTTAATTAAGGGTGTCAAAAATCTTTCAAAAATTACATTTGAATCCTATTAGGTATAGCACTATTATAAACAACAAAAGTATATTTTTAAAAGTTATTTTCCTAAAAGAAATGGTCTTTAATAGGTTAAAATTATTTAACTGTTTCAAAAATATTTGAGAAAATTTAGGGAAACTCGGTGGACATATATTTTCCATATATAAGAGATTCAACACATGGTCATGTACAAAATATTGGACAAAACCCTCCAATTTTTTTTGCCCATTTCAAGTGTTTGAAATATTTCTAAAAGAAACATTTTCAAATAAATCCAAGAAAATTCTAGCATGTCACATATGACACATTTGATGATCAAGGAAAGCCTCATGCCTTGAAGATCAAGAAAACATCATCAAACCCCTTTAAAAACCATTTCTGTCCATTTTGAAGTTTGAGCAACTTTACATTGCCAAACTTGTCCAAATACTCTCAAACATGGTGCACATGCTCAAATTGTGTAATTATGTATCTAGACAAAATTGCACAAGTTGGAGAAAAGGATAACTTGATGAAAGTGCCCCAAAATCCTCCCTATACAGAACCAAATTTGAACAACTCTTCATTGCCAACTTTTTACTTGTGACCTCAAATTTTGTGGACATGCTCACAACCCCAAATGATGCCACTACACAAAGTGGTGCATCAAGGAGGAATGATATGCATGACTAAATCTTGGAAAAGCCATTTCTGTTGATTTCTAGTGTTTACAAAAGTTGCATTGGCAACTTTACCCAAATAGACTCAAGCTTGGCGGAGCACCCTATTTCTATGTTCCATTTCATCCTATTAAGTCTCTCCCCCAGAGCCTATCTTTTGGGTTCAGAAAATCGTCGTAATGACTGTTTGACTGGCTTGAACCCTTTGATAATGTTGAGGCTGTGTTCGGCTAGCCTGCGTGGGATTCCTGGCATATCTGAAGGATGCCAAGCAAATATATCCCAATTTTCGCGAAGGAAGGCGCGCAAAGCGCTGTCAACCGCCGGATCCAGCTGTGCCTCAATAGATGTTGTTTTATTAGGGTCCGTTGGGTGCACTTGGAATTTCACAATCTCGTCTGCCGGCTTAAAAGAGGTAGATTTCGATCATTTGTCAAGGACTACGTCGTCCCTATCCACCGTAGATCGTAAGGGGGTTAGTTCTTCCGCTGCGAGGGTTCAAGATAATGCCTTTAGGGCTAAAGATGTAGTTTTATTCTCGGCACGGAGTGCTCTATCCGGAGCACTTGTAACTATGATTATTCCATTGGGCCCTGAAATCTTAAGCTTCATGTACACGTAATGGGGTATTACCTGAAAGCGTGAGAAAGCATCCCGTCCTAAAAGGGAGTTGTATCCGCTGTTGAAGGGGACAATGTGGAAGAGCAGCTCCTCTGACCTGTAGTTCTTGGGTGTACCGAATACTACGCCGAACATAATGCTTCTCGAAAACCAGGCTTCCCGGCTGGGGATGATTCCTCGAAAGGTTGTAATACTTCCTTTAATGCGGGATTTTTTGTGGCACCCCGGCTCAGAGAAACTGGAACACCCCGTATTCCAGCCCAGAGATCGAGGATAAGTCTTCTGGAATATGGCACTGCTTAGCATAGAACAAACCAGCATTCTATTATTACATGAATATGGATACAAGGTCTCCGATATTACAAGGGAGATTACACCGGCATGGCAACACTACGCCTGCCACGGTTGCTCTATACAAGCAGCAGAAAAACTCGAAGCAGCGGAAATACTACTGGCAGCGGAAGAACGAACGGTGATGATGAACTCCAGTCCGCATGGACTCTGGCTGGAACATTTATCCTAGCTCGCAAACACAGGAACCACACCAAAACAAGCAAGCAATCCAGGCATGACCTGCAAACTGGCATGACACACCAGGTGAGTACATTGAATGTACTTGCAAGCTCACAATAAACCAAAAGCAATCAAGACAAACAACAACATGGCATTAGCAGGTTAAATCAGACATGAGCATGATATTAACAAAACAACATAGCAGGCACAATTGAACATGATACAACTTAGCACAGGCATAGCATGAACATGATAATACTACATGCAACATGATGATGATACTAACATGCACCAACTTACTCTGCTCGGGTTACCTCATAACCATCACAAATATCTAACAACTCAGTATCCTTAATATCACAGTGATCATCCCGGTGATCACAACCAACTTATCTCATCATTGAACCAGGGTTGTTATAAATCAGGTTTACTATTATTATTACTGTTGACTCACGGTGTGACCGACACGAACTGGGCCATTCTCCGCGGGCGCGGCTATCGATAGGTTAGACACACACACTCTGCAGAGGTAGCGCACTGTACCCACACCACAGAACCCATGGCCTCTTTCTCCCATTCAGGTGGACCAACGGCATTCTGACAAAACCGATCTACTGTCATGACACTCTCCCGGCCACTCTCACTCACTCCCCATTGGGTTAGTCCTGGGTGGCCCCGTGTCTACCAAAGACACAATGACCACCGTCGTGGCCAAACG
Organism: Secale cereale; assembly: GCA_902687465.1. Classification (NCBI taxonomy): domain Eukaryota; kingdom Viridiplantae; phylum Streptophyta; class Magnoliopsida; order Poales; family Poaceae; genus Secale; species Secale cereale. The sequence goes on from LR738712.1 coordinate 552,469,885, forward strand.
GTCCCAAACGGGGACCCGAGCTCAAAACAAAAACAACAACGGGCACACAAGGTTATGTCCGCCTACCTGATCAGGGTAACGCGTGTCCATAACCTTCTCTCGTTGGAGGCACCATGAGAGGCATGACAATAGACCCAGTTAGGACCTTCCCATAAAGGTAAGTGTGGCTACACTGGTCAGCTCGATATGGTGGCACCATGACTCAGCCAACAGTTGTTCAAGTTCATTATTATACGGTGAAACTTGAATGCAATAAGCTGAGTCATAATAAATTAACATGATGCAACTACAATGCATGAGCATGATATCAACATAAGCATGGATGTGCAACATATTCATCGAGCATAACCACAATGAAATATTTAACCAAATGATCATGGCATACTGACGAGCATGAATAAGTATAACGCTACTCATGGCATACATGACTACGAGCATCATAAACAAATACCATGCAAGAATATAGCAAGAACACTACCAAGTAAACATAGAAGTAACTATTTGCAACAGAACATGCATAGCAACTGTACTTGACAAACAAATGAGCATGCAACAGATGAGCATTTCTACTACTAGCATGTACTTCTACTACTCAGCATACATGTGAACATGATGACAACAAGTAGCACAAGGTAACAAGAAGCATCATATTATGGCATGACAATGAACATGAAACTATGAGCATAACCGAAACAACGACATCAGTAGCAAACAAGCAGACATATAACAACAAACTTTTATTAAAGATTCAAGTTGAAAACTATGGCTAGTGCATGGCTATCATGCAAGTAGTTATTGTGGCTTGCCTGTGAGTGAGGGAGACTCCGGGAAGAAGTGCGGTGAAGCCGCGGAAAGAATCGCCGAAAACGGTACTCTCTCGGAGGGGGCTGTTTACGGCAAGGGCAAAATGGTCATTTTCAAAGTTTCAAACCATAGTTAAAATGTTACCAAGAGAACGGGCTCGACGAGACGAAGAAGTGGGCTTTGGAATCACCTCAATCGGAGTCTCGAGCAAAAAGTAGTGATAGTTTCTCTGCTAGGGACCTATCTGTAAAAAGTTTTGCTACAAATGAGCCCCTGACTGAGAAAACAGAAAGCTGATTTCATAGATTACGCTTTTGAACAGAGAAAACACACTTCTGGACAAAGAAGAACAAAAATGAGCCTTCGATGGATGAAAGCGTACATGGGCAAAAGCCGTGTCCACTTATCTACGTCAGCAGGGGGCGGGGCCGGCTCCAGGGTCACTTACAGGTGGGTCCCGCCCTTATCGAATTGAACAGTGGCGGGGCCTGCTCCTGTGAGGCTGACGGATGGGGCCCGCGCGCATTGACTCCCTCCTCCCCATCCTTTATTCCTCCTCCCGACGAACAGAGGCCGTGGCGAGGCTGCGCGGCGCCGGCGCTGGCCCCGCCTCCTCCGGATATCTCCGGCCGGGGCGAGGGTACTGACGGCCTCGGGAGGGTGTGCCGCGCCCATCCCGAGGTAGCTCACACGCTAGGGATGAGCAAGGTGGCGGTGCCATTCGAGAACAGAGGACATGGGCAGGCGGCGGCCGGGCTTGGGGATAACGTCCTTGGGCACTCCGGCGAGAATATGAGAGTGTAGGGAGGGGCGCCGGACTCCGGGGAATATGCTGGTGAGGTCAGTCGGTGGAGGAGGGGACCTGATGGCTCGGATTCGAGCGAACAAAGGCGGCGGCCATGGTGGCCGTGGGGAGGATGGAGAGCTCCTGGAGGCGAATGGATGGACCGGGGAGGTTGCTGGGAGTGAGGTGAGGCCGATGAGATGCTCGGGAGGGGCTCGGGTGGCCTTTATATAGCCGAGGGCAAGGTGCCAAGCTGGATGCCGCCGCTTGGGCGCGGCCAAGACTCTGGCGACGCGCAGCGAGCACGGGAAGGCGACGAGGGGAGGTGCGGACGCGCTACAACAACGCACTATGCAGGGGGCCGCGAGCACAGGAGGAAACGACCGAGTGCCGCTGAAGCTCGGTCGGCCAGAGCGCTGTCGTGGGCGCACGGCGACGAGCGCCGATGGGGAAGAGGACGGAGGGGGCAAGGGGTCAGGGCGACACAGACGAGCACGGGGATGCTACTGGACACGGTGATGCGTCGAGAAAAGGTGGGAACGGACGAACACATCGCTGGATTCGAGCCAAAGCACGCTGGCTACATGCCAGGGTGGTGGTCATCATGCGCACTAGTGCACACAGTGGCATACTATTTGCCAAACCATGTCTGGGGCTTTGTCCTTCCTAGGGAGGTTGCTACTGCTGTGGTAGAATGGTGAAAGGTGATACGGTTAAACATAAATCTACCTCTGAAGTTTACAGCAGTAAACTTGATCATGAAGTAGAGATGAACTGAGGTAGGATTAGTGGCAAACAAGTTGTCTGGGGTGATTAGCTTAGGAAGAACTACAATACTGGGGAGTTTGGAAGAAAATAGACTAACATTTAATGTAGTTGCTTTGCAACTGACCAAAATGGTCCGGAAACAAGATGATGAAGTAGCACTCACTTGAAGTAACCACTTGAGCTGAATTTTGGTGTAGAGGGGTTATTTGATCATATGGAGCTGCTGTCAAAAGATCATGCCATTTGGAGTTACCGAAGTGGCACTTCCTTCACAATGCTCCATTCTAGCCAGTAACTTAGAAAATTTACTGAGGGTAAATGGGTAAGTGGATGGAGCCAAAACTTGGTGGAGAAGGTAGATGTAAATGTAAGAAGGTCTTGGTAAATTGCCAGCTCAAATGAAGCAAGGTAAAATAGGGTCGCTTCACAAAGTGGAAATTTTACCAAAAAACAAGATTTGGAGCTGAGTTGACATAGATGCTCTCCTTGAGCTCTAATTTGGTAGAGACTCATGATTTGATCAGATGAAGGACGTGACCAAGTTTCATCTTATTTGGACATGCCTAGAATATGCTTCCTTCACAAAGTCCCTTTCTGGACAGAAACTTTCGAAAATCATTGAAAAATATTCACAAGGCAAATGAGTGTGAAAATTGGCACATGTCACTGATATGGACATGCAAAGAAGCCCAAGGAGTTTGGAGTCAATTGGCCAAAGATAAATAGCACTTGCTTCACAAAGTGCCATTTAGGGCAGAATAGAAAAATGAATATTGGAGGGTTATTTTTGAACATGGCAATGAAATGTTTTGCCATAATGGATTAAGATATGACGCAAAAAAATTATTACAATTTATTTGGGAATTTTTGGAGTGATAGAAATATAGGTTGCTTCACAACCTAGGGCAGACAGGGTTATTCCTCTAATAGAAAAAGGAATATTCCCAATAAAAGAATATTGGGATTTGGGCTAGGATGAAAATGACAGGGTCTAGGGAAGGATTTGAGGATGACAAGCCACTCTGGAAAGAAAGAAGAGGTCATCTTCTTCAGTTTCCAGACCACATAGCCACGGAAAAAGAAAACTCAAGCAAAAATCTTAGAAAAACAAAAGAAAAAGAAAGGGCCAAAAATAAGGCTGTGACATTTTTCAACTTGCATTTTTGCAAGCGTGTCCTCGTATATGAGGTTGAGTCCGCTGCCTCCGTCCATGAGTACTTTAGTGAGGCGGAAGCCATCTACTACGGGGTTCAGTACAAGAGCTGCTGTGGCTCGGACCGGCTGTTCTCGTGGTTCATCTTCGGCAGAAAAGGTGATTGCTGTGTTGTTCCATGGGCTTGCAATGTTGATTTGATTTACCTCTGCATGTTCGTGTTTCGCTCTCTTGCGCCGGTTACTTGAGGAGAACGTCTCGAAGACGGTGAAGACATCGAGGCCTTTCCCCCTAGGCGTTGCAGTGGTGAGGATTGATTCACCGTTCCTTTCTACCTGTCGGAGCACCTAACATGCTCTAAGGCAGTGGGTAGGGGTATTGTCCGGGGCGGTATGTATTTGGCAAGGTTTATCTAACAGTTCATCCAGAACGGATCTGTGCCCTGTAAAAGGTCTGTTTTTCTTGCCATTGTGTGTCTTATCGGACGCCCTACCAGGGTATGGCCGTTTCGCCTTGTCACCGTATGGTCCGAAGACGGACTGTTCTAGAGGTATACTCTTGGCTTTCCAAATGTTTTCCATGGCACAGTACTTTCGTACCAAGTGCCAGAGTTCTGCAAAGCTCCGTATTTGACGATGGTTGAGGGCATTCAAGACTCCCTCGTCCGTACAATTGCATTGAAATATAGGCACCATATCGTCGTCACAGTAGTCCTTAATGTTGTTTTTAACAAGTAGGAATCTGGCCCAAAAGTGATGAACTGTTTCCTGGGCTGCTGCCGTATATACGCGAGGTCATATATGTCTGGTAGTCCGGATTTTCTTGGAGAGCGCATACTGTGGTGGGTGGGTGTGGATAAATTTGAGTCTCGACCCAATGTAATGTTCGGGGTTTGCACAACCTTTGGTGCGGACGATCTGAGCCTGACAGGGTCTAGAGATTCCGCGGGCCCAACGTCTAACCCAGAGCTCGAAGTGCGCGGTGCGCCACCTGTCAAAGGTGTCTTTTAATCGATGGGTTCGGAGATCTGAATAACGTCGGTCTCTGTTTTAAGAGGTGATGTATCCTCAGCTCGATCCTCGATTGTTGCCACCAGGTTAGTGGTCGGGGTGGAATTGACTTCCTGACCGGATTTAAGTCCAATCTGATCATGTGACGATGGAAGCCCCAGGGCGGCGATGCGATCCAGCTGCTCATTTAAAGACGAGGAATCCGTTGAGGTCGTGTCATCGAGGAGGCCGGAGCTGATGTAGGAGTGGTGCTCGATGGCCGCAGGAAGTGCGGCCGGCCCGGAGGCCACGCGGGCGCATACAACGAACCCACCGAGCTAGGTGATCTGGCCCATGGCCAGGTTGTTTCCAAGGGTGATATCATTGTTGATGATGATAGGAGCCATCGATCGCTTTTCGTGAGCGTACATCGGAGCTCTCAATGAAAGCACCATTGTCGGTGTCAAAACCGGTAGATCTTGGTTAGGGGGGCCCAAGCTCTACGTCTTAGGATCGATGGTAATAGGAGACAGGGGACACGATGTTTTACCCAGGTTCGGGCCCTCTCGATCGAGGTAATACCCTACTTCCTGCTTAATTAATCTTGATGAATATGATTACAAGAGTTGATCTACCTCGAGATCGTAATGGCTAAACCCTAAAAGCCTAGCTTATGAGATTGCAATGATATATGTCGTCTCTAAGGACTAGACCCCTCGGCTTATATACACGCCGGAGGGGACCTAGGGTTACAAAGGTGACTTGGGGAGGAAGGAATCGTTACATCCGGACATCTTTCTTGCCTTATTACATACATTGGAGTCCTAACCAAACACATGGGAGGGCCTTCTACTTCTATCTTCACAGCCCATCAATTCGGCCCAACATCAATGACCCGGAGGCCTGAGGACACCTAAATACAGGACTCCCTTAGTTTTCATCAATGAAGCCGACATGTTGGACCTCTACTATGCCTTGTTATTGTCAATGCATACATGATTGCCTACCTGGTACCGTCGACGCCTTAGAAGACAAAAGGGATCATCATGAATAAGAAGACAACAGAATACTGAGTCAACGCCAACTACGAGGAGACACCTTCACCCCATCACCTCGTCAGGCAAGAACTTGTTGAAAATTCTTCAAGCTCAACCCGGATCATTTCATCAAACAACTATAATAGACGTAGCGACACGGAGGAAAACCCAGAAGACTGCACGAGGCACGGAGCAAAGCACGACTACTGAGTCCAAGAACCCCTAGGGTAGGATGAGTCGTGTACCCCCTATGCGCAGTCAAGTCCGTATGATTCTTTGAATAGAACCATGATGGTGTTTTGCTTGTTTTTATTTGTTTGTGTTTTGATACAAGTCACACTTTTTCCCTAAGCAACAAGTACGCGACTATATCACCTTCCTTACCTTGTTTCTTTCTTTTGGCCCTTTTTGGCACCTGTTTGTTTGCACTTGCACCATAGAACCCCCTTTAGGCATTCCGCATCTATGCTACATTTTTCCCTCTCTCATCTCTCTAATCAACTGGAGACCAGCAAGACAAGATGCACCAAGGATTCCACCTCAGCAACCAACTAGCAATGAAGACTCCTTCTACAGCCTCCTCGACCAAGTGCAACCCCGTGGAGTTATGTTTAGCCCTCAAGATTAGAAACCCATCCCCATGCCCTTCGAGACTTCACGAGATACCCCAGATCGCACCCTTAACCACGCACCTCCGTAACTGATAAAACCTCTGTAACCTTGCACAATACTGGGTTCATTATGGAACTAGTGGACATAGTGAACGAACGCATTATCATCCTAATATAACACAAGAACTGATGATGCCATAGGGAAGACCAATTCGAGGATATAGTAACAGAGGAAAAATGACTGGATGAGTTTATATCAGACACCTTGAGGAATTATCTGAGACTCTTTGGTGGATTATAAAGCTTTCATATTGTTAGACGAACCTGGTGGGATCATGTTAATAGAGTAGCATAGCTTTCATCACCCCTGGAGTAAATTGGATTTTGTAGGACAATTATGATCGCAAGATGAAACTCCTGGATGTATAGGAATTTGACTTAGCCATGGGATATTGATAGGAGATAGTTGATAATGACTTGGAGGAAAGTGTAGAAATTCTCGTTGGACATGAGATTTGGATTTAAGTAGGTGATTCTAGTTGAGTATAGATGTTGAGTATGTCTATGTGGTTTGGAGTAAATTGGATTTAGACTGATCATGATACCATGTTTCTCGCTGGACAATAAACTAGGAGGTTGGATCAATTGTCGGAGTTGATTTAGGGATCCATATAAGCCTGCCCTTGGAGTTTACTTGACCCCGATAATGGGAACTGGTGGACTGGCTATTGTAGAGATAGCCCCTTTCAAGTATTTGGGATCACATGACAATGTAAGATCATGTGGAACACCATAGACATTGGTTTTGTTGAATAAATGGATTATGTAGTGATTGATGGAAGTTATTGGGCTGTTGGAGTTGGTTCATAGGAAGGAAAAAAGATCTTGGAGTGGCATACGACGTGTTTCCTTAGGATAGAGATGCACTATCTTGGACCTTGGAAGAATAGGCTGAGCACTTGGATTGTGGTGTTTAATTCAAGCTTAGAAGCTTGTTTGCCCTACCCATGGATTCTTAGGGTTAGCCATACATATGATTTTTGGGGATCGTAGACATGTATGATTCTGTTAACCCCCCCCCCCTCGCGAGTCCTGAGGATAATAATAGCATGAGTGATGATAAGGTTGCTTGTTTGAAAGGACTAGATAGAACTACTGGCATCTCAGAAACTATGCTCAAGGATAAGATGATAAACGTTCACTCACACACTAGAATCCTTGAAACCATTAAGCCCCACCAAGCACAACATGGTTGGATCATGACCACGGGCTTTGGCTCTAGGTCGAGAGGACCTTTGCCAATACTCAACCGAGATCACCACCAATACCCCATCCTACTTTGCGTACCCCATAGACTTCATGGAGTACTTGGATAAGTTATTTGTCATCTTTATTTTGCGACATACCTGTCTACCCAAAAACGGAAAAAGAGCCGTTCAACTGGTTAGAAGACATTTGAAGACTGCCATGTCAAGAAGGGAGAAGTACACCAACCACCCTCATCAAGAAGTAAACCTCCGCATCAAAGACCAGATGTATCTGCAAGCCACTTCTTTCGGAGGAACCAAGCATTCCCATGTTGAAGAGAAGCTCACACCAAGATTTACCGGCCTTCTCCAAGATCACTGCAAGATGAAGAATAGACGGCTACCAGCTAGAGTTACCACCTGAGTCACCCACTGAGTACAATGTTTTTCCGCACGACACCATCCGGAAACTTTTCCAACTTCCTAACTAGCCAGGTCTTTGCGAGAACATCGATCACCAAGCCATCGACCTCCAGCTCTTTATGACCTACGTAAGAGATCCATTAGCAATCAGGATCAAGCAGAACTCCATGCACAAAGCCACACCATCAAACACTTCAAGATTTAATGGAGTACCACTCAGGAGCATAAGCAATATGAAGACGTGAAGACTACCCCAGATCCAAGCTCCGTATTCCTTTCCACGCCTAGTGTGGGAATCTCGGGGATGAGATTCTTGTAAGGGGGGTAGGTATGTCACACCCTGCTTTTCATGCCACAACACTTAAGCTAATAATCATGCTACAATATGGGTTGGCAAAAACTTTTGAGTGTTTTGGTCTTTGCTTGACTTGATTTGTGTGTGTTGTTTGCAAGTGCTTTAAAAATCAAACAAATCCTTCAACTCTTATACTTCATCTCCTTGCTCCAAAACCTTACCCAATGATCATGCCATGTGTATAGGACATAATTCTTACAAAAATATTTTGGCCAAATAGTATTTTATAAAATTAGCTTTACAAAAACCCCTAAATTAAGGTTTGCACAACAAGTACTTAATTAAGGGTGTGAAAAATTATATTTGAATCCTACTAGGTATATGACTCCCATAAACCAAAAAGTATATTTTTAAAAGCTATTTTCCTATTTTATTTAAAGGCTTTTTTTTAGGCCAGAAATGGTCTTTAATTGGTTAAAATTATTTAATTGTTTCAAAAATATTTGAGAAAATTTGGGGAAACTCAGTGGACATATATTTTATATATATAAGAGTTTAAACACATGGTCATGTTCAAAATATTGTACAAAACCCTCCAAAACCATTTCTCCCCATTTCAAGTGTTTGAAATATTTCTAAAAGAAATATTTTAAAATAAATCTAGGAAAATTCTAGCATGTCACATATGACACATTTGATTATCTTGCAAAGCCTCATGCCTTGAAGATCAAGAAAACATCATCAAACCCCTTAAAAACCATTTCTGTCCATTTTAAAGTTTGAGCAATTTTACATTGCCAAACTTGTCCAAATACTCTCAAACTTGGTGCACATGATCAAATGGTGTAATTATGCATCTAGACCAAGTTTCACAAGTTGGAGAGAAGGATAACTTGATCAAAGTGCCCCAAAACCCTCCCTGTGCAGAACCAAATTTCAGCAACTCTACATTGTCAACCTTTTACTTGTGACCTCAAATTTTGCGGACATGCTCACAACCCCAAATGACGACACTACAGAAAGTGGTGCATCAAGGAGGAATGATTTGCATGACTAAATATTGGAAAAGCCATTTCTGTTGATTTCAAGGGTTTACAAAAGTTGCATTGGCAAATTTACCCAAATGGACTCAAACTTGGTGGAGAACCGTATTTTTATGTTCCATTTCATCATGTTAAGTCTCATGCCTAATGGAATTCATTTACTTGCTCAAATCAACAACAAACACCTTTTGCCATTTTAACAAAACTACAGTTTTGACACCTTCAACTATTCTCCTTGAGCTCAAATTTTTACCAGAGCTTCATCTAGTCACCCTCTACCTCCAGTAAGACCCATTCATCCAGAGATCAATGATTGAGGGGTAAAAACCCTCACTATACCCCTCTAGAGAGCACTATTCACCCTCTCTCTCAACGCCTCCTTCCTCCTGAGGATTCCCAGAGCATCCAACACACCTTTCCCATTCTTTACACCTCCCTAGAGTTCCTAGACACAAGAGGACATGCCCAAAATACCTTGTTTATGCCATGGCATGCAGAGCTCGTGCTCTGGAGCACGCTATAGTGCTCCCCCGCATTGTAGCTCACCCATTCCAAGCGAGTGCGACAACCTTGGGCGTCGGGAAGATGTATCCCGAGGTGGCCTCGACGTCCCTGACACACAACACCGTCGGCCCCCTCCTCCCTCGCCCTCCTTCTCCCTGCACGAGCTCACCCGAGTGCGTCCGTGGACGCTGCCCACGGTGCACCGCATCCACGCCTATATAAGGCTACCCCAAGCAATACTCTGGCTGTTGGAAATATGCCCTAGAGGCAATAATAAAAGAGTTATTATTATATTTCCTTGTTCATGATAATCGTTTATTATCCATGCTATAATTGTATTGATTGGAAACTCATATACATGTGTGGATAAATAGACAAACTTTGTGTTCCTAGTAAGCCTCTTCAGGACTAGCTCGTTGATCAAAGATGACCGCGGTTTCCAGGTCATAGACATGAGTTGTCATTTGATAACGGGATCACATCATTAGGAGAATGATGTGATGGACGAGACCCAAACGTTAAACATAGCTTTTGATCGTATCAGTTATCGCTATAGTTTTCTGCATGTCAAGTATAAGTTCCTATGACCATGAGATCATGTAACTCACTGACACCGTAGGAGTGCTTTGTGTGTGCCAAACGTCGCAACGTAACTGGGTGACTATAAAGGTACTCTACAGGTATCTCCGAAGGTGTCTGTTGAGTTGACATGGATCGAGACTGGGATTTGTCACTCCGTGTGACGGAGAGGTATCTCC
>LR738712.1:552480628-552572012 GCA_902687465.1 Secale cereale
GATGACCGAAAGGGGTTTCGGGGTCCCGGAAGGAGTTTCGGGCCTAATGGGCCACAAAGGGGGGACACAACAGCCCTCATAGGGCTGTGCGCCCCCCCTGGGCCCTCTCCTCATGCGCAAGGGGGGCTGGCCCCTCCTAGGGCTGCCGCACCCCCTAGCTTGGGGGGCAAGGCACCTGGGGGGGGGGGGGAACCCTAACCCTGGCGCAGCCCTGGCCGCCGCCCCCCCCATCTCCACTTGGCCGCCGCCCCTAGGGGTAAACCCTAGGGCGCCCCCTCCCCTCTACTCCCCTTATATAAAGAGAGGCAGAGGGAGGGCAGCCACACACGTTCGTGCCTCGGCGCTGCCCTCCCTCTCCCATAACAATCTTCGGTTTCCCGCGGTGCTTGGCGAAGCCCTGCTGGAATCCTCCACCACCATCTCCACCACGCCGTCGTGCTGCCGGTGTCTCCATCAACCTCTCCTTCCCCCTTGCTGGATCAAGAAGGAGGAGACGTCCCCGAGCTGTACGTGTGAAGAACGCGGAGGCACCGTTGCTTCGGTGCTAGGATCTTCGGCGATCTGAATCGCGGCGAGTACGACTCCATCAACCGCGTTCTTGAACGCTTCCGCTTAGCGATCTACAAGGGTATGTGGATCCAACTCTCCCCTCGTAGATGCATCTCCTAGATTGATCTTGTGAACGTAGGAAAAATTTTTGTTTCCCATGCAACGTTCTCCAACAGTGGCATCATGAGCTAGGATCTTGCGTAGATGCTTTCACGAGTAGAACACAAAAGGGTTTGTGGACGTTGATGTTTAGATTGCTTCCCTCCTTAGTCTTTCTTGATTCAGCGGTATTATGGGATGAAGCGGCCCGGACCAACTTTACATGTCCACGTACATGAGACCGGTTCCATCGACAGACATGTGACTTTTGTTGCATAAGATGGCTGGCGGGTGTCTGTCTCTCCTATCTTAGTTGAATCGGAATAGAACAAGGCGGTCCTTGTAGAAGGTTAAATAGCAACTTGAATATCACCGTTGTGGCTTTGCGTAGGTAAGAAGCGTTCTTGCTAGATACCCATAGCAGCCACGTAAAACATGCAACAACAATTTAGAGGACGTCTAACTTGTTTTTGCAGGGTATGTATGTGATATGATATGGCCAATGACATGATGAAATATATTTGATGTATGAGATGATCATGTTGTAATAATTAATATCGACTTGCATGTCGATGTATACGGCAACCGGCAGGAGCCATAGGGTTGTCTTTAATTTTTGTATGACCTGCGTGTCAATCATTAAGCGCTTTGTAATGCTTTACTTTATCGCTAAGCGGTAGCAATAGTAGTAAGAGCATGGTGGGCGCGCGACAACCCCGATGGCGACACGATGATGGAGATCATGATGATGGGGATCATGGTGTGGCGCCGGTGACGATGGAGATCATGCCGGTGCTTTGGAGATGGAGATCAAAAGCACGAGTTGATGGCCATATCATGTCACTTATGATTTGCATGTGATGTTAATCCTTTTATGCATCTTATTTTGCTTAGGACGACGGTAGCATTATAAGATGATCCTTCACTAAAATTTCAAGATAAAATTGTGTTCCCCCCGAGTGTGCGCCGTTGCGAAGGTTCGTCGTTTCGAAGCACCACGTGATGATCGGGTGTGATAGACTCTACGTTCGCATACAACGGGTGCAAGCCAGTTTTGCACATGCAGAACACTCGGGTTAGACTTGACGAGCCTAGCATGTACAGACATGGCCTCGGAACACGGAGGACCGAAAGGTCGAGCATGAGTCATATAGTAGATATGATCAACATGTTGATGTTCACCATTGACACCACCTCATCTCACGTGATGATCGGACTTGGGTTGGTGAATTTGGATCATGTCACGCTCGAATGACCAGAAGGTTTTGTCGATCCAAAGAATGCTGACAAAGTATGCAGGCTCCAGCGTTCCATTTATGGGCTGGTGCAAGCATCTCGGAGTTGGAATCTTCGCTTTGATGAGGTGATCAAAGCGTTTGGGTTTATACAAGTTTACAATGAAGCTTGTATTTACAAGAAAGTGAGTGGGAGCTCTATAGCGTTTCTGATATTATATGTGGATGACATATTGCTGATTGGAAACAATATAGAATTTTTGGATAGCGTGAAGGGGTATTTGAACAAGAGTTTTTCGATGAAGGATCTCGGTGAAGCTGCTTTCATATTGGGCATCAAGATCTATAGAGATAGATCAAGACGCTTGATAGGACTTTCACAAAGTACATACCTTGATAAAGTTTTGAAGAAGTTCAAAATGGATCAATCCAAGAAGGGGTTCTTGCCGGTATTGCAAGGTACAAAGTTGAGTAAGACTCAATGCCCAGTGACTGCGGAAGATAGAGAAAAGATGAGTGTCGTCCCCTATGCTTCAGCCATAGGCTCTATCATGTATGCAATGCTGTGCACAAGACCAGATGTCAGCCTTGCCATAAGTATGGCCGGAAGGTTTCAAAGTAATCCTGGTATGGATCACTGGACAGCGGTCAAGAATATCCTAAAGTACCTGAAAAGGACTAAGGAGATGTTTCTCGTTGATGGAGGTGATCAAGAGCTCGTCGTAAAGGGTTACGTCGATGCAAGCTTTGACACTGATCCGGATGACTCTAAGTCTCAAACCGGATACGTATATATTCTCAACGGGGGAGCGGTAAGCTGGTGCAGTTCCAAGCAGAGCGTGGTAGCTGATTCTACATGTGAAGCGGAGTATATAGCTGCCTCGGAGGCGGCAAAGGAAGGTGTCTGGATGAAGGAGTTCATGACAGATCTTGGAGTTGTGCCTAGTGCACTCAACCCAATGACTCTGTTCTGTGACAACACTGGTGCCATTGCTCTAGCCAAGGAACCAAGGTTTCACATGAGGACCAGACACATAAAGCGACGCTTCAATTCCATCCGCGATTCAGTCAAGGAGGAGGACATAAACATTTGCAAAGTACACACGGATTTGAATGTTGCAGATCCGTTGACAAAGCCTCTTCCACGGGCTAAGCACGATCAACACCAAGACTCTATGGGTGTTAGATTCATTACCTTGTAATGCTAGATTATTGACTCTAGTGCAAGTGGGAGACTGTTGGAAATATGCCCTAGAGGCAATAATAAAAGAGTTATTATTATATTTCCTTGTTCATGATAATCGTTTATTATCCATGCTATAATTGTATTGATTGGAAACTCAAATACATGTGTGGATGAATAGACAGACTTTGTGTCCCTAGTGAGCCTCTACAGGACTAGCTCGTTGATCAAAGATGACCGCGGTTTCCAGGTCATAGACATGAGTTGTCATTTGATAACGGGATCACATCATTAGGAGAATGATGTGATGGACGAGACCCAAACGTTAAACATAGCTTTTGATCGTTTCAGTTATCGCTATAGTTTTCTGCATGTCAAGTATAAGTTCCTATGACCATGAGATCATGTAACTCACTGACACCGTAGGAGTGCCTTGTGTGTGCCAAACGTCGCAACGTAACTGGGTGACTATAAAGGTACTCTACAGGTATCTCCGAAGGTGTCTGTTGAGTTGACATGGATCGAGACTGGGATTTGTCACTCCGTGTGACGGAGAGGTATCTCCGGGCCCACTCAGTAATACGTCATCTCAATGAGCTCAAAGTGACTAAGTAGTTAGTCACGGGATTATGTATTACGGAACGAGTAAAGAGACTTGCCGGTAACGAGATTGAACTAGGTATAGAGATACCGACGATCGAATCTCGGGCAAGTAACATACCGACGAGACAAAGGGAACTGTATACGGGATTACCTGAATCCTTGACATCGTGGTTCATCCGATGAGATCATCGAGGAACGTGTGGGAACCAATATGGGTATCCAGATCCCGCTATTGGTTATTGACCTGGGAGTGTCTCGGTCATGTCTGCATAGTTTCCGAACCCGCAGGGTCTACACACTTAAGGTTCGGTGACGCTAGGGTTGTTAGTGAGAACAGTGCATGGTTACCGAAGGTTGTTCGGAGTCCCGGATGAGATCCCGGACGTGACGAGGGTCTCCGGAATGGTCCGGAGACGAAGATTGATATATAGGATGAAAGGTTTCGAAGTCCGGAAGTGTTCCGGGGAGTATCGGGAAGACGGCGGATGACCGAAAGGGGTTTCGGGGTCCCGGAAGGAGTTTCGGGCCTAATGGGCCACAAAGGGGGGACACAACAGCCCTCATAGGGCTGTGCGCCCCCCCCCCCTGGGCCCTCTCCTCATGCGCAAGGGGGGCTGGCCCCTCCTAGGGCTGCCGCACCCCCTAGCTTGGGGGGCAAGGCACCTGGGGGGGGGGGAACCCTAACCCTGGCGCAGCCCTGGCCGCCGCCCCCCCCCATCTCCACTTGGCCGCCGCCCCTAGGGGTAAACCCTAGGGCGCCCCCTCCCCTCTACTCCCCCTATATAAAGAGAGGCAGAGGGAGGGCAGCCACACGCGTTCGTGCCTCGGCGCTGCCCTCCCTCTCCCATAACAATCTTCGGTTTCCCGCGGTGCTTGGCGAAGCCCTGCTGGAATCCTCCACCACCATCTCCACCACGCCGTCGTGCTGCCGGTGTCTCCATCAACCTCTCCTTCCCCCTTGCTGGATCAAGAAGGAGGAGACGTCCCCGAGCTGTACGTGTGAAGAACGCGGAGGCACCGTTGCTTCGGTGCTAGGATCTTCGGCGATCTGAATCGCGGCGAGTACGACTCCATCAACCGCGTTCTTGAACGCTTCCGCTTAGCGATCTACAAGGGTATGTGGATCCAACTCTCCCCTCGTAGATGCATCTCCTAGATTGATCTTGTGAACGTAGGAAAAATTTTTGTTTCCCATGCAACGTTCTCCAACACTGGCCTCTCCCCTCTCTCCCTCATCCCAAGAAACCTCTCGGACATCCTCCTCCTCCCTCTCGTGCCATCCAGCACCCCCATGGCACGAATACCGCCGTTGACCTCCGCTTCGATTCGGGCAAGGGCGGAGTCCTCCCCTCCTCCTCTCCCCTCTAGAATAACCACCATGCCTAGAGACCCCTTTCCCCCCACTCACCTAGTCCGCCGAGGCACCGTGTCCCATGATCATCATCGCCTCAATGGCTGTCCACCTAGGCCTGTGCCGGGCGCGCCCCAGCCATCTTCCGCTGAACCTAACGAGCCTCCGAGATGCGCCGCTCCCCAATGGTCCCTCCGGTGGCCGCAGTTTGGCCTGAGGTGTCCTGTGCCGCCGGGGGCGAGATCCGGCAACCTCCTGCCGACGAGGCCTCTGCCTCCTCTGTCACGGTAGGGAGAAGGGAGATGACCCAGCCGGTGGGACCCTCTCGTCGGCGACCAAGCGGGGCGGGCCCAGCAGTTTAAGTGGCGGTGCGTCGAGGAAATATGCCTCCCATGGAGGAAAACGTATACACCTGAATATGCCAACGACGTGGCCTCCAGCGCGCTCGTGGCCGTGCAGCTGGGCCGGCCCAGTGCGCTGCGGCACTATGCTACGCTCAATGCGCAGTGTAGGTAAAACCCCTTCCTTTTCTTTTTCTTTTTCTCCTAGCACTAAAACTTTTCCACAGAGCTCGTTGCAAGTCCAAATTTTATGATTCAAATTTCCAGTTACTGCATAAATTAGTGCCTATTTAATGAGCCATATTGAACATTTTTACTCTGCCTAGTTTCCCCTGGATCTAGTAAAAAGGTCATTTATTCACATAAGTCCACTTCAAAAATCCATATTATATTCATTACAACTCCAAATCCAGTGAAACCAATTTCTAAATGTTTCTAAAATCATGCCTAATTTAATGGGTACTTTTACTCATTTTTATAAAAGGAATTATGTAGACAACTTGCAGATCAATTAAACCCCTTGATTCCATCATATTGGTTCCAAACTATCCATTGATCAATGCCAATGAAACCACCTTGGTCATTTTTCATATGATCACAGGTATCCTAGAAAAGTCCAACTCCTATTTTTAGAGCACTTTTATTTTTGCCTTGTTGTGTTGCTTATTGTGATTGTTACCGTCGTTAGTTGACGAAATAGACGAAGTACTTGCAGATGGACCAGAAGGTTTGAAGACTCTGAAGGACAAGGCAAGCAACCCTTTGACCATGTTTAGGAAACCCTTTTTATGCATGTCATATAGCACCATATTATCAATGCACCGGAATCATGTTGAGGTGGTGACCACTTTGGTGTGTTACCTTTGTTATTTTCCTATTGAAACTTGCATCAAGCATGACCCTACCTTCCTATGAGGGTTATGCGGGTGGGAGTAGATAGGATGCTATGGTAGTGGCTAAGCAAGTGGGACGGGAATATGCATGGTGATGGAGGCAAAGTGCTTTCAAAAGACTTTTCGAAAACCTCGCGGGGTGCCACTTATGCCCGAGGGAGACGATGAGTTGGGTGACCACTTGATGACGAAGTGGTGTACCAAGGCAAGTGTGTGTGTGTGTGTGTGTGTGTGTGTGTTGTTTTCAAAATGGATTGGTTTAAGTTGCGACCGTTATTCCAACCTTACATGCGCAACCACTCTACCCTTATATGGGAAAGGGCATTATTGATTACCTAGGCCGATACTAGCATGGTGCCCACATTAATAGTGACAGGGGTGACACAAGGTCACTCTCGGGATGGGGCCGTGCTTGGATAGGCGGCCATGACTGTTTTTACAGGGCACTGGACACACCGTTGGTACCCCGTGCTTGTGGTATGTGATGAATATGGGTGCATGGCTCCAAAAATTTGAAGATGTGAAATGTTGGGCACGGGGGTTACTACCAATCGAGTGGACTCTATGTTGGTGTCGTTGATACGTCCATTGTGCATCATGCTTATATGTTGATAATTATTGCATTATGGGCTATTATTATGTGTTTTGTCACAATACTTATGCCTTTTCTCTCTTATTTTACAAGGTTCACATGAAGAGGGAGAATGCCGGCAGCTGGAATTCTGGGCTGGAAAAGGAGCAAACTCTGGAAAACTATTCCGCACAACTCCAAAAGCCCTGAAACTCAGCAGAACATCGTTTCGGAAAATAAAAAAAAATATGGCGAAAGAAACAAACGAGAGGGGCCACCGGCTGTCCTCGAGGGTGGGGGCGCGCCCCCCTTCCCAGGGCGCGTCCCCCTACCTCGTGGGCCAGCCGGCAGGCCCTCGATGCTCATCTACTCCTATATGAGTTTTTTTTACCTGGAAAAAATAAGAAGGAGGCTTTCGGGACCAGACGCCGCCGTCTCGAGGTGGAACCAAGGCGGAAACCAATCTAGGGCTCCGGCATAGCTGTTCTGCCGGGAATACTTCTCAGCAGGAAGGGGAAATCGTCACCGCCGTCATCACCAACAACTCTCCCATCTTGGGGAGGGCTATATTCATCAACATCTTCACCAGCACCATCTCCTCTCAAACCCTAGTTCATCTCTTGTATCCAATCCTTATACCCAAACCTCAGATTGGTACCTGTGGGTTGCTAGTTCTGTTGATTACTCCTTGTAGTTGATGCTATTTGGTTTATTTGGTGGAAGATCATATGTTCAGATCCATTATGCATATTAATACCCCTCTGATCATTAACAATATTATGTCTTGTGAGTAGTTACTTTTATTCGTGAGGACATGGGAGAAGTCTTGCTATCAGTAGTCATGTGAATTTGGTCTTCGTTCGATATTTTGATGAGATGTATGTTGTTTCTCCTCTAGTGGTGTCATGTGAACGTTGACTACATGACACTTCACCATTATTTGGGCCTAGAGGAAGGCATTGGGAAGTAATAAGTAGATGATGGGTTGCTAGAGTGACAGAAGCTTAAACCCTAGTTTATGCGTTGCTTCGTAAGGGGCTGATTTGGATCCATATGTTTCAGGCTATGGTTAGGTTTACCTTAATACTTCTTTTCTAGTTGTGGATGCTTGCATTAGAGGTTAATCATAAGTGGAAGGCTTGTCCGAGTAAGGACAACACCCAAGCACTGGTCCACCAACATACCAAATTATCAAAGTACCGAACGCGAATCAGACGATCGTGATGAAAACTAGCTTGACGATAATTCCCATGTGTCCTCGGGAGCGCTTTCCTTTATATAAGAGTTTTTCCAGGCTTGTCCTTTGCTACAAAAAGGATTGGGCCACCTTGCTGCACCTTATTTACTTTTACCTTTTGTCACTTGCTACCAATTACCTTATCACAAAACTATCTGTTACCTATAATTTCAGTGCTTGCAGAAAATACCTTACTGAAAACGGCCTATAATTTCTTTCTGCTCCTCATTGGGTTCGACACTCTTACTTATCGAAAGGACTACGATAGATCCCCTACACTTGTGTGTCATCAAGACTCTTTTCTGGCGCCGTTGCTGGGGAGTGAAGCGCCTTTGGTAAGCGGAATTTGGTAAGGAAAAATTTATATAGTGTGTTGATATTTATTGTCACTTGTTACTATGGCTCAAAATTCTTTGAGGGGCTTGTTCGGGGTATCTTCACCCCGAGTAGAAGAGCAAAGAGTTGCTCCTCAACCTACTGCACCTATTGAAAATGTTTGCTTTGAGATTCCTTCGGGTATGATAGAGAAACTGCTTGAAAAATCCCTTTACAGGAGACGGAACACCGCATCCCGACTTACACCTAATCTATGTAGATGAAGTTTGTGGATTGTTTAAGCTTGCAGGTATGCCCGAGGATGTTATCAGGAAGAAGGTCTTCCCTTTATCTTTGAAGGGAAATGCATTGACATGGTTTAGGCTATGCGATGATATGAGATCATGGAACTTTAATCGTCTGAAGCTGGAATTTCATCAGAAGTTCTACCCTATGCACGAGGTTCATCGTGATCGTAATTATATTTATAATTTCTGGCCTCACGAAGGAGAAAGCATCGCTCAAGCTTGGGGGAGGATTAAGTCAATGTTATATTCAAGCCCAAATCATGAGCTCTCAAGAGAAATGATCATTCAAAATTTTTATGCTCGGCTTTCTCATAATAATCGCTCCATGCTCGATACTTCTTGTTCTAGCTCTTATATGATAAAGACTATTGACTTCAAATGGGATTTATTGGAAATAATTAAATGCAACTCTGAAGATTGTGATCTCGACAAAGGTAAGGAGTCAGGTATGACCCCTAAGTTTGATTGTGTTAAAGCTTTTATGGATACCGATGTTTTCCGTGAGTTTAGCACTAAATATGGACTTGACTCTGAGATAGTAGCTTCTTTCTGTGAATCCTTTGCTACTCATGTTGATCTCCCCAAGGAGAAGTAGTTTAAATACCATCCCCCTATTGAAGTAAAAGTAGTTGAACCTATTAAAGTTGAAGAAAAGACTATCACTTATAATGTTGATCCTGTTATACCTACCGCTTATATTGAGAAACCACTTTTCCCTGTTAGGATAAAGGATCATGCTCAAGCTTCAACTGTAGTTCGTAAGAGTAATACTAGAACACCTACACCCTTTGAGAAAATTAAAATTGAACCTAGTGTTGCTATGGTTAAGGATCTCTTGGTAGAAGATTTAGATGGACATGTTATTTACCTCCAAGAAGAGTCTGCTAGAATAGCCAAACCCAACGCTAGGAACAAACATAAGCCGGTTGTAGGCTTGCCTGTTATCTCTGTCAAGATAGGATATCATTGCTATCATGGTTTATGCGACGTTGGTGCTAGTGCGAGTATTATCCCTCTTGATTTGTACAACGAAATTATGCATGATATTGCACCTGTTGAGTTAGAAGGGATTGATGTTACTACAATGTTGGGGATATCGCTTATCGGGAACTTATCGGTCGACCCATGATAAGGGGTAAATCGGCCAGCTTATCGGCAAATAGGCCGATTTATCGCCATATCGGCTGATTTATCGGCCGATTTATCTTATCGGTCAAACAACGGTAAGCGATAAATCGGCCGATTTATCGGCATATCGGAAGATATCTTGAACAGTGTGTTACTATTAAGCTTGCTAATAGAGACACTATTTCACCGTTGGGATTGTTAGAGATATTGATGTCTTGTGTGGGAAGGTTAAATACCCTGCCGATTTTCTTGTTCTTAGTTCCCCTCAAGATGAATTCTGTCCCATTATATTTGGCAGACCCTTCTTAAATACTGTTAATGCCAAGATAGACTGCGTGAAAGATATTTTTATTGGGTTAGGGGATACGTCTCATGATTTTAACTTTGCTAAATTCCATAGACAACCCCTTGAAAAGGCACCACCCAGTAAAGATGAAATTATTGGTCTTGCTTGTATTGCCGCGCCACCTAATGATCCTTTAGAACAATACTTGCTAGACCATGACAATGATATGCATATGAATGAGAGAAGGGAAATAGATGAAATATTCCTTACACAGGGACCCGTATTGAAAAACAACTTGCCTGTTGAAATCCTAGGGGATCCTCCTCCACCCAAGGGTGATCCCGTGTTTGAACTTAAACCTTTGCCTGATAATCTTAAGTATGTTTATCTTGATGAAAAGAACATATATCCTGTTATTATTAGTGCTAACCTTTCAGACAAAGAAGAAGAAAAATTATTGAAAACTCTGAAGAAGCATCGTGTTGCTATTGGATATACTCTAGATGATCTTAAGGGCATTAGTCCCACTATATGCCAACACAAGATAAAATTGAAAGAAAATGCTAAACCAGTTATTGATCATCAGCGACGGTTAAATCTTAAGATGAAAGAAGTGGTAAGGAAGGAAATACTAAAGCTCCTAGAAGCAGGTATTATCTATCCAGTTGGTGATAGTCAGCGGGTAAGTCCTGTCCATTGTGTTCCTAAGAAAGGAGGTATGACTGTCGTTCCTAATGATAAAGATGAATTGATCCCGCAAAGAATAGTTACAGGTTATAGGATGCTAATTGATTTCCGTAAGTTAAATAAAGCTACTAAGAAAGATCATTACCCCTTGCCATTTATTGATCAAATGCTAGAAAGGTTATCCAAACATACTCATTTCTGCTTTCTATATGGTTATTCTGGTTTCTCTCAAATACCTGTGTCAAAAAGGGATCAAGAAAAGACCACCTTTACTTGTCCTTTCGGTACCTTTGCTTATAGACGTATGCCTTTTGGTTTATGTATTCCACCTGCTACCTTTCAAAGATGCATGATGACTATATTCTCTAATTTTTGTGAAAAGATTGTTGAGGTTTTCATGGATGATACCTCCGTTTACGGAACTTCTTTTGATGATTGCTTAACCAAACTTGATCGAGTTTTGCAGAGATGTGAAGACACTAACCTTGTCTTGAATTGGGAGAAGTGCCACTTTATGGTTAATGAAGGCATTGTCTTGGGACATAAAATTTCTGAAAGAGGTATTGAAGTTGACAAAGCTAAAGTTGATGCTATTGAAAAGATGCCATGCCCTAAGGATATCAAAGGTATACGAAGTTTCCTTGGTCATGCCGGGTTTTATAGGAGGTTCATAAAGGACTTCTCCAAATTCTCCAGGCCTCTGACTAATCTCTTACAAAAATATATTCCTTTTGTCTTTGATGATGATTGTCCAGAAGCATTTGAAATACTTAAGAAAGCATTGATCTCTGCACCTATTGTCCAGCCTCCTGACTGGAATTTACCCTTTGAAATTATGCTACCACTAAGAAAGAATTTTTAGCAGTTGTGTTTGCTTGTGATAAGTTTAGACCTTATATCATTGATTCTAAAGTAACTATTCACACTGAACATGCTGCTATCAAATACCTAATGGAAAAGAAAGATGCTAAGCCTAGACTTATTAGATGGGTTCTTTTGCTACAAGAATTGGACTTGCATATTATCGATAGAAAGGTAGCTGAGAACCTCGTAGTAGATAACTTGTCTAGGTTAGATAATATACTTGATGACCCACAACCTATTGATGATAGCTTTCCTGACGAACAACTAGCTGTCATAAATACTTATCGTACTGCTCCATGGTATGCTGATTATGCTAATTATATTGTTGCTAAGTTTATACCTCCTAGCTTCACATACCAGGAAAAGAAAAAGTTCTTCTATGATTTGAGACATTACTTCTGGGATGACCCACATCTTTATAAAGAAGGAGCAGATGGTATTATTATACATTGTGTTCCTGAGAATGAATAGGAACATATCCTACGCAAGTGCCACTCCAAAGCTTATGGAGGACACCATGCGGGACACAGAACTGCACACAAGGTATTGCAATCCGGTTTTTATTGGCCTACTCTCTTCAAGGATGCCCGTAAGTTTGTCTTATCTTATGATGAATTTTCAAGAATTGGTAATATTAGTAGACATCAAGAAATGCCTATGAATTATTCACTTGTTATTGAACCATTTGATGTTTGGGGCTTTGATTATATGGGACCTTTTCCTGCCTCTAATGGGTACACACATATTTTAGTTGCTGTTGATTACGTTACTAAGTGGGCAGAGGCTATTCCAACTAGTAGTGTTGATCATAACACCTTTATTAAGATGCTTAAAGAAGTTATATTTCCAAGGTTTGGAGTCCCTAGGTATCTAATGACTGGTGGTGGTTCACACTTTATTCATTGTGCTTTCCGTAAGATGCTTGCTAAGTATGATGTCAACCATATAATTGCATCACCTTATCACCCACAGACTAGTGGTCAAGTAGAACTTAGTAATAGGGAGTTGAAATTAATCTTGCAAAAGACAGTTAATAGGTCTAGACAGAATTGGTCCAAGAAACTAGATGATGCATTATGTGCCTATAGAACTGCATACAAAAATCCTATGGGTATGTCTCCATATAAGATGGTATATGGAAAAGCATGTCACTTACCTCTTGAGCTAGAACATAAGGCATATTGGGCTATTAAAGAGCTCAACTACGATTTCAAACTTGCTGGTGAAAAGAGGCTATTTGACATTAGCTGTCTCGATGAATGGAGAACCCAGGCCTACGAGAATGCCAAACTGTTTAAAGAAAAAGTTAAAAGATGGCATGACAAGAGGATACAAAAGCGTGAGTTTAACGTAGGGGATTATGTCTTGCTATTCAACTCTCGTTTAAGATTTTTTGCAGGAAAACTTCTCTCCAAGTGGGAAGGACCTTACGTTATTGAGGAGGTCTATCGTTCCGGTGCTATAAAAATCAACAACTTCGAAGGCACCAATCCAAAGGTGGTGAACGGTCAAAGAATCAAACATTATATTTGAGGTAATCCTATAAATGTTGAAACCAATGTTATTGAAACCGTAACCCCGGAGGAATACATAAGGGACACTTTCCAGAATGATTCAGCCTCCAAAAAGGAAGAGGTATGTGATACGGTAAGTAAACCGACTCCAAAACAGTTCTAAAGGCAATTTTTCTCCGTTTTGGAATATTTAGAAAAATAGAAAAATAAACCGCAGTCCGGAGGAGACACGAGGCCTCCACGAGGGTGGATGGCACGCCCCCCTTCCCAGGGTGCGCCCCCTGCCTCGTGGGCACCCCGTGTGTCCCCTGGACTCCGTTTTCTTGTGGGTTACTCCTTTTGCTCGGGAAAAATTCATTATATACACCCCCGAAGGTTTTGACCTCTGTATCATGCAAATATCCTCTGTTTTCATTTCGAGCTGATGTTTTTGAGAGATCTAGATCATCATGGCGTCCTACAACATCCCCAAGGACAAGTTCTTTGAGAAGGTCATCAACCCCTACCTTGCGGAGGTGTTGCACGACCCTAAAACCATGTAGTTGCATGAGGGGGTGCTGCACATCCGTGATGTTGAGGGGCCAAGGAGGACCGGAAGCGTGGAGACAAGGCTCGAAGCAATGGAGCAGCAAGTTTTCAAGTGCCAAGGTATGGTGGAACGAATACTCGACGCCAACCACATGATGATCTCGGAGTTTGCCAACAACCACAAGATGGACTCAAGGATCTTCGGGGAAGCCATCTCCAATCTTCAAGAGAAGATCGATCACCTCCAAGCCTAGATCTATGACCTGCAAAACCAAAACTGTGAGTATGAATATAGATTCAAGAAGATGGGTTTGGATGCAGATTTGACTATCCCGGAGACTCGATCATCCTTCTACGATGGTGAACCCATGCCTTGGAAGGTGGACACGAGCCTACATCATCAACAACTCCATCCTCACCACCCCCGAAGAAGGAGACATAATCATATGGGTATGGGCACTTCCCTTGGCAACTGCCAAGCTTCGGGGAGTGACCCCGGTATCATATCACCATCACTCCTATCTCTACCGTTTTACTTCGTTTGATCCTTTTGGTAGTATCTTGAACTATTAGAATAAAGTTAGCATGATCTAGTTGTGAGCTTTTGCTTTGTGAGCTTTATCCTTTGTAATCAAGTCCGTGAGCTATATAATAAAGATTAGTGTTGAGTCAAGGGCTTGATTTCCTCACTTGGGTCGTGATAAAAAGAAAGAAAACATAAAGAGTATCAAAGAGATCATATCGATCTTATGGGAAGTAATGACTTCACATAGAAGAGTATGATAAATAAAAGTTGTTGGGAGGTGACAAACATAGTTTTGGTCATCGTTGCAATTAATAGGAAGTGATAAAAAAAGAGATGCTTCACATACAAATATACTATCTTGGACATCTTTTATGATTGTGAGCACTCATTAAAGTATGACATGCTAAAGAGTTGATGTTGGACAAGGAAGACACCATAATGGGTTATGTCTTCTTATATCCGAAATAAAGTATATTGTCATGGATCATTCAACATGTTGAGCTTGCCTTTCCCCCTCATGCTAGCCAAAATTCCTCGCACTAAGGAGAGATACTACTTGTGCTTCCATATATCCTTAAACCCAGTTTTGCCATGAGAGTCCACCATACCTACCTATGGATTGAGAAAAATCCTTCCAAGTAAGTTGTCATGTTGCAAATCCGCTAAAATATGTATGATTTATTAGTGTGGGAGAAATTAGCTTTATACGATCTTGTGATATGGAAGTAATAAAAGCGACGGACTGCATAATAAAGGTTCTTATCACAAGTGGCAATATAAAGCGAAGTTCTTCTATGCTAAGACTTTGTGCATCCAACCATAAAAACACATGACAACCTCTGCTTCCCTCTGCGAAGGGCCTATTTATTATTCCTGTCTCATAAGTGTCAAGGTGAAATCCACCTTTCCTTTTTTACATTTTATCCTTTGGCAAACACATTGTGTTGGAAAGATCCTAACATATATACCCACTTGGATGTAAGTTTTCATGATCTATTACTGTTGACATTACCCTTGAGGTAAAAGGTTGGGAGGCAACACCATAAGCCTCTACCTTTCTCTGTGTCCGATTAAAACTCCATAAACATAAGTATTGCGTGAGTGTGAGCAATTGTGAAAGACTATATGATAGTTGAGTATGTAGGCTTGCTGAGAAGCTCTTATATTAACTCTTTCTGATATTACGATAAATTGCAATTGCTTCAATGACCGAGCTCAACGTTTGTTAGTTCCAATGAAGTTTATGATGCATGCTTGATATTGTGGATGATTTGTTACTTTAGCATAAGAATCATATGACTATATTTATATAAGTTGTTGTTATGAGAATGATCATGATGCCCTCATATCCGTATTTTGTTTTTATCGACACCTCTATCTCTAAACATGTGGACATACTTTTCGATATCAGCTTTCACTTGAGGACAAGCGAGGTCTAAGCTTGGGGGAGTTGATACGTCCATTTTGCATCATGCTTATATGTTGATCATTATTGCATTATGGGCCGGTATTATGTGTTTTGTCACAATACTTATGCCTTTTCTCTCTTATTTTACAAGGTTCACATGAAAAGGGAGAATGCCGGCAGCTGGAATTCTGGGCTGGAAAAGGAGCAAACTCTGGAAACCTATTCTGCACAACTCCAAAAGCCCTGAAACTCAGTAGAACATCGTTTCGGAAAATAAAAAAAATATCTGGCGAAAGAAACCACGAGAGGGGCCACCGGCTATCGTCGAGGGTGGGGGGCGGCCCCCCTACCTCGTGGGCCAGCCGGCAGGCCCTCGATGCCCATATTCTCCTATATGAGGTGTCTTGACCTGGAAAAAATAAGAAGGAGGCTTTCGGGACCAGACGCCGCCGTCTCGAGGCGGAACCGAGGTGGAAACCAATCTAGGGCTCTAGTAGAGCTGTTCTGCCGGGGATACTTCCCTCTGGGAGGGGGAAATCGTCACCGCCGTCATATCCAACAACACTCCCATCTTGGGGAGGGCTATCTTCATCAACATCTTCACCAGCACCATCTCCTCTGAAACCCTAGTTCATCTCTTGTATCCAATCTTCGTACCCAAACCTCAGATTGGTACCTGTGGGTTGCTAGTAGAGTTGATTACTCCTTGTAGTTGATGCTAGTTTGTTTATTTGGTGGAAGATCATATGTTCAGATCCATTATGCATATTAGTACCCCTCTGATCATGAAAAATATTATGTCATATGAGTAGTTACTTTTGTTCCTGAGGACATGGGAGAAGTCTTGCTATTAGTAGTCATGTGAATTTGGTCTTCGTTCGATATTTTGAAGAGATGTATGTTGTCTCTCCTCTAGTGGTGTCATGGGAACGTCGACTACATGACACTTCACCATTATTTGGGCCTAGAGGAAGGCATTGGGAAGTAATAAGTAGATGATGGGTTGCTAGAGTGACAGAAGCTTAAACCCTAGTTTATGCGTTGCTTCGTAAGGGGCTGATTTGGATCCATATGTTTCAGGCTATGGTTAGGTTTACCTTAATACTTCTTTTGTAGTTGCGGATGCTTGCATTAGAGGTTAATCATAAGTGGGAGGCTTGTCCAAGTAAGGATAGCACCCAAGCACTGGTCCACCCACATACCAAATTATCAAAGTACCGAACGCGAATCAGACGATCGTGATGAAAACTAGCTTGACGATAATTCCCGTGTGTCCCCGGGAGCGCTTTCCTTTATATAAGAGTTTTTCTAGGCTTGTCCTTTGCTACAAAAAAGGATTGGGCCACCTTGCTGCACCTTATTTACTTTTACCTTTTGTCACTTGCTACCAATTACCTTATCACAAAACTATCTGTTACCTATAATTTCAGTGCTTGCAGAAAATACCTTACTGTAAACTTCCTATCATTTCCTTCTGCTCCTCGTTGGGTTCGACACTCTTACTTATCGAAAGGACTACGATAGATCCCCTACACTTGTGGGTCATCAGTCGTCTAGGGAAAGATACTGATCGGGTGCTTACCCCGGTTACTTAAGGTACTGAGGGTCGTGGATGACACGGAAGTTCCCCGGATCTTGTGGGTAAAGTGTGCAACCTCTGCAGAATGTAAAACAATTCGAATAGCCGTGTCCATGGTCAAGGACAGTAGGGTAACCGCTCTTGGGCTACGTCCAATGTTTGCGTAACCTGGTGTGTGTCTGAGGAAAACAACACGATTCGGTAATATTGATGATGTGATTCTTGAGGAAGTCACGATGAGCTTGAGCATGAGTTTTTTATAACTCTTTCTCGATATTGATGTCTGTAACCTCCTGATACTTGTTGCAGACGCATGCATGTTCTTGATATATGTTGATCATAGTTGCATATGAAAAACTAGCTTTACGCAAAAATGCCAATTTAGTAGTAGAGCCTTGCATAATTATTCTATCATCACACTTGGGTTGTTTGCGAGTACATTCAAAGTACTCATTGGCTTGCCACTAGTTATTTTATTGGCCATGCATGAAATAACAGGTGTATGAAGAAGAGTTCTTTAGTGACGATCATGCGAGCTAGGACACTTCCCAGTCAGAATGTTGTAGGGTTAAGGTAGATGGCATGGGTCCAAGTTTTCCACGAAGATTTCTGTTGTGATGATTTATACTCAAGACTTGACCATAATGGTCACAATTTGTGTAACACGGTATGTATGGATGTAAAGACTCTTGTTATCCAGCTTCTGTGTGTTCAATGAGCATTGATCTCTGGGAACACTGTACACGTTATCGGATCTTGGGTTCCGGCAAAACCCTTAAGGTTCGAACTCTGGGGTGCGCACGAAGATCTCTCCTTCCGCCCTAGCTTGTCTACCCAACAACCCTAGGCATAGCTCATCACATCCAAGGAACAAGGGACACAAAGTTTATACTGGGTTGGGCCACCGTTGTGGTGTAATACCCTAATCCAGTGTGGTGTGGTGGATTGCCTTGTAGGCTGATGAAGAACTAGTACATGGATGAACTACCTCCTGAGGAGAGGGGTTCTTGTGATCGGGTGAGCTTGTGGTGTGTGGCCTTCTATCTGATCAGCTCAACATGAGATCTATGGTGGTGGCTAGTCCTATTTATAGTGGCCCAGGTCCTCTTCCCAAATATTGAGCGGGAAGGGATCCCACAACGGTCATTTTTGAAGGGGGACAGCTAGTACAAGCTATCCTGGCAAAAGGTGGTCTTTGCCTGCCAAAGGCTTTGGTGGTGACGCTGTTGTGGGCTCTATGATGACCTCCATTCCGCTGTCCTGCTGGTCTTGGTCTTGTTGCACTGTTATGGAAACCTTTGCCTGATGCCTCAGGACTCTTCCTCTGCACCTACTCCTTTAGCACCAAAGAGGAAACTTGCACTCTCTTCCCGCTGGTGCCCGCCTGGCCTTGGTTGTCACTGCTCACGTCACAAGGACCTCGCGAGGTGTCCCTCGCTTCGATATCTCTGATCCTCACGAGCTGGACTAGTGAGGCCGCCCTAGGGAATGCCTTGTGGTGTCCGCCTCACGGGGCTTGGCCCCTCATGAGGGTCTTGAGTGGTTGCTAGAGATGCCGGGCCGTACCAGGCCGCCTGGTGAGCCACGCCCTGGGCTGCAGGCAGGCAAGTCTGGGTACCCCTGTTCCCTGAATGCCGACAGTAGCCCCCGGGCCCAAGGTGCGATCGGGCTTGGCTTCGCGGCGAAGCCAAGGCTCAAGTGCGAAGAGCCGTGGGCCCCAAAAGCCTGCGGCCTAGACTGACTCGTGGTGATTGACGCGACGTGGGCGTCTCGACTTCCCCACGCAGCCTCGGCAACTGCTCGATTTGACAAGTCCCTGCATGCATGGAGGATCATCATAACCTGCGATTACGGAGGCCGACGGTTGGCCTTCTCTTGACTATAAATAAGGTAGAGAGTGGGGGGTCCTTGTCTCCCATCTTCTGCCTTCGTTCCTCTCGCTTCTTCTTCTCCCTTGCCCATTACTTGGCCAAGCCGCTCATGGCGCCGATCCGGTGATTTTCCACCGCTAAGAAGGGAAGACTCGGATGTCTACTACGCAACCTTCTTCTTGTAGACGTTGTTGGGCCTCCAAGTGCAGAGGTTTGTAGGACAGTAGCAAATTTCCCTCAAGTGGATGACCTAAGGTTTATCTATCCGTGGGAGCCGTAGGATGAAGATGGTCTCTCTCAAACAACCCTGTAACCAAATAACAAAGAGTCTCTTGTGTCCCTAACACACCCAATACAATGGTAAATTGTAGAGGTGCACTAGTTCGGCGAAGACATGGTGATACAAGTACAATATGGATGGTAGATATAGGTTTTTGTAATAAGTAAATATAAAAACAGGAATGTAGCAAGTGGTAAAAGTGAGCATAAACGGTAGTGCAATGCTAGGAAACAAGGCCTAGGGTTCATACTTTCACTAGTGCAAGTTCTCTCAACAATAATAATATACTTGGATCATATAACTATCCCTCTACATGCAACAACGAGTCACTCCAAAGTCACTAATAGCCGAGAACAAACGAAGAGATTATGGTAGGGTACGAAACCACCTCAAAGTTATTCTTTCTGATCGATCTATTCAAGAGTCCGTAGTAAAATAACACGAAGCTATTCTTTCCGTTCAATCTGTCCTAAAGTTCGTACTAGAATAACACCTTAAGACATATATCAACCAAAACCCTAATGTCACCTAGATACTCCATTGTCACCTCAAGTATCCGTGGGCATGATTATACGATATGCATCACACAGTCTTAGATTCATCTATTCATCCAACACAAAGAACTTCAAAGAGTGCCCCAAAGTTTCTACCGGAGAGTCAAGACGAAAACGTGTGCCAACCCCTATGCATAGATTCCCAAGGTCATGGAACCCGCAAGTTGATCACCAAGACATACATCAAGTGGATCACGTGATATCCCATTGTCACCACAGATAAGCACATGCAGGACATACATCAATTGTTCTCAAATCCTTAAAGACTCAATCCGATAAGCTAACTTCAAAGGGAAAACTCAGTCCATTACAAGAAGATAGAGGGGGAAAAGCCTCATAAGATCCAACTATAATAGCAAAGCTTGCGATACATCAAGATCGTGCCATCTCAAGAACACGAGAGAGAGAGAGAGAGAGAGAGGGAGAGAGAGAGAGAGAGCGAGAGAGAGAGAGAGAGAGAGAGAGAGAGAGAGAGAGAGAGAGATCAAACACATAGCTACAGGTACATACCCTCAGCCCTGAGGGTGAACTACTCCCTCCTCATCATGGAGGGTGTTGGGATGATGAAGATAGCCATCGGAGAGGGATTCCCCCTCCGACAGGGTGCCAGAACAGGTCTAGATTGGTTTTTGGTGGCAACAGATGCTTGCGACGACGGAGTTATTTTCCGGAGGTTTCTGTATTTATAAGATTTTTTGGCGTAGGGCACAAGTCAGGGGGGTCCCCGGGCTGTCCACGAGATAGGGGGGCGCACCCCCCACCCTCGTGGGCAGCCCAAGACTCTTCTGGCCCAACTCTTTTACTCCAGGGGCTTCTTTTGGTCCATACAAAATCATCGAAAATTGTCACGTCAATTGGACTCCATTTGATATTTCTTTTCTGTAAAACTAAAAAACAAGGGGAAAACAGAAAACTAGCACTTGGCTCTGGGTTAATATGTTAGTCCCAAAAATCATATAAAAGTGTATATAAAAGCCCATAAAACATCCTAGAAGGATAATATAATAGCATGGAACAATCAAAACTTATAGATACGTTGGAGACGTATGAAGCATCCCCAAGCTTAATTCCTGCTCGTCCTCGAGTAGGTAAATGATAAAAACATAATTTTTGATGTGGAATGCTACCTAGCATAATTCTCAATGTAATGTTTTTTATTGTGGCATGAATGTTCAGATCCGAAAGATTCAAGACAAAGGTCCATATTGACATAAGAATAATAATACTTCAGGCATACTAACAAATCAATCATGTCTTCTCAAAATAACATGGCCAAAGAAAGTTATCCCTACAAAATCATATAGTCTGGCTATGCTCCCTCTTCATCACACAAAATATTTAAATCATGCACAACCCCGGTTTCAGCCAAGCAATTGTTTCATACTAATTTTTTTCAAACCTTTCAACTTTCACGCAATACATGAGCGTGAGCCATGGATATAGCACTATAGGTGGAATAGTATGATGGTTGTGGAGAATACAAAAGAGGAAGATATTCACACATCAACTAGGCGTATTAATGGGCTATGGAGATGCCCATCAATAGATATCAATGTGAGTGAGTAGGGATTGCCATGGAACGGATGCATTAGAGCTATAAGTGTATGAAAGTTCAAAAGAAACTAAGTGGGTGTGCATCCAACTTGCTTGCTCATGAAGACCTAGGGCATTTGAGTAAGCCCATCGTTGGAATATACAAGGCAAGTTCTATAATGAATATTCCCACTAGTATATGAAAGTGACAAAACAAGAGACTCTCTATCATGAAGATCATGGTGCTACTTTGAAGCACAAGTGTGGAAAAGGATAGTAACATTGTCCCTTCTCTCTTTTCTCTCTTTTTTTGGAGGGGCTTTTATTTTTTTTATTTTTTAGCCCCCCTCTCCTTTTTAGGCCATCTCCTTTTTTGGCCTTTATCTCTTTTTTTTTGTTTCCTCACACGGGACAATGCTCTAATAATGAAGATCATCACACTTTTATTTACTTACAACTCAAAGATTACAACTCGAAGCTAGAACAAAATATGACTCTATGTGAATGCCTCCGACGGTGTACCGGGATGTGCAATGAATCAAGACTGAGATGTATGAATGAATTGTGAATGGTGGCTTTTCCACAAATATGATGTCAACTACATGGTCATGCATGGCAATATGACAATATGAAGCGTGTCATATGAACGGAGCAGTGGAAAGTTGCATGGAAATATATCTCCGAATGGCTATGGAAATGCCATGATAGGTAGGTATGGTGGCTGTTTTGAGGAAGGTATATGGTGGGTGTATGGTACCGGCGAAAGTTGCGCGTTACAAGAGAGGCTGGCAATGGTGGAAGGGTGAGAGTGCGTATAATCCATGGACTCAACATTAGTCATAAAGAACTCATATACTTATTGCAAAAATAAAAAACTCATCAAAACAGAATATTAAACGCATGCTCCTAGGGGAAGGGTTGGTAGGAGTTAACCATCGCGCGATCCCGATCTCCACACAAAGGATGCCAGTCAATAAATACCTCGTGCTCTAACTTCGTCACATAGTGGTTCACCATACGTGCATGCTACGGGAATCACAAACTTTAACACAAGTATTTATTGAATTCATAATTACCCGACTAGCATGACTCTAATATCACCATCCTCATATCTCAAAACAATCATCAAGTATCAAACTTCTCATAGTATTCAACACACTTTATATGAAAGTTTTTATTATATCCCTCTTGGATGCCCATCATATTTAGGACTAAATTCATAACCAAAGCCAATTACCATGCCGTTCTAAAAGACTCTCAAAATAATATAAGTGAAGCATGAGAGTTCAACTATTTCTTTAAAATAAGACCACCGCTGTGCTCTACAAAGATATAAGTGAAGCACTAGAGCAACCAACAAACTACTCCAGAAGATATAAGTGAAGATCAATGGGTAGTTGAATAATTATGTAACTATGTGAAGACTCTCTAACATTTGAGAATTTCAGATCTTGGGATATTATTCAAACCGCAAGCAAAGCAAAATAAAATAACTTGACGCTCCAAGCAAAACACATATCATGTGGTGAATAAAAATATAGTCTCAAGTAAAGTTACCGATGAACGAAGACAAAAGAGGGGATGCCTTCCTGGGGCATCCCAAAGCTTAGGCTTTTGGTTGTCTTTTAATTTTACCTTGGGGTGCCTTGGGAATCCCCAAGCTTAGGCTCTTTCCACTCCTTATTCCATAGTCCATCGAATCTTTACCCAAAACATGAAAACTTCACAACACAAAACTTAACAGAAAACTCGTAAGCTTCATTAGTATAAGAAAATAAAACCATCACTTAGGTAATGTTATGAACTCATTATAAATTCATATTGGTGTAATATCTACTGTATTCCAACTTCTCTATTGTTCATAACCTCCGATACTACTCATAGGTTCATCAAAATAAGCAAACAACATACGAAAAAAAGAATCTGTCAAAAACAGAACAGTCTGTAGCAATCTGTAACTTTCAAATACTTCTGTAAGTCCAAAAATTCTGAAATAAATTGGTGGACATGAGGAATTTTCCTATTAATAATCTGCAAAAAGAATCAACTAAAAATCACTCTCCAGTAAAAAAATGGTAGCTAATCTCGTGAGCGCTAAAGTTTCTGTTGTTTACACCATTATCGCATAAACTTCACACAAGTCTTCCCAAAGGTTCTACTTGGAACAAACACTAATTAAAACACCAAACCACATCTAAACAGAAGCTAGATGCAATATTTATTCCTAAACAGAAGAAAAAACAAAGAAAATAAAATTGGGTTGCCTCCCAACAAGCGCTATCGTTTAAGGTGCCTAGCTAGGCACAATGATTTCAATGATGCTCGCATAAAAGATAAGAATTGAAACCTAAAGAGAGCATCATGAAGAATATAACTAGCACATTTAAGTCTAACCCACTTCCTATGCATAGGGATTTTGTGAGCTAACAACTTATGGGAACAATAATCAACTAGCATAGGAAAGCAAAACAAGCATATCTTAAAAACTTCAAGCACATAGAGAGGAAACTTGATATTATTGCAATTCCTACAAGCATATATTCCTCCCTTATAATAATTTTTAGTAGCATCATGAATGAATTTAACAACATAAGAATCAGATAAAGCATTCTTTTCATGATCCCCAAGCATATAAATTTTATTACACTCCACATAAGCAAATTTCTTCTCATGAATAACAGTGGGAGCAAACTCAACAAAATAATTATCATGTGAGGCATAATCCAATTGAAAACTAAAATCACGATGACAAGTTTCATGGTTATCATTATTCTTAATAGCATACAAGTCAAAACAATAATCATCAAAGATAGCAACTTTGTTCTCATAATCAATTGGAACCTCTTCCGAAATAGTGGATTCATCACTAAATAAAGTCATGACCTCTCCAAATCCACTTTCATCATTATAATCATCATAAATAGGAGGCATGCTCTCATCATAATAAATTTTCTCATTAGAAAATGGGAGACTAAACATATCATCTTCATCAAACATAGCATCCCCAAGCTTGTGGCTTTGCATATCATTAGCATCATGGGTATTCAAAAATTTAATCCTAACAACATTGCAATCATGCTCATCATTCACATATTTTATGCCAAGCATTCTATGTAATTCTTCTTCTAGTCTTTGAGCACAATTTTCCTTCCCATCATTTTCACGAAAGATATGAAAAAGATGAAGCATATGAGGTAACCTTAATTTCATTTTTTTGTAGTTTTCTTTAATAAATGAAACTAGTGATAAAACAAGAAACTAAAAGATTTGATTACAAGATCTAAAGATATACCTTCAAGCACTAACCTCCCCAGCAACGGCGCCATAAAAGAGCTTGATTGGTACTATGCAACCTTCTTCTTGTAGACGTTGTTGGGCCTCCAAGTGCAGAGGTTTGTAGGACAGTAGCAAGTTTCCCTCAAGTGGATGACCTAAGGATTATCAATCCGTGGGATGTGTTGGATGAAGATGGTCTCTCTCAAACAACCGTGCAACAAAATAACAAAGTCTCTTGTATTCC
Organism: Secale cereale; assembly: GCA_902687465.1. Classification (NCBI taxonomy): domain Eukaryota; kingdom Viridiplantae; phylum Streptophyta; class Magnoliopsida; order Poales; family Poaceae; genus Secale; species Secale cereale. The sequence goes on from LR738712.1 coordinate 552,505,592, forward strand.
CAACACACCCAATACAATGGTAAATTTTATAGGTGCACTTGTTCGGTGAAGACATGGTGATACAAGTGCAATATGGATGGTAGATATAGGTTTCCGTAATAAGTAAATATAAAAACAGCAATGTAGCAAGTGGTAAAAGTGAGCATAAACGGTAGTGCAATGATAGGAAACAAGGCCTAGGGTTCATACTTTCACTAGTGCAAGTTCTGTCAACAGTAATAACATACTTGGATCATATAACTATCCCTCAACATGCCACAAAGAGTCACTCCAAAGTCACTAATAGCGGAGAACAAATGAAGAGATTATGGTAGGGTACGAAACCACCTCAAAGTTATTCTGTTTGATCGATCTATTCAAGAGTCCGTAGTAAAATAACACGACGCTATTCTTTCCGTTCAATCTATCCTAGAGTTCGTACTAGAATAACACCTTAAGACACGTATCAACCAAAACCCTAATGTCACCTAGATACTCCATTGTCACCTCAAGTATCCGTGGGCATGATTGTATGATATGCATCACACAATCTCAGATTCATCTATTCAACCAACAAAAAGAACTTCAAAGAGTGCCCCAAAGTTTCTACCAGAGAGTCAAGACGAAAACGTGTGCCAACCCCTATGCATAGATTCCCAAGGTCACAGAACCCGCAAGTTGATCACTAAAACATACATCAAGTGGATCACGTGATATCCTATTGTCACCACAGATAAGCACATGCAGGACATACATTAAGTGTTATCAAATCCTTAAAGACTCAATCCGATAAGATAACTTCAAAGGGAAAACTCAATCCATTACAAGAAGATAGAGGGGGAGAAGCATCATAAGATCCAACTATAATAGCAAAGCTCGCGATACATCAAGATCGTGCCATCTCAAGAACACGAGAGGGAGAGATCAAACACATAGCTACTGGTACATACCCTCAGCCCTGAGGGTGAACTACTCCCTCCTCGTCATGGAGGGCGCCGGGATGATGAAGATAGCCACCGGAGAGGGATTCCCCCTCCGACAGGGTGCCAGAATACATCTAGATTGGTTTTTTGTGGCAACAGAGGCTTGCCTCGGCGGAACTCCCGATCTAGGTTATTTTCCGGAGGTTTCTGTATTTATAGGATTTTTTGGCATAGGGCACAAGTCAGGGGGGTCTCCGAGCTGTCCACGAGATAGGGGGGCGCGCCTAGGGGGGGTGGGCGCACCCCCCACCCTCGTGTGCAGCCCGAGACTCTTCTGGCCCAACTCTTTTACTCTGGGGGCTTCTTTTGGTCCATAAAAATCATCAAAAATTGGCACATCAATTGGACTCCGTTTCATATTCCTTTTCTATAAAACTCAAAAACAAGGGAAAAACAGAAACTATCACTGGGCTCTTGGTTAATAGGTTAGTCCCAAAAATCATATAAAAGTGTATATAAAAGCCCATAGAACATCCTAGAAGGATAATATAATAGCATGAAACAATAAAAAATTATAGATACGTTGGAGACGTATCAGACTCCTTGCGAGGAGCCAGGGGTACTCCATCCAAAGAAAAGACTATTCTGTCCTCATGGCGCCGGCATGAGATCGGAAGTGACGAGGCCTTGGTACGAGCAGCCTCCCCCTGGCTATCCATTGCCCCTTTACGCCAGGGCGCCGGGCCATGGTGAGGGGGTTGGCGCCCAGTGCCGCCCGCGCCATGGCCTCACCTACCGTGCCGTAGTGGTGCACGCCGCCGTCCCGCGAGCACATGCCAGAGGCTCCTCACGTGAGTTCGTGGTGTGGGACGTGATGCCTCCTAGATCTTGGATTCTCTTCCCACCGTTCTTCGCCGTGGAGGTACCGCCGAGGGGGCTGCTCGGGCTACGGTTGCGACACACCGAGTGCCGAGCCCCGACGACGATGGCGGAGGTCGAGGTCGTCTCCCCAGGCAAGGTTTACATGACTCGCGGATGGGGCGAGGTCGGCTGTGCCTGAGGCTCAGAAGGCGCCCTCGCCATCCACTTCGAGTACGACGCCCCTCCACGCTGTGCTTCAATGTTTCAATGAGGAGGGATGCCGCCTGTAATGTTGCCCTGGAGGGGGCCGCCGGGGTGATGCCGCGGCCGGCGCCACACTAGCCATTGATTCTGCTACTAGCCTGTCTAGCAGTGTAATGCCCCAGATGTAACACTTTCCATTTGTGGCAATATATGAAACTTTGACTTCATCAATTCCATTCCAGGCTCTTCTTTCATTTCGTGTTTCTTTGTTTTGTCGTGTGCGTGTATGCATTTCATCCATGTCATGTTGTCATGTGCATTTCATTGCATTGAGTTGTCACTTGGACCCGGTCCCACTCGTCTCTTCCCGTTGTCCGTTCCGAGTTCCGACGCTCTCACACGTGCCCGTGGCATCCCCGAGTGCTTCTTTCGTGTGTGGCTGTGTAACGTTTCCGGTATGACGTGAGACTTGTCGTGCGATGTTGTTTTGGTACGTGTAGGCCGCCTGTCAAGTTTCGTCATGTTTGGAGTTCGTTTGGTACTCCAACGGTTAACGTAGTGGGCTAAAAGAACCTCTTCTTTAAGGCCCAAGACCCCCTCCACAACAGCCCACAAACCCAATACAACCCTTCCCATCATCTCGTTCGTCGAATCGTGATCGCGGGGCCGAAAACCGCTCCCCATTTGGAGTCTCCCAGCTCCTTGTGCCTATAAATTAGTCCCCAACGTCCATTTTTGCGTCCAAACCGTAGCTCCACTCCTCTCGCAGCCGCCGGACGTGTCCGTCCGCGCGCCGGACGTGTCCGCCGACGCGCCGGACCAATCGGCGCCCGCCATGTGTCTAGACTCGCGCCGCCAGTTCCACAGCGCCGCCGGGCCCACCGCGGCCCGAGGCCGGCCCGCGAGGCCCGCGCGCCTCCGCCGCCCGCAGCCCTCGCCTTCCCCGCCGCGGGCGCCCGCCTCGTCGCCGTTGGGCGCACCTCGCCGCCGCTGCCGCCGCCAGATCGGCGCCGCCACGCGCACCTGCTCCGCCCCAACGCTGTTGCACCGATCCGAGCCACCGTGCCTCCACGCTACCACCGCCGCCGGCCTCCTCCGAACCAAGGGCCGCCTCCGGTCGCCGCTTCATCGCCGCCGGCGCCGAGGGGCCTCGCCGCGCCGGCCGCCTTGATCCCTTCAGATCCGATCGCCGCCGCCGGGCCGAACCCTAACGGGTCGGACCCGTCGCCCGGACCCGCTCCGCTCCTCCTCTTGATCCGCCGGTCCGGACTTCATCCACGTCACCTCGAACTTGTCCGCCCGACCCCCTCTCGAGGATGGTTTTTACACTAAGTCCCTGAATTGCATATGTTTTTGGCATCTTTGCATGGCTGTAACTTTTAGTGTGCTTGTCCAAATTGTGCATATGATATGTCGAAATGATCGTGGTGACGTGCTCTACATTTTGTTCCATTGTGGCATGCTTGTTTGAGATCATCTAGAGGTCCTAATCTCTGTTGCAAGAGTGCTACTTGTTATAAACTGCTGCAACTTGTTATTTTCATGCCATGTTTGATATGTGATAACTTGGTGCATGTTTATCCAAATGAAGCAAATGATATGTCAAAATGTTCGTTGTGAGATGATCTACATGATGGTTGCTGTAGAATTCATGTTAGGTTTCTTATTACCATGTTAAACTTGGTTGCAAAAGTGCATGTGGCTGTTAAGTTATGAAACATGTTATGAGATGCTGATTTGAAGTGCTCGTTGCTATTGATGTGTTTGTCCCCTTGTCACACGCCAATATGTTTTAGAATCACCATCATGTGGTATTTGCTGTGGTGCAAACCACTTCCCATGTTATGCCTTGAGGTGACTTAAACATGCTTGTAAACATGCCATGCCAACATAACTGTTTTATACTTAGTGAAATTTATGCTAAGTCTGAATCTATCATAACCTGATGCTATGTTTGCTTGATGCCCTAGTCAAATCCATGCATGTTTTGGAGTGGCCAATGATCATTCCTTGTTGTCCATGTTATTGTCTGTCCATCCATGCCCTCACTTGCTCATATGGGTTGCTGTAGCTTATTTATTTCTTGCTCCCAAGTTGCTATAAATTATATCTGTCAGGTTTTTAACAGCATGATCAATTTGGCATAGCTTGTTGCTATTGATCCATGCCTCCTAAGGAGTTGCTCCAATGGAGTTGTTTGCTGTAGGATATGTCTAATTCATGTGCATGCTTATTGTCATCATGTTTGGGTGCTGTTGAGTTTATATTTCTTGCTCCAAAGTTGCTATGTGGCTGTTAATTTCAACTTTGCAATGTATCTTGTTTCGTGTGTATGTGTTGAACCGTTGCTCCGTTTTGAGTGTGCCCTATATGACACTTGTGTGATTCTGCATGTAGAATCATAATATCATGTTGTTAACATGTTTGGAGTGTGTTTGCTTGATGTTTGGGTGCATCTTGCACCGTTGCCATGCTTGTCTTGTTTTGCTCGTATCTTCTTGACCGTAGCTCTGAATTAAACAAACTTTATATGAAACTTGATTGGAATTCCGTTTAGATCATCATGGTGCATGTTAACTTGCTGTTTAACAATTTTAACTTAAGGTTTGTTCAGATCTGGACCAATTTCAAAATATGCTTATGAGGACTTACCGGATTTGCTATACGTGGCTTCCGGCCTCTTTTAAACTTGTTGTCTTGTGTTGCTCTTGTGTGCTTCATCCCTTGACATGTATTGCATCATATATGCATCATACTTGCATCATGTTTATTGTGCATTGCAACTTGTTTGATTTGGTGCCATGTTATGTTCTTGTGTTGAGTAGAGCCGGAAGCCGAGACCGAGAACGAGGTTACTACCGAGGTTGAGTATGTGGAGCCATCTTACGATCCCATCGACGACTCGACAGGCAAGATGACCTGACCCAGATATCATTACTATCTTTGCCTATTGCTAGATGTCTCGCTCTTTAGCTTATTGCCTCGATGCCCATATTTGTTTGTCAGCCTCCTATTGTAACCATGAACCTATCTAACCACCCAACCTAGCAAACCTTTGTTTGGCTACGTAAGCTTCGCTCAGCCCCTCTTATAGCATTGCTAGTTGCAGGAGAAGATTTGAAGATTCTTGCTTCATGTTGAAGTTATTGTTGGGATATGACACTATATAAACTCTTAAACTAAATCATCTATATATTGGTAATGGGTGGAAGGCTAAGCCTCTTGCTTGGTGTTTTGTTCCACTCATGCCGCCCTAGGAACCGTATAAATCGGTGTTATGTTCCTTGATTATGCGTCCCTAACACGGTTGGGGTTTATGGGCCCCCCTTGATAACCTGCTTAGCGCTAAAGCTTTTCCAGCAAGTCCCAACATTGGTTCTACATTTGCCTAAACAACTATAAACTTGCATAGGGAGTTATAAACCCTCTTCTTAATCAACAAACCGGGTCAGTGCTCCACATGAGTGTTGGTCCAAACTGGGGGTCCTGTGGGGCCACCTTGGGGAAACCCGAGGGCTGGTAAAAACCTGTAGCAGCACACATTCGGTCGTGGCCTGAGACTAGATACGTGCGGCTACTATCTGGGTGTCGGCACACCGGGAGGATTTGCTGGATTAGTTTTACCTTAGTCGGAATATCTTGAGCACGGGATTCCTAGAATACTCGGGTCTTCCCACCTTAGAGTTGCGACTCCGCAGATCGGGAGCTTGTAATGGGCTAAGTTGGGACACCCATGCAGGGTTTTGAACTTTCGAAAGCCGTGCCCGCGGTTATGTGGCAGATGGGAATTTGTTAATATCCGGTTGTAGAAAACTTGACACCATGTTTAGAATACACTGCTAGCGTGAGTAACCGTGACGGTCATTTTCTGAAAGGTTTCGAGAAGTGAACACGGTGGGGTTATGTTTGACGTGCTTAGATAGCATCACTTCGTGATCACCTTGACGCTTGTGGCACTTCTCTTCTCGCTCTAAACACGTAAGCTGGTGCTGGTGTAGGTGCAACCTTTATTTCTTCAGCCTTGATCCACACCCAAGGCTTAGATAGTTTTGCTACCAGGGAACGGGATTGCTGAGTCCTCCGTGGCTCACAGATTCTACACCACACCAGATGCAGGTACTATGGTGGACTACACAGGTGACGGCACCGAGCTGTACTGGGAGTTCAATCAAGAACGTAGTCGATACTATGTGCACTATCCTGATGATTAGTGGCTTCTACTAGGGGCGATTCGGACCTTGTCGTGGAAATAGCACGTCAGATGTCCGGTTTAGCGGACTTAGTGATGAGGCCGCGCATCTATGTAGTAGCTTGAAGGGGTTGAGCGGAATCGAGAGACGCGATGCAAGACACGGATTTAGACAGCTTCGGGCCCCGGGAAACATCATCCGGTAATAACCCTACGTGCTGTTTGAGGCTAGGTCTCATTATGATCCTCGTGGTGTCGCCGGTAAACTGGCTATTTGTGTCTAAACCTAAAAACTTGTCTAAACCTCTCCTCTAAAACTTGTCTACTTGTGGTTTGTCTAAAACTTGTCTACTTGTGGTTTGTCTAAAACTTGTCGTCTTTTTGGGGAGCCCTGCCCCTCCTTATATATGTTGAAGGGGCGGGTTACGTGACTAGTCCTAGTAGGACTAGGATTGATCTATTACAAGGAGTCCTAGTCTTGTTTCCTTTGTAAGAGAATATTCCCTATGCTTTCTTCATAAACCGGCCCACAATTAATATGAACCGGCCTTCTAGGCCTTGGGCCTTGTCATCCATGATCCGCCCGCCGGGTCACCAGTGACTTGCCAAATATAAACCGTCTTAAGTAGAATGCCAAGTCCGGCCGGGTTATAATTCCGGCCGGTTCATACCACGGGGGTATATCCCCGACATTAGCCCCCAAGTTTAGCTTGGATGTGTCCATGGTAAACTTATGCTGCCAAATAAACACAATAGCGAATCTGATAGGTCGTGCTCCGTGTTAAGAATTTCTTGCAATCCGTCATCTGACCATCCTTAAGTCCTTGTCTTTCCTTCTTCTTAGAAAATCTGGGTCAACAGACCAACTTCATATTCGACTTGCTTGCATAAAAAATATTGTAAATAAAGAATCTATTTGAATCGGCCTTTAATGCTCTGATTTGACAAAAATATTGATCTTGAAATATTCCATTGATATCCAACCGGTTTGGAAATGTAGAACTTGCCGGTTTATGATTGCCAAAATTGTCGGGTCACACAATTACTCTGATTTGTCAAAACTGAAAATTTGAAGATGTTCCTCCTTTATATGCATATTACCTATAGCCCCCAAGTGCCGGGTCATTATGTAATAATGAGCAGGGACTTTGTATATACTTCATTGAAAATAGCCTTGTATAATCTTGAAGAAATCCGGATTGTTCATCCCAATCACTATGAAACTGAATATTCCATATTATGTAGCCCCCAAGTGCCGGGTCATTATGCAATAATGAGCAGGGACTTTGAAAATATGATCATGTAAACTTTAATAGCAACATATAGCCCCCAAGTGCCGGGTCATTATGCAATAATGAGCAGGGACTTTGTAGATATAATCATTGAAAATAACACTATATAATGTAACTTCCATCGTGGGGTTTGAATCCACGTCCACAAGGTTAAGAGCTTTGTGCTTTACCAACTGAGCAGTGGACCTTTCAATATAATGGATGAATACTTGTGTACCTTGAATTGTTGACAGGAGGGATTGGTAGCCCCCAAGTTCCGGTTTAGCTACATTTAGAAGGTGAACCGATACTTCCAGATGAAGCAAATGATCTTTCCATTAGCCCCCAAGTGTCAAGTAGACAACTTGTTTGTGTGCTTGAAACTTGTGTATTTGATGTAATCTCAGTCTGAATAATGTAGCCCCCAAGTGCCGGGTTGTAAGCCTGCAGCAACTCGGGACTTTTCCTTTATAGAATAAATCACTTTCATTGATGAAATAATGTCCATTGCGCTTAAAGCGACTTTGAAAACCTCAATCATAATATTGATAACCATAATAGGAATCCAGCCATGTTGGCTATTGAAGAATGTAATCAGGTTTGAAGACCGGTTCCAATGATGTTTGATCACAATCGGGCCGGGTTAATAAACACCGGTCATTATTTTGTCTCATACTGGCGACTTATAGTCAAAACCAGGCAGGTTTAATAAACACCGGTCATTGTCTGTTTCTGCATAAAACAATCTTAAAAAATGTCCTGCCGGTTTACCACCGGACGGATTATATTGCTCACAAAATATATCAAACACGTATCTGTTTATACTAGAAATAACTTCATACCTGTGATTAAGTATGCTTGATATTCTTAATCCGACGAACTTTGCAGTTTTCCGAGGGAGCTTTTGAGGGACCCAATAATAATTCCGGGTTTGATAAAAGAACACCGGTTTATATCACGCTGAAACCTTGTCCAGAAATTTGTAACTCATACTTGGCTTGCTTGCCTGATAGATAATCCGGGTTATAATGAACACCGGTTTATTTATGCTGGTATTCATGACCCAGACTTTTCACTGAAATTATATATGCTCAATACTCTTAATTCGGTAGGACTTTTAAAAACCCTTGATGAAGATCTTCATGGATCCGATTAGAAACCCGGGCTTTGATGGTAGACTCCGGTTTATTTTGTTCTGAAAAACTTTGTTCAGAAATTTGTGGCTTGTTGCCTGATAAATGATCCGGGTTTTAATGAACACCGGTTTACTCATGCTGGTATTCATGATCCAGACTTTTCACTTTATAGATATGTGGTCAACTTGTGTAGCTGTTCCACTCCGATTTAAAAGGTTATAGAACACAAAAACACCAAAAATATGCAAATTTTGCAAATAAGACCATGTAGTCGAGGCTTTTTCAAAGAGCTGCCAGGCTCAAAGCAAGGTTCAGCCAATCACTGGGACGCGGATTGGCCGACACTCCCAGAGGGCCTAGCCAATCACTGAACGTGGAATTATCCAACTTTTCAGAGGGCCGAAAGAACCGTATATAAAAATTATTCCGATCACTGGGACGCGGATTGGTCGACAATCCCAGAGGGCCTCCAGGGTTCCTCCTGAACCGGTGGGTCAATCTAAACCAATCACTGAATGTGGACTTGTCCAACTTTTCAGAGGGTCGAAAGAACTGTATATAAAAATTATTCCGATCACTGGGACGCGGATTGCCCGACACTCCCAGAGGGCCTCCAGGGTTCCTCCTGAACCGGTGGGTCAATCTAAACCAATCACTGAACGTGGACTTGTCCAACTTTTCAGAGGGTCGAAAGAACTATGAAACCAACCCGATCACTGGGAGTGGATGATACCAACTCCCAGAGGGCCTCCAGGGTTCCTCCTGAACCGGTGGGTCAATGTAAACCAATCACTGAACGTGGACTTGTCCAACTTTTTAGAGGGTCGAAAGAACTATGAAACTAATCCGATCACTGGGAGTGGATGATACCAACTCCCAGAGGGCCTCCAGGGTTCCTCCTGAACCGGATATGGTCTTATGTTGTTGAAAGAGTTTAACTGCTCCTTTTAAGTATATTCTGCAAAATCAGATAGACTGATCAAAGCATCTTATTTTCTTAATGAAAAATGATATATAAAAAGAGAAATAATATTGTAGATGGATATCACCTGAGTGAATTTAAACCGGTATGTTGAATAGACCGGATCACAGGGTGGACGGTAAAACGACTGTCGCATCAGAGGTAGCGCAAACATATGAATCAGCTGCGGTATTGTAAGCCGGCGGAGATGAACGAGTTATCCTCCGTGTTTTAACCGGTGCGGACGCGTGAACCGGTCGTCCGTTCATCTGGTAATGTGACACAAAGGAAAACGCCTTTGTAGAATATGGCCAATGCGTGTTTATGTCCGCAGTGTAACAATGATTTTACCTGTATATGAAAATACCAATAGGGCAGTGTAATGGTGCTCAGAGGAAAAATATCCTGATAAAGTATATAAAAGAGATAACACCTGATTTGTTTGAAGAACAGATGGGCCGGCCGGCGCGGTCGCGAGAGACGGCCGCGTCGTTGTAACCGGTGCTGTCGCGCGAGACGGCCACGGCACTGTAAACCGGTGCGATCGCGAGAGATGGCCACGGCGTTGTGAACCGGCGCTTGAATCCGTGGAATGACGACGATCACTTGTGTCGAACAATGTTTGGCGTGCCTCCACCTCCGTGGTATAATATCATTTTACAATAAATAATTTTCCTGCGTAAAAAATACAGCAGGGCGGTGTATTCTTGCTTGAATGAATTAATATATATTAAAAATAAATAAGATAGATATCACCTGATTCGCCTGGAGGACAGATGAGTCGGCAGCGGCGTCGCAAGCCGGCACATGCGGGTGAGTTAATCGCAGGCGCAGACATCTGTGTGTTTGATGTAAACCGGATCGTAAAAAACGGCGGCGGCCGCTCGTCCATTGGCGAGGGAGTCGGTCGTGGTGTTGGAGATGAGCACGCGTGGGCGCGGATAGACAGGCTGGCTGATGTGTTGATGTAAACCGGACTGCGACACTTATGTTCGTGCATCCGTGGTATACCATCACCCCTCCCCCTTTTTTTATAATAGTCGCCCTGCGTGAAAAAATGCGAGAATAATTGTTATCGGATAAATAAATATGTGCTGATAAAATACGTAGGAAAAATAACACCGTATTTTTGTTGGATGATCGTGGATGTCAATCCATCGCGGCGACTTGAAGCAGTGGCAGGGGTAGTCCACTCGGGGGTGGCGCGGCGACTTGCAGATGAGATCGCAGCAGTGATAGTACTCAATAGTATTATCTTCTCCATTACGTACTAGTACTCAATAGTACTGTCTCATAGTAGTATCAGTGGAAGCACTTGGGGATTCTCTAGACTTGATTTGGTCTTGATTTAAAAAGTACTAGCACCTTTCACCGTGCAAACCGCCGTCAAGCCGGCTGGACATCCATCAATTCTAACTTTTCCCCGTATTAGTGCAAGTAGCACTCGGCTAGTTGGATTTAACTAGTCCCCTACTGCAAAAGGTGGCCATAGCACTGATTCCCTTGGAGTTTGAAGCTGTCAGCCTCGACTAAAAAAAATGCTGCAGCATGGACAACTTGTAGATTAATTGAGCCCGGTGTACGGCGGCTCACAAGCGGCGAATGAATCAGCCGGCAGTGGCTAGTTTTACTTTTCCCCTTTCGATGACATGGCCAATCTTTTCTTGCATATAATAGTAATAGCTGCAGCGATTTGGTCAAATCTCTGTGTCCTTCTGTGACGTTGATTTTCCTTTGGACTCCGGCTGGTTTGTCTGTTGCAGATTTCGATCCGGACTGGCGCTCTTGGAATTTTTGCGAGATTGCTGATAGCGCATCCCGTAGATTGATCAGAACACCGCCTCGGACTTGGTTCCGTACTCTGACTGGCAGTATATTGTAATATCGCTGGGGGCCGGTCAGGCGGTTTGATCCGGACTTGATTCCGCACTCTGACTTTTTATTTTTACACAACAAAATCCTTGATTGTCTCGGTGACTCGGCCGTCTGGAGGATGATGGCGACTAGCTGGCAAGTTAAGCACGTCGGACGGCATGCATCCCTAATTCTCATCTTAAACGTTGAACACGCCAGCTCCAGAACTAATCAAGCTTATGATCCCAAACAAGAAAAAACGTCGCAATGTTGTCTCACGCCGGATCATCCTGCACAATTGTTCACTAGCCTTTCTTCATCCAGTCAATCATGAGCTTTCTCGATCCCTAGACAAGATCCCTTCAAGAACTCAACACCACCGTGCGCAGGCCCCACGGTGGGCGCCAACTGTCGTGGAAATAGCACATCAGATGTCCGGTTTAGCGGACTTAGTGGTGAGGCCGCGCATCTATGTAGTAGCTTGAAGGGGTTGAGCGGAACCGAGAGACGCAATGCAAGACACGGATTTAGACAGCTTCGGGCCCCGGGAAACATCATCCGGTAATAACCCTACGTGCTGTTTGAGGCTAGGTCTCATTATGATCCTCGTGGTGTCGCCGGTAAACCGGCTCTTTGTGTCTAACCCTAAAAACTTGTCTAAACCTCTCCTCTAAAACTTGTCTACTTGTGGTTTGTCTAAAACTTGTCTACTTGTGGTTTGTCTAAAACTTGTCTACTTGTGGATTGTCTAAAACTTGTCGTCTTTTTGGGGAGCCCTGCCCCTCCTTATATATGTTGAAGGGGCGGGTTACATGACTAGTCCTAGTAGGACTAGGATTGATCTATTACAAGGAGTCCTAGTCTTGTTTCCTTTGTAAGAGAATATTCCCTATGCTTTCTTCATAAACCGGCCCACAATTAATATGAACCGGCCTTCTAGGCCTTGGGCCTTGTCATCCATGATCCGCCCGCCGGGTCACCAGTGACTTGCCAAATATAAACCGTCTTAAGTAGAATGCCAAGTCCGGCCGGGTTATAATTCCGGCCGGTTCATACCACGGGGGTATATCCCCGACAGACCTTGTGGCTTTATTTATTTGGTATATTTCATTTGGATCTTCGTCCGTAGTCGGACTGTAATGTTATTTGGATGATGATTTGCCTATGTAATGTATTGTGTGACGTGGCGAGTGTAAGCCAACTATCCTTTTGCAATTTCATCCCTATTTTTACATGAGTCATGCAAAGATACCATACTAGTATGGGCTTATACCTTTAAGTCGTGCCTCGACATGTAGGAGGTATAATCCCATACTGGGCATTGCAAGTTGGTAATCAGAGCCTTCTCCGACCTAGAAGCCCCCACTGATTGATCGAATCATTGACGGTTGAGTCTAGGCACACACTTGAAAATGTTTTGAGTCCTATATATATATATCGGAGAGTAGGATTTCTTTTGCTCCTCATCTCTTTTCACTCTGGTGAGGAATCCTGACGATTACTTGTCTCTTCTACTCTCAAAATTTCACAATTTTTTTTAGTATCACGTGAGTATTGTTTGGATTGTTCCGATGTCTTTGTGACGAGAACATTGTTCTCAATGCCTCCTGTCATTTAGGGGTTGTGGCAGTGTCTCGGGGAGTTGAGCTCCGAGGTGTTGTTGTCACAAATATATCACAGCAGTTCTGGAATACTTAAGACGGCCGTAATCGAAAACTATCCTATGCGGTTAGTGGCAAGATAACCCCGACATCACCTAGTACTGGGGAGGTAGTTCGGGAGTATTGCCATAGCTTGTATAGCAGATGCGTTTCGAAGGTCCGAGGTAAACAGTTTCCGGAAATAACTGGTTATGTGTTGAAGGATGGATATAGTTGGATGTAGGATTAGAGTTGAGTGCGCGATGCTTCCCCTGTATCCCCAACACCTGATTGCATAACTGGAAACTTTCAGAAATTAATAGGTGGGTTCATCTAGTAGTTCGTAGGCATTCTTCCAACGAATGCACGATATGGAGTTCGGGGTTCTACATTGAGTGAAGTAGTTTTATGGGTGTTGTTCCAATCGGGAGTTGCATCTTAAAGGGTCCTTGGCTATGCTGATCCGGGGATTGCAAAACCCTTTTGTAACACGCTCCATAAGCTTTCAGCACGAATATCTCGAACGCAGCTTCTATCTTGTATTTGTTCTATCTGCTCCTTGTTGTTTTTATTTACCTTTTGTTCTCCCAAGTGGCTTCTCAAGAAGATTGTTGTATCATTAAACTGTGGATTACATTCGTTCATTTTGTTCGAATGTTCTTGTGAAGACTTATGTTGCAATTTCTAGCCATTGATTCAGCTTATATATTCTCTCAATCAATGGTTAATAGTTGTCATCTCATTCATGATGGCTCCTAAAAGGCTTCCCAACGCTAACCCAGAGGGTGAAGAAGTTCCTGATCGTCCTCCTTCCCCTCCTCCTCCGTCTGAGGCCTGGAGAGCAATTATGCAAGCGACGAACCAGAACACCCAGATGCTTATGCAAATGATGCAGAACATTCAAGCAAATCAAGCAAATCAAGGTGGTCATGGGAACGAAGGCCAAGGCAATTTGTTCACCAACCTCACTTTGCTACACTCAACCAGTTCCTGGCAAACCAACCGAAGGCATTCAGTTACTGTGTGGACCCTCTAGATGCCGAAGACTGGATAACAGATATCAAGAAGCATTTCGAGTGCAGTAACGTGAGACCTGAGGACTATGTGAAGTTTGCCGCCTTCCAACTCAAGGACCAAGCCGCTGATTGGTGACAGCAGTACAAAGATTCCAGAGAGGGACTTGAAATCTCGTGGGCTGACTTCTGCAAGGATTTTCGCTCCCACCACATTCCCACAAGTGTCATCGAAGGTATGCGTGAGCAATTCCGCAACCTGAAGCAAGGCTCCATGTCTGTCTATCAATACAATGTCAAGTTCCAGAACCTTGCCCGCTATGCCAAGCAAGACATCCCAGATGCCAAGAGCAAGATTTATCAGTTCCGTGGTGGTCTGAAGGATGAACTCCAACTAGCTCTCACCTTGTTTGAGCCTGTTGAATTTGATCAATTCTATAACATGGCACTTAAGCAAGAGGCAGCCCCGCTCAAGATGGAAGCTTCCAAAAAGAGGATCAGAGACGTTATTCACTCCTCCTCTTCTTCCCAAGTGGGCGCAAAGCAGCAGTAGTTTTGGCTTCCACCTCCTCCAGTGATCCGACCTCCCAACAACAACAACAAGCATTCCGGTGGCCATGGTTTCTCCCACCCACCCAACCCAAGCAATCAGTCAAAGAATCACTTTCAAGCTTCGAAGTCAAGTTCTCCTTATCACCGTCCTCTCTCAGAAGTGGTTTGCAACAAGTGCACTCAGAAGGGTCATTATGCTAACAAGTGTCCCAACCTAAGGCGCCTTCCGCCTCCTCCACCTGTCAGCACTGCTATTGTCAAGCATAATCCAAAGCAAGCAAGAGTGAATATGATGAATGCAGCTCAAGCAGAGAATTCTTCAGATGTGATACTTGGTAACCTTCCAGTTAACTCTATTCCTGCAAAAGTGTTGTTTTATTTGAGTGCATCATGTTCTTTCATGTCTCAACCTTTTGCATCCAAGCACAATGTTGACAACAAAAGTTTGCCAAGGGAGTTATCAGTTATTTCTCCGGGGAGACGAATGCATTCTAGTATATTTGCTCCGGATGTATCTATTCGTATGGGTGATTACCGCTTTCTGGCTTCTCCGGTTGTTATCGGCAACTCCAACATTGATCTTATTATTGGGATGGATTGGCTTTCCCAGTATGATGCTCACATTGATTGTGCAAATAAGGAAGTCAAGCTTACTCATTCCGACGAAGGCGTGCTTATCTTCGCCTCTCGAGATAACACAATCACGCTATTCTCTCTCAATGACAAGGGCGAGATTAATGTCATCTCTCAAATTCCGGTGGTCAATGAATATGAAGACGTTTTCCCTGAAGAGCTTCCAGGCATGCCTCCGCATCATCAAGTTGAATTTGTCATTGAACTCGAGCCTAGTACCGAGCCAGCATGCCGGCGTCCGTACAAGCTCTTCCCTGATGAGTTGAAGGAGTTGAAGAGATAACTCGATGAGCAAGAGCGTATGGGTCTAATTAGGCCTAGCACTTGTCCTTGGGGCTGTGGTGTTCTATTTGTCAAAAAGAAGGATGGCACGGAGCGCCTTTGCATTAATTACCGGCCATTGAACAAGAAGACAATAAAGAACAAGTATCTGCTCCCCAACATCAATGAATTGTTCGAGCAACTCAAAGGAGCAAAAGTGTTCTCAAAGCTCGATCTCCGGATGGGTTATCACCAGATCCGTATCCGTGAAGAAGATATTCACAAGACTGCATTCAAAACAAGCTACGGCTCCTATGAATACACAGTCATGTCTTTTGGCCTCACAAATGCTCCACCCACCTTCTCGAGGATGATGCACTACATATTCAACCCCTACACCAATGAATTTGTGCTCGTCTATCTGGATGACATCTTGGTATTCTCCAAGAATGAAGAAGACCATGCCAAGCACCTCCGTTTGGTTCTCGACAGACTCCGTGAACACAAGTTCTATGCCAAGTTCTCTAAATGCAAATTCTGGCTCGATAAGGTCTTGTATCTGGGCCATATCATCTCTGCTAACGGTAGTGCTGTCAACCCCGAGAAAGTTGAAGCGATTGTCAACTGGGAACCCCCTCAGAATGTCAAGCAACTCCGAAGCTTACTTGTTCTCGCTAGCTATTGCAGAAGGTTCGTTGAGAACTTCTCCAAGATTGCCAAGCCTCTCTCCAACTTGCTGCAGAAGAATGTCAAGTACAACTGGTCTCCAGATTGTGATGTGGCATTCAAAACACTCAAAGAAAAGCTCATCTCTACTCCGGTTCTTACTCGTCCGGATGAGTCCAAGCCCTAAGAAGTATTCTGCGAAGCTTCTCTTCAAGGACTTGGTGGTGTGCTAATTCAAGACAAGAAGATTGTGGCATACACTTCTCGTCAATTGAAGCCAAATGAGAAGAACTAACCCACACATGATCTCGAGCTAGCAGCAGTGGTACACGCCTTGATCACATGGAGACACCTTCTGTTGGGCAGAAAAGTCGACATCTTCACCGATCACAAGAGCTTGAAGTACATATTCACACAGCCGAACCTGAACCTTCGCCAGACTCGTTGGGTTGAGATGATCCAAGAGTATGATCCAAGCATCGAATACACACCTGGCAAGGCTATTGTCTTTGCAGATGCCTTGAGCAGAAAGGCATATTGTAACAGTCTCCTTATCAAGCCGTTCCAGCATGAGCTTTGTGAAGCATTCAAGAAGCTCAACCTCCAAGTTGTTCCGCAAGGCTTTCTTGCAAATCTTCAATTTGCTCCTACCTTGGAAGATCAGATCCGTGAGGCCCAACTCAGTGATGCTATGGTGCAAAAAGTGAAACATGGTATTGCAAAGGGTACTCCCAAATACAAGTGCTATCGCGTTGATGAGAAAGACACCTTGTTCTTTGAGGACAGACTTGTGGTTCCCAAGGGTGATCTCAGGAAGCTCATAATGAACGAATCACATGACTCCTCCTCTCCATTCATCCCGGAAGTTCCAAGATGTACCAAGACCTCAAGCAATCTTACTGGTCGACTCGCATGAAAAGGGAGATTGCCCAATTCGTGAATGAATGTGATGTCTGCAGAAGAGTGAAGGCAGAGCATCAACGTCCAGCCGGTCTCCTCCAACCTCTTCCTATTCCCGAGTGGAAATTCGACCACATTGAAATGGATTTCGTCACTGGGTTTCCTAAGTCCAAGAAGGGGAATGATGCTATCTTTGTTGTGATTGACAAGCTAACCAAAGTAGCTCACTTCCTTCCAGTCAAAGAATCCATCAATGCAGCTCAGCTGGCAGAGTTGTACACTTCCAGAATTGTGTCGTTACATGGCATTCCTCAAGTTATCTCCTCAGACCGTGGAAGTTTGTTCACATCCAAGTTCTGGGACTCCTTTCAGTCAGCCATGGGCACTAAGATCCATTTCAGCACTGCGTTTCACCCTCAGACTAGTGGTCAAGTCGAAAGAGTGAACCAGATCCTCGAAGACATTCTCAGAGCTTGTGTCATATCTTTTGGCATGAAGTGGGAAGATTGCCTTCCGTTTGCCAAGTTCTCTTACAACAAGAGTTTCCAAGAAAGTACCGGCAAAGCTCCGTTTGAAATCCTCTATGGTAGAAAGTGTCGTACCCCACTCAATTGGTCCAAGACTGGTGAACGTCAACTTCTTGGCAATGACTTGATCTCAGAAGCCGAAGAAATGTGCAAAGTCATACGTGAGAATCTCAAGGCCGCTTAGTCGCGTCAAAAGAGTTACTATGACGGCAAGCATCGTGATTTGGCCTTCGACATTGGAGATAATGTCTATCTCCGTGTTTCTCCTATGAAAGGAACCCAAAGATTCGGTATCAAAGGAAAGCTCGCTCCTAGATACGTGGGCCCTTTCAAGATCCTTGGCAAAAGAGGCGATCTAGCCTATCAACTTGAGCTTCCATCCAACTTTGCAAATGTTCATGATGTGTTTCATGTGTCTCAACTTCGCAAGTGCTTCAAGACACCTAAACGCACCATTCCGTTCGAGGAGATTGATCTTCAATAGGACTTGTCTTATCGTGAGCACCCTGTTGCTATTCTTGAAGAAACCGAGCGCAAGACTCGCAACAAGTCAATCAAGTTCTGGAAAGTTAAGTGGTCATACCATACCGACCGAGAAGCTATGTGGGAATGAGAAGATCACCTTCGTTCCGAGTACCCTTCCTTCTTCCAGTCCTAGATCTCGGGACGAGATCTTTTCGTAGTAAAGGAGAGTTTGTAATGCCACAGATGTAACACTTTCCATTTGTGGCAATATATGAAACTATGACTTCATCAATTCCATTCCGGGCTCTTCTTTCATTTCGGGTTTCTTCGTTTTGTCGTGTGCGTGTGTGCATTTCATCCATGTCATGTTGTCATGTGCATTGCATTGCATTGTGTTGTCACTTGCACCCGGTCCCACTCGTCTCTTCCCGTTGTCCCTTTCGAGTTCCGATGCTATCACACGTGCCCGTGGCATCCCTGAGTCATTTTTTCGTGTGTGCCCGTGTAACGTTTCCGGTATGACGTGAGACTTATCGTGCGATGTTGTTTTGGTACGTGTAGGCCGCCTGTCAAGTTTCGTGGCATTTGGAGTTCGTTTGTTACTCCAATGGTTAACCTAGTGGGCTAAAAGAACCTCTTCTTTAAGGCCCAAGACCCCCTCCACAACAGCCCACAAACCCAGCACAACCGTTCCAATCATCTTGGTCGTCGAATCGTGGTCGCGTGGCCGAAAACCGCTCCTTATTTGGAGTCTCCTAGCTCCTTGTGCCTATAAATTACTCCTCCATGTCCATTTTTGCATCCAAACCCTAGCTCCACTCCTCCCGCAGCCGCCGGACGTGTCCGTCGACGCGCAGGACCAATCGGCGCCCGCCACATGTCCAGACCCGCGCCGCTAGTTCCACCGCGTCGCTGGGCCCGCCGCGGCCCGAGGCCGGCCTGCGAGGCCCGCGCGCCTCCGCCACCCGCAGCCCTCGCCTTCCCCGCCGCCGGCACCCGCCTCGCCGCCGTCGGGCGCACCTTGCCGCCGCTGCACCGGGCGACGGCGCCGCCGCCGCAGCATGATCGGCGCCGCCCCACGCACCTGCTCCGCCCCGCCGCCGTTGCTCCGATCCGAGCCGCCGCGCCTTCACGCTACCACCGCCGCCGGCCTCCTCCGACCCGAGGGCCACCGCCACCGGGCCGCCTCCAGTCGCCGCGTCATCGCCGCCGGCGCCGAGGGGCCTCGCCACGCCGGCCGCCTCGATCCCTTCAAATCCGATCGCCGTCGCCGGGCCGAACCCTAACGGGTCGGACCCGTCGCCCGGACCCACTCCGCTCCTCCGCCCGATCCGCCGGTCCGGACTTCGTCCACGTCACCTCGGACGTGTCCGCCCGACCCCCTCTCGAGGTTGTTTTTTTCACTAAGTCCCTGAATTGCATATTTTATTCGCATCTTTGCATGGCTGTAACTTTTAGTGTGCTTGTCCAAATTGTGCATATGATATGTCGTAATGATCGTGGTGACGTGCTCTACATTTTGTTCCATTGTGGCATGCTTGTTTGAGATTATCTAGAGGTCCTAATCTCTGTTGCAAGAGTGCTACTTGTTATAAACTGCTGCAACTTGTTATTTTCATGCCATGTTTGATATGTGATAACTTGGTGCATGTTTATCCAAATGAAGCAAATGATATGTCAAAATGTTCGTTGTGAGATGCTCTACATGATGGTTGTTGTAGCATTCATGTTAGGTTTCTTATTACAATGTTAAACTTGGTTGCAAAAGTGCCTGTGGCTGTTAAGTTATGAAACATGTCATGAGATGCTGATTTGAAGTGCTCGTTGCTATTGATGTGTTTGTCCCCTTGTCACATGCCAATATGTTTTAGAATCACCATCATGTGGTATTTGCTGTGGTGCAAACCAATTACCATGTTATGCCTTGAGGTGACTTAAACATGCTTGTAAACATGCCATGCCAACATAACTGTTTTATACTTAGTGAAATTTCTGCTAAGTCTGGAATCAGTCATAACCTGATGCTATGTTTGCTTGATGCCCTAGTCAAATCCATGCATGTTTTGGAGTGGACAATGATCATTCCTTGTTGTACATGTTATTGTATATCCATCCATGCCCTCACTTGCTCATATGGGTTGCTGTAGCTTATTTATTTCTTGCTCCCAAGTTGCTATAAATTGTATCTGTCAGGTTTTTAACAGCATGATCAGTTTGGCGTAGCTTGTTGCTATTGATCCATGCCTCCTATGGAGTTGCTCCAATGGAGTTGTTTGCTGTAGGATATGTCTACTTCATGTGCATGCTTATTGTCATCATGTTTGGGTGCTGTAGAGTATATATTTATTGCTCCAAAGTTGCTATGTGGCTGTTAATTTCAGCTTTGCATTGTATCTTGTTTCGTGTGTATGTGTTGAACCGTTGCTCCGTTTTGAGCGTGCCCTATATGAAACTTGTGTGATTTTGCATGTAGAATCATAATATCATGTTCTTAACATGTTTGGAGTGTGTTTGCTTGATGTTTGGGTGCATCTTGCACCGTTGCCATGCTTGTCTTGTTTTGCTCGTATCTTCTAGACCGTAGCTCCGATTTAAACAAAATTTGTATGAAAGTTGACTATAATTTCGTGTAGATCATCATGGTGCACGTTAACTTGCTGTTTAACAAATTTAACTTAAGGTTTGTTCAGATCTGGACCAATTTCAAAATATGCTTATGAGGACATACCGGATTTGCTATACGCGGCTTCTGGCCTCTTTTAAACTTGTTGTCTTGTGTTGCTCTTGTGTGCTTCATCCCTTGACATGTATTGCATCATATATGCATCATACTTGCATCATGTTGATTGTGCATTGCACCTTGTTTGATTTGGTGCCATGTTATGTTCTTGTGTTGAGTAGAGCCGGAAGCCGAGACCGAGAACGAGGTTACTACCGAGGTTGAGTACAAGGAGCCGTCTTACGATCCCATCGACGACTCGACAGGCAAGATGACCTGACCCAGATATCATTACTATCTTTGCCTATTGCTAGATGTCTCGATCTTTAGCTTATTGCCTCGATGCCCATATTTGTTTGTCAGCCTCCTATTGTAACCATGAACCTGTCTAACCACCCAACCTAGCAAACCTTTGTTTGGCTACATAAGCTTCGCTCAGCCCCTCTTATAGCATTGTCAGTTGCAGGAGAAGATTTGAAGTTTCTTGCTTCATGTTGAAGTTATTGTTGGGATATCACACTATATAAACTCTTAAACTTAATCATCGATATATTGGTAATGGGTGGAAGGCTAAGCCTCTTGCTTGGTCTTTTTTCCACTCATGCCGCCCTAGGAACCGTATAAACCGGTGTTATGTTCCTTGATTATGCGTCCCTAACATGGTTGGGGTTTATTGGCCCCCGTTGATAACCCGCTTAGCGCTAAAGCTTTTCCAGCAAGTCCCAACATTGGTTCTACATTTGCCTAAACAACTAAAAACTTGCATAGGGAGTTATAAACCCTCTTCTTAATCAACAACCCAGGCCAGTGCTCCACATGAGTGTTGGTCCAAACTGGGGGTCCTGCGGGGCCACCTTGGGGAAACCCGAGGGCTGGTAAAAACCTGTAGCATCACACATCCGGTCGTGGCCTGAGACTAGATATGCGCGGCTACTATCTGGGTGTCGGCACGCCGGGAGGATTTGATGGATCAGTTTTACCTTAGTCGGAATATCTTGAGCACGGGATTCCAAGAATACTCGGGTCTTCCCCCCTTGGAGTTGCGACTCCGCAGATCGTGAGCTTGTAATGGGCTAAGTTGGGACACCCATGCAGGGTTTTGAACTTTCGAAAGCCGTGCCCGCGGTTATGTGGCAGATGGGAATTTGTTAATATCCGGTTGTAGAAAACTTGACACCATGTTCAGAATACACTACCAGCGTGAGTAACCGTGACGGTCATTTTTCAAAAGGGGTTCGGGAAGTGAACACTGTGGGGTTATGTTTGACGTGCTTAGATAGGATCACTTCGTGATCACCTTGACGCTCGTGGCACTTCTCTTCTCGCTCTAAACACGTAAGCTAGTGCTAGTGCAGCTCCAACCATTATTTCTTCAGCCTTGATCCACACCCAAGGCTTAGATAGTTTTGCTACCCGGGAACGGGATTGCTGAGTCCTCCATGGCTCATAGATTCTACACCACACCAGATGCAGGTACTATGGTGGACTACACTGGTGACGGCACCGAGTTGTACTGGGAGTTCGATGAAGAACGTAGTCCATACTATGTGCACTATCCCGATGATGAGTAGTGGCTTCTACTAGAGGCGATTCGGACCTTGTGGCTTTATTTATTTGGTATCTTTCATTTGGATCTTCGTCCGTAGTCGGACTGTGATGTTATTTGGATGATTATTTGCTTATGTAATGTATTGTGTGACGTGGCGAGTGTAAGCCAACTATCCTTTTGCAATTTCATCCCTATTTTTACATGAGTCGTGCAAAGATACCATACTTGAGGTCATTCTAGTATGGGCTTATACCTTTAAGTCGTGCCTCGACACGTAGGAGGTATAATCCCATACTGGGGATTACAAGTAGCAGCGATGGCCTCCGGAGGTCCAGCAGCTCTCTTGAGTCCGACGAGTCTCCGGAGACAAGCGACGACAACTACGTGCCCCCGATCTCACGGCGCACTCGAAACGTGCTCGTAAGCATGTCGCTGGTGGTGACCCGCCCAGGGTCGGAGGTGGGCCACCGTGGCCCACTGTTGATGGCGTCGACGATGGCGGCCGTAGTTAGGATCCGCTAAAGTCCTTTTGCGGCGTTCCCTGTGAGGATTCAAAACTGACACCACGGGTGTGTGTAAAGAACTCTTAACGCCTTTGCTGTTATCTTGCTGTCTTGTTAGTACATCCTACTCGTGAGTCCCGTTTCGGCAATATCACCCCCTTTTTTTAACCCTTTCGGTAGCATAGTGCTCTACGCCGATAGGCCCCAGTCCCAAGGCAAGCTACAACCGTCGCTGGTATGCCAAGTCGTGATGCCGTGGTCAAGGCCAGGAGGTGAGCAGCCCGAGTTCCGGTAAGAGCTCCTAAGGCGCGATGCTCAAGAGGTCCCCCTTGGCCTGCAAGCGACCCTCGGAGCTTAATAAAAAAGCGAGGCGGCGTTGCTGACCCGCGACTGCCAAGCCCCGTTCTGCGAGTGAGGACGAGGCATCAAGGAGATAACGACTTATCTTGATGAGCATGAGATGATTCTCCAAACGGCGCGCCCGGTTTGTTTCCTGATGTCGCGAGGCTGATATTTCACGATTTCCTCCCCGCTGGTCATGGAGTTCTGCGTCAGCAGGGCCCGGCTCCGCGCGTACCTCAGCCGCCGCTAGCCTTGATCAGAAACCAGGACAAGACCAGGGAGTGAGGGGCTATGGAACCAGTTACGCCCCTGGGTCGCGATGCCCAAGAGCCCCCCTAGACGTGCGAACGGACCCGAAGGAAGGGAATGCTGGACTCGGGCCCTGATGTTCTGTGTCGGCAGGGACTGACCCCATGCGTACCTCAGCCGCCGCTGGCCTTGACCGGAAACCAGGACAAGACCATTTAGTGAAGGGCTACGGGACCAGTTAGGTCCTTGGGTCGCGATGCCCAAGGGTCCCCCTTGACGTACGAAGTGGTCCGAGCTCTCTGAGCCGGACTCCCCTTCTCCCATCCTTCTTGATGCTTTGCGTCCTCTGGTCCCGACCCTCGAG
This sequence comes from Secale cereale, assembly GCA_902687465.1. Taxonomy (NCBI): domain Eukaryota; kingdom Viridiplantae; phylum Streptophyta; class Magnoliopsida; order Poales; family Poaceae; genus Secale; species Secale cereale. Next base: position 552,529,353 of record LR738712.1, read on the forward strand.
CGATGCTTAGCCGCCGTTGGTATGCCAGGTCGTGATGTCGTGGTCAAGGCCAAGGGGTGAGGGCTGGAGACTCGGTAAGAGCCCCTGAGACACGATGCTCAGGGATCCCCCTTTAACTCGCAAGTGAATTACGTGAGGAGGGGAGTCCGGCAGGATTGCCTACCGTTGTGCTCCTGAAACTCCGGTGGGTTAGCCTGCAACAGAACAACTTAGGGCCGCGACCGCGCTGGCCTTCCGATAATTCCGCAGGAAGATGAAGGCACCGAGGGCCTGGTGAGGTGACGCTTGCAGAGCGGGCTGCGGGTTAGAGCTCGGTCCCTCGGGTTTGTCAGCGTTGCAGGGACGGACCCGAGCACAAGCGCCGTGCCAACGTATGCAGCCCCCATTGCGAAATGAGCGGAAATCCATTAGGCAGCAAAGAAGGCCCGAAGGAGTGACGATCAAATGATTGAGTGGTCCACATGCAGCTGACTGTGGTAGTAACGCTAGCTCGGGTAAAATGCAAGGGAGATACATGCCACAAGGATGAGCCTATGCGGCCTAGGGATAATGCAGCCCGAGGGGCGCCCCCAACAAGGCGAGTTGAAATGCAAAAGAATAGACATCGCAGGGACAGGCCCGTGCGACCTGGGAATGATGCTGATCGAGGGGCGCTCCTAGTTGAACAAAAACTGGTAAATGTGATCTGGCACAGTTGCTGAAGTAGTGTTGGTGTAGCTGAAGATACTCGACGTAGATGCCGCTCCTCACGCGCCGCCTGGCTGCGGCGCCTCGCGAGTCTCTGGGGTTCCCCAGATCTCGCAGAGGGCCGAGTCCAACTCAGCCTGGATCTCCTTATGCCTGGCCTCACGAGTAGCCAGGACTTCCCGCATGTGGCGCTAGTGTAGGGTCACTTGGTTCGGCAAGCCGAAGCGCATGAGCAAGTAGCTGTGAGGGGGACCCTGGCACCGGCCCACCTGGGAAGGCCAGGGATGCTCCTGAGATGCGATCCTGTTGAGTGCGGGGACGTTGACGCAGACGCGTAGGCCGTCTCCTGAGTCCGGGCCGACAGCTGCACTCAGAGGAGCTGCGCGACGCTCGCCCCGCATCGCTCTTGGCACCTGTAGGTCTTTGATGGTTTGGCTGATGAACTCCTGAGCGCTTGGTGCCTCGCGCCTTGAGGCCTCCGGAAGGAAGTGTGCAGCGAACACTCCTCCACATGGTGCCCGAGCGCCTCCCTCGTGACATTGGCTAAGGCAGGAGACCTCCAGAGGAGAGCCCCCGAGCCCAGCCTGAGGGGGGCGTCGGGCGCGCCTTCCTATGCGAGAGAGGGAGGAGACCCCTCCCTTGGTGTAGGTCCTGAGGTGCTGCCGCCCTATGCTGCATCCCAATGGGGCTCCAGGGCGAGCAACTGCTTCTTCTTGGGGACGACCTCAGGTGGGTAGATGACGTTGTCGCTGTCTGGATCCTCGATTGCTGCCGCCTAGTAAGCGCGCTCGAGTGAGCACACTGCGTCCTTCTCCTCATAGGCGATGGTAATGATGCCGCCGCTTCCCAGCATCTTGAGGACATTGTAGCCGTGGTGAGTCACCGCCATAAACTTGGCCAGGGCTGGGTACCCGAGGATGGTGTTGTAAGGGAGATGGATGTGGGTGACATCGAAGTCGATGAGCTCAGTGTGGTAGTTGTCGCGCTTGCCGAAGGTGACAGGTAGCCGGACCTGCCCTACGGAGGTGGTGGAGCCGTCAGTCACTCCGGAGAAGGGCTTGGTAGGCAGCAGTTGATCGTAGGAAACTTGGAGGCTGTCGAATGTCTCGATGGACATGACGTTGAGCCCTGCGCATTCGTCGATGAGGGTCTTGGTAACTTGGACGTTGCTAATAACGGGTGAACAAAGCATCGGGTGGGCGCCAGCCGTAGCCGCGCACTTGAGCTGGTCTGCTGAACCGAAGGTGATGGGGCATCTGGACCACCTGAGTGGGCGAGTAGCCTCGAGCTTGGGGAGAGCCGCGTTTACTTCATGGGCGAACTGCTTGAAGAGGCGCTGAGAAGCTGGGGCCTGTGCTCCTCCCAAGATGCAGGCGATGGCACGTGGCTCCTGGAAGCCCCCAGCCCCCTCATCCTGGTCGTCGTTTCTCCTTGGCGGTGGCAGAGGTGGTAGGCCGGCCCCGCCCTGAGGACGGTCCTCCCGTGGCGGGTCCCTCCAGGCGTCCTCGCGGGGCTAGCCGCGCCAACGGTCCTCCCGAGGCTGATCATGCCACTCCTGGCGGGTGCAGCGGTCATCCTAGTGTCCCCCGGTCCGACTTCCCCTGGGGCCGTAGCCACGGTTGCCGCGCTCGGGGCGTTGGATGACACATCCTTCATGGAGGACCTTGAGCTGTTGAGAGTCTTGAGTGTTGTGGCTGTGCACGTTATGGAAGGCACAAAATGCCCGGCCTTTCTTGGGTGGCTCTGGGTAGTCGCGGCCACGCTTCATTTCTGGTTCGGCTGCAAGCACTGCAGCTCCCTTGCGCTTTACGTCCTTTCTCGTGGCCTTCTTGTCTTCAGGTTCAGTAGCGAGGAGCTCGATGATGGAGAGGCGTCCCTCCTCAGCTCTGGCGCACTTGGTCGCATGGTTGAATAGCTCGAGGAACGTGCACAAATCTTCGTGGATGGCTAGCTCGTCCTTCATCTTGACATCACGAACGCCATCTGAGAACGCCGAAATGATGGCCTCGTCTGTGACCTTGGGGATCTTGACGCGAACACTATTGAAGCATTGGATGAACTTATGTAGGGTTTCTCCTGGTTGCTGCTTGATACGCCGCAGGTCACCTGCGGCCGGGGGACGGTCTCGGGTGCCCTAGAGGTTGGCGATGAACTGTTCGCGCATCTCGCTCTAGGTGGAGATCGATCCCGCGAGCAGGTTCAAGAGCCACGAGCGAGCGCCGTCTTTGAGGGCCATGGGGAACCAGTTTGCCATGATCTTCTCGCTGCCGCGGACGCTTCGATTCTCAGCTCGTAGAGCTGCAGGAACTCCGCAGGGTTGGGAGTGTCGTCGTACCGTGGAGGCAGGTCGGGCTTGAACTTCCCAGGCCAGTTGACATTGCGCAGCTCGGGGGCGAGGGCCTTGCAGCCTGCTGTCGACACCGATGCTTGTTGGGGAGGTGGAACTTGATCTCGGTCCTCGCGCACCACCGTGGCGGGGGGCGCGCTGTCACGGCGCAGTGGTGGAGGGAGTGCGGGCGCTCCCCCAAGGGGCCACATGATCTCTTGGCAGCTTCCTTCTTCGTGCACTAGCGCCGCGCGTGGTCGGTCACGCCGCGGGGCCACGTGCCTTGGGTCTTGGAAGATTCCTTGACGCGGGGGAAGCAGTGGAGCTTCATGGGCCTCGTCGTCCGCGTGGGGAGGCAGATGAGGCAGGGAGAGGAACGGCGCTGGAGACCCCCCAGCGGTGCTGACGATCTCGGTGATGCGGTCAAGCCATTCTTTGTAGATGTCGTAGATGAGGCGGTAGTGCAGAAGCTCGCGCGCCATGAGCAACGCAGCCTGCTCATCCACGGGTCCGTGGCGAGCATGGGATGAAGAGACCACTGGAGTCAGCAACGGGGTAGTGGTGCGTCCTTCACGCCGCACGGAGGGGTGCATGGATTATTCCTACTGTTTATGCCGCGGCGGGCCAGTTGCGGCGCTGGAGGCAGGCGATAGAGAATAGCGGGGTGGTCCGTCGGCTGGAGCAGTCTGAGCGACGCGGGCAGCAAGGGCTGCCTACCGCTCAGCATGGGCTCTGCGAGCGTCAGCCATGGAACTGCTGGGACGACGGAGCGCTGATCGACGAGAGGGATGTTTCGGCTTGCCCCTACTTGGCGCGCCAAATGTTAGATCTTGGGTTTCGGCAAAACCCTTAAGGTTCGAACTCTGTGGTGAGCACGAAGATCTCTCCTTCCGCCCTAGCTCGTCTACCCAACAACCCTAGGCCTAGCTCGTTAGATCCAAGGAACAAGGGACACAAAGTTTATACTGGTTCGGGCCACTATTGTGGTGTAATACCCTAATCCAGTGTGGTGTGGTGGATTTCCTTGTAGGCTGATGAAGAACTAGTACATGGATGAACTGCCTCCTGAGGATACGGGTTCTTGTGCTCGGGTGAGCTTGTGGTGTGTGGCCTTCTATCTGATCAGCTCAATATGAGATCTATAGTGGTGGCTAGTCCTATTTATAGTGGACCGGGTCCTCTTCGCAAATATTGAGAGGGAAGGGGTCCCACAATGACCAAATTTGAAGGGGACAGCTAGTACAAGCTATCCTGACAAATGGTGGTCTTCGCCTGCAAAAGGCTCTTGTGGTGACGCCGTCGTGGGCTCCGCAATGACCTCTGTTCTGCTGTCCTGCTGGTCTTGGTCTTGTTGCACCGTTATGGAAACCTTTGCCTGATGCCTCAAGACTCTTCGTCTACACCTACTCCTTTAGCACCAAAGAGGAAACTGGCACTCTGCACTCGCTGGCGCCCGCCTCGCATTGGTCGTCACTACTCACGTCACAAGGACCTCGCGAGGTGTCCCTCACCTCGATATCTCCGATCCTCACGAGCTGGCCTAGTGAGGTCGCCCTAGGGGATGCCTTGTGTCGTCCGCCTCACGAGGGTCTTGAGTGGTCGCTGAAGATGTCGGGTCGTACCAGGATGCCTGGTGAGCCACGCCCTGGGCCGCAGGCAGGCAAGTCTGGGTACCCCCGTTCCCAGAACACCGACACACGTGCATTTGGTGATTCTGATTTATCAGTCGGGGTCCCCACAATATCACAGTATGCCATGGTGCGAGGGCGAGATGGGCCATGCGATGTCTCATACGGTAGTCCTCATACTGGAAATTGAACAAATTTTCCCAATACACATTGATGACCCACAAGTATAGGGGATCAATTATAGCCCTTTTCTATAAGTAAGAGTGTTGAACCCAACGAGGAGCGGAAGGAAATGACAAGTTTTTTCGGTAAGGTAATGTCTGCAGGTGCTGAAATTGTAAGTAGCAAAGTAGTTTGATAGCAAAGTAATTTTGTAACGAGCAAGTAATGATAGTAGTAGCAAAATTGCAGCAAGATAGCCCAATCCTTTTAAGCCAAATGACAGGCCAAGACCGTCTCTTATACTAAGCAAAGCGTTCTTGAGGGTACACCAGAATTCCATCTAGTCACTTTCATCATGTTGGTTCAATTCGTGTCCGCTACTTTGATAATTTGATATGTGGGGGGATCAGTTCTTAGGTGCTATTCTTACTTGAACAAACCTCCTACTTATGATTAACCCTCCCGCAAGCGTCCGCAACTATGAGATAAGTATTAAGAATAAATTCTAACCATAGCATTAAACTTTTGGATCCAATCGGTCCCTTACGGAATAGTGCATAAACTGGGGTTTAAGCTTCTATCACTCTCGCAACCCATCATCTAATTACTACTCCACAATGCATTCCCTTAGGCCCAAATATGGTGAAGTGTCATGTAGTCGACGTTCACATTACACCTCTAAGGGAATCACAACATACATACTATCAAAATATCGAACACATATCAAATTCACATGATTATTTGCAACATGATTTCTCCCATGACCTCATGAACAAAGGTAACTACTCACAAATGATGAACATACTCAAGATCAGAGGGGTTTTAAATAGCATAATGGATCTGAACATACAATCTTCCACCAAATAAACCATATAGTGATCAACTACAATATGTAATCAACACTAGTAGTCACCCACAAGCACCAATCTTTAGTTCCGGTAACAAGATTGAAAACAAGAGATGAACTAGGGTTTGAGATGAGATGGTGTTGTTGAATATGTTGATGGAGATAGCCCTCCCCAAGATGGGAGAGTTGTTGGTGATGATGATGACGATGATTTCCCCATAAGGGAGGGAAGTTCCCCCGACGGAATCGCTTTGCCGGAGGGCAAAAGTGCTCCTGCCCAAGTTCCGCCTCGAGACGGCGGCGCTCCGTCCTGAAAGTCTCCTCCTTATTTTTTCTAGGTCGGAATGGCTTATATGCCAGAAGATGGGCACCGGAGGTGGGACTGGTTGAGTACAACCCACCAGGGCACGCCTGAGGGGCCTGGCATGCCCATGTGGGTTGTGCCCACCTGGTGGGGCCCCTCTCGTGGTCATCAGCTCCATTATTTTTCATATATTCCACAAAAAAGGTCCGTGAAGTTTCAACTTGTTTGGAGTTGTGCACAATAGGTGGCCTGACGTAGCTTTTTCAGGTGCAGATTTCCAGCTGTCGGAATTCCCCCCTTGGTGCATTCCTTGCAAATTATGAGAGAAAAGGCATTATAATTACTCCAAAAATCATAATTATGCATAATAACAACATAAATAACAGCAAGAAAACATGATGCAAAATGGACGTATCACACCTTCTGCCAGCGATGAACATCAGTGTAAATCGGTAGTGCGAGGAGGGGCCTTGAGACATTCCAATCTCTATTTTTGTGCAAATTAACTAAAATTAAGCAGCCCAGTTTGCAGAAACACTTAAACATTAACAATGGGACTAGTTGATGAAACATATACTAACAAAGAGACACACTTTATTTATCTACATTGGAAATGAAATGATAGAGAGGACACTCACTCTATTTTAACTGTATTATTACTTCATTTTATCACTGGCACTACGGTCGACTAGGTGGCAAGCGAGGTGTATCGTGGGTCGCAAGGATGGAGGCCGGGGGTGCTTAGACTAGGATGCTGAAGCTGACTCTTTCAGTCCCTATCTTCCCCCCTGATGTTTCTGTGGTAGCATTTGGGTTTTAATCCAAACTTGGTCGAGCTGGTGCTGCGTCCCCTACCTGCCGAGCTTATGTGGGAAAATAGTCTCCTACTAGTACTCAGACCGTTCTAGTAGTAGTTGCATAAGTACCCATTTACACTGAGATGTTGTCGGATAATGGTTCTCTATGGTTGGGTATCTTTAATAAAATAAGAGGAAACCCGTCTTTTTATATAAAAAAATCAGTGGCACTAGCAGTGCCCAAAAATTGCCTCTAATTAATAGTGCCACTAGATTAAGGTGCAAAATTATAACATAAATGCTTTATCATGGCAGTGCCAAAATAGTAGCACAAGAGCAGAGTTAACATGCAGGATCTTTGGAAAATGGTCGGACCAAAAAGGAACATACCTCTTGATGGGAACCATATCTGCAGTCAACGCCATAGTAGAAGGGATGCCACCAGTCACCAACATGGATGATTCAATTCATGGGACCTTTTTGTGCAGTTCACCTAAAATGAAGCAATGTTTGCATCATGCAGTTAGAAAGTGCTTGGTCCCATGAGCTAGCAGCTTCTTCTTCATTAGTTGCAATAAAATTGAGCAACATCAAGGTTGGTCGTGAAGCTGCTGGAATGTTCAATTATAATTTGGAAATCATTTTCTGCAGTTCAACTAAGAACAAGCGTGTCGTGGAATTGTCACGGCGGATGTCCTAGTGTGAGGACTTAGTCGTGAGGCCGCGCATCTATGTGGTAGCTTGAGAGGGGTTGAGCAGAATCGAGAGACGCAACACAAGACAAGGGTTTAGATAGCTTCGGGCCTCGGGAAACATCATCCGGTAAGTCCCCTACATGCTGTTTGTGGCTAGGTCTCATTATCATCACGAGGGAGTCGCAGTAAACCGGCTCTCCTAGTTATGTCTGGCCCTCCGATTATTTCTCCCCTCTCTTGGGGTGCCCTGCCCCTCCTTATATAAGTTGAAGGGGCGGGTTACATGTAGAGTCCAACTCGGATTAAGACTTAAACTATTTTGACTCCTCTTCATGGGCTTCATAACATCTCGGGCTTCATAACGTCTCGGGCTTACTAACCCCGGGCGATACTGTCAACCGGGTTATGACTGTCTGCCGGTTTATGATGGTCTGCCGGTTTATGTTGGTCTACCGGTTTATGATGGTCTGCCGGTTTATAATGGTCTGCCTGGTTATCATTTGACTTAACACCTGCCGGGTTATCATCTGACTTAACACCTGCTGTGTTATCATCTGACTTAACACCTAACGGGTTCTCATCTGACTTAACACTTGTCGGGTTATCAAGTCCCAGCAGGGTCATAACTCCGTCCGGGTCATACCGCAGGGTATATGCCCGGCATTAGCCCCCAGTTAAATTTGGATTTATCCATGTTAAACTGATCCTGATCATCCTTAAGTCCTTGTCATTTCCTTCTTCTAGAAAATCCAGGTCAATTGGCCAGCTTCATAATCAATTTGCTAACATTGGTTTGTCACAGAGAAATATTATGAAGAATAATTCATTTGACTCAGCTTCCAATGCTTAACAAAAATTTTGGTCTTTGAAATCCTCATCTGATCTTCAGCCGGCTTGAAGATATAAAACTTGCCGGTTTATCACTACCAAAATTGCCGATTTATAAATATTGATAGCACCGGGTCATAATTTTAGTTAAGATCAAGCTTGAAAATATAACTCTTATATGCCTATCACTTGTAGCCCCCAAGTCTTAAGAAGGTAGCGTAGCAACAGCTTAAGACTTGCTTCAATATAAATGTCACAACCTTGAAAACATCCGATTTGTTCATATAAGTCAGGAGTCATAAATTGAGTATTCCACATATGTAGCCCCCAAGTGTCGGGTTGTCATGCTTGCAGCAACCTGGGACTTGAAATTGCCTGATGCTTATAAAAACTTCAACCAGTGTAGCCCCCAAGGGTCGGGTCATTATGCAAATAATGAGCAGGGACTTTGAAAATATGATTATGTAAATTTTAACAGCAACGTGTAGCCCCCATCATAAGGGTTGAACCCACGTCCACAAGGTTAAGAGCTTTGTGCTTTATCAACTAAGCAATGGACACTTCAATATAATGGATTTAACCTGTGTACATGGAATTGTTGACAGGATCAATTGGTAGCCCCCAAGGGCCGGCTCATTATGATGTAATGAGTCAGGTCTTCAATAACGCTAGTAAAAATGACTTTGCATTATCCCCCAAGTGTCACGGTGCATACTTACAGCGACATGAGACTTGCATATTTGATGTAATCTTAACTTGAATAATGTAGCCCCCAAGTGCCGGGTCGTAAGCCTGCAGCGACTCGGGACTATTCCTTCCATTGTAGAATAAATCATATCCATCGATAAAATAATATCTATTGCGCTAAAGCATCTTTGAAAACCTCAATCACAATACTGGTTTATTGATAACCATAATAAAAATCCAGCCATGTTGGCTATTAAATATTTGAATAATATATCCAATGATTTATAAGCGCATGATTCCAATGGCGCAATCCAAATATATATTGGCGACTTATAGTCAAAAACCAGGCCGGGTGAATAAACATCAGATGTTACCTTACCTCATACTAGCGACTTATAGTCAAAAACCAGGTCGGGTCAATAAACACCGGTTTATCATAATGTGTTGCAAACCTCAAAAAGAGAAAATTTGTCGAATAAAAGCATGGGAAGAAGCGAGGCTTCTCATGGGTTGCCAGGCCCAAAATCGAGGCTTTTCATGGGCTGCTAGGCCATTGAGTTAAACCATTTTTCAAAGCCTTTTAAGATGGACCTCACATTAAACAATCGTCGTTTTAACTTTGACAAGTTCAGGGTCTGTATAAGATTGACTTGCCAAACGTTCGGCGGGTCATACCAGGATTACCTGGGCGGAGCGACTTACTTAAAAAAGGCAGGATAACCCGGGGTTTTAGGTGAATACACATGGCTTCCAAGCCTGGCTTGATAGCCTATTACAAGGGTTAAAACTCTTTGTTGTTGTGCAACAAAAGAGCCCCCAGGTAATATTTTGAGCTGTGCTCAGTGGGTGCCTATGTTTGAGTAGTGCTTTTGCAACACTCTCTTTGGCCCCTGTTAACTTTGGGTAACAAGCCCCTAAGTGTTTTTGTAAACATGGCATCCAGATTAAAAGGTAATCATATATAGATTAGCTCAATAAGCCGGAAGCCCCCAAGTGATATATTTCCGAGCTGTGCTCGTCGGGTGCCTATGTTTGAGTTGTGCTGCGCAACAACTCTCTTTGGTCCCTATAATTTTCCTAAGAACTCGAGCTTGCAAGAGATTATTCTTTTGAACTGGAAAATTTTAAACCAGATATTGAGAGCTTCGAAGCTTTGTGAGAGATAGCTTTCCCTTGGGCCGGATTTTAAACAGGAATCCTTCTTTTTAAGCCTGAAATTTTCTGACGGCCTTTCAATTTTTATTGATATAGCGGTAATCTCCGGGTCGGGTAGTCTTTCCCTCCAATGATCTGGGGTTAAGGAATTTGCTGAAACCGACAAGACTTTGCTGAGTCATATCATTGTAGCCCCCGAGTCTTGAGACTACTCGAGGAGTTGGCTTGAGATTCCTCATATTTTGACCATAGCATAAGATATGTATTATTGGCATTGATAACGCGATGTGAATCCACATAAGGTTGAGGTGACTGCAGCGTGTTATAAATGATCCCGTATGAGCTGTGTCAGCAACTCGGCCAATGGTTCATCCCAACTGGCTATTTTGAAGTTAACCAAAATGTAGTGGCGGCGACTTGTGCGCCTGCTCATTGAGCCGTCAAGTGCAGACGATGGTTGGTAATATATGATAATTGGCCTTCAAATTGTTGAAAGGAAAACTGGGCTACCCGAGTAGTGACTTGCTTGTACTCAATAAATAGCTCACGCAGACAGGGTGCAGCTCCAGTGTGTTGATATACACCGAACCGGGGAGGCGGACGGTAAAATCAACTGCAGCATTTAGAGCCAGTATGTATGCGGGCGAATCGCTACCGCTCTTGCAGTGAATAATTGTCCTTTCAAGAAGAGCATGCATGAATAGCACAGCAAGTGTCAGCACTACAATTTATCTGTCCATGCCGCATTTAGATTGTAGAAGGCCATGGTAATGGGTCTTGAATCTTTCCTTTCACCAGCACTGGCCTGGTTAAATGTTCGCACCAGCTCAGCATTTGGCATCCTTTATCCATTGACTATTGGAGAAGTAGCAGCAAATGTTGAACACAGCGGCTTCAAACTGTGCAGAATAGTGATGGCGACTTAAGAAACGGGCTCGCGGGCAGCTACAACATGACAGATAAGTGGGGAGGTCAGCACGTGGGTGCCAGGTTGGAACCTTAAGTGGCGGGACACAGCGGCGACTTGGCTCAGCCGCAGTAAAGTTGGTCCGCAGCGAGGCGACTCGGCAGCGGAGGCGCGCTGATGGAGGCCAACGACTCACCGCGAGGCCCACTCCGGTAGGGACGCATAACAGCGCAAACTGGCAAGCGGTTTAGGTAGCGGTCGTAATAGCCAACGGTGGGTCAAAGCTGCACCCAGAACGGACATCATAGCCGGTCGATGACGGTGGCTCGAAGCAGGCCGGAACAGAGGAAACTGGTCTAGGCAGCTCAAGCGCGATGTTGGGGCGGCTCAAGGCTGGTCGACGGAGGCACGCCGTCGATCCTGCGGTGAAGGCGAACGGCGGTTCGATTTGAAGGTGACTTGAGGTAGTTCGTCGAGGCGGATGCGGCCAGGCATGCGGGCAGAGTCACGGTGGAGTTGTAGCACGGTCGTGGCAAAGCGGCTCACGGATGACCCGGCAAGGAGCGACGGCTTGAGGCCGCGGAGGCAAAACGGCGAAGTGACAGAGTCTTAGTCGATCCCCAGCGACTTTGGCGATGAAAAATCGGAGGCCCGCCGAGTAGAAATCCGACAAGAGTGCCGACTTGGTGACCCGCAGTTACGCGATTTGGCCATGGTAGCAATAGCAACTCGAGACAGAGCGACAATGTTGTGAGGGCCGCGGTGGTTGCAGCAACTCAACGCGAGACCTCGGCGGTGGATGCTGCGTCATGGGCCCGAGCGACTTATAGGCATGTCCCTGACGGCGAGGACCGGCAGCTTGGCAGGGCCCGCGACGGCTTGTGGAGGCAAGGTCGTTGGCTATGGCCACAACGACGGCAAAAATGTGTCTGGTGAGGCGGGTTATAGCAGCTGTCGGTGGCTTGAAGGAGCCTCGAAGGGGCAAGGTGGTTTGACCATGCAAGGAGGTAGCGTGAGCCGCAGCTAGGACACCCGAGTCCGGCCGCAACAGCGAGAGATGAGCAGGGGCGGCTAGCGAGCAGAGGTAAGGCGGACGACATCTCAGGCCAAATCCGACTCAGCGGCTGGCAGCTCGGAACAGGCGAACCGTTGAGCGGCGACTTAGCAAATCTACGGCTTATTATGAGATGATGTTGGTGACTTGAACAACGGAGGCAGAGATGAGCCGGGGGCCGCGGGTGAGCCAGCGTTGGAGTACATCAGTCGACGCGCACCGGGCGGGTCGAGGCGCAAACGATGGATGAGTCCGAGTTATGGCCGGCTCTGTTTCCGGGTTGTGGATTGTTGTTTCCCTTTTTGTGCCGCTGATTGGACCCTTTCCTTGACTTTGATTTCAACGCTGAAGTTTTGCACGACAACTTTGAACAAAACCATGAGGACGGCGGCTACTGTAGTGGAAACCAACCCGTCTTCAGATTCGATGGATTGCCGGATCATGTTTGTCTCCCATACAATACGTAACCCTAAACTTCTTTGAACTCAAAAAACTTGCACTGCAAACTTCATCGTTGACCAGCAAATTTGATTAAGCCGCTGCAGCTTTGTCCAATACTGTTACTTCATGCCAGTTCTTATTCATCCGTAAATTGCTAATTTCTTGAACCCTAAGATTGATCCATCCAAAAACTCAACACCACCGTGCGCAGGCCCCATGGTGGGCGCCAACTGTCATGGAATTATCACGACAGATGTCCTAGTGTGAGGACTTAGTCGTGAGGCTGAGCATCTATGTGGTAGCTTGAGAGGGGTTGAGAGGAAGCGAGAGACGCAACACAAGACAATGGTTTAGACAGCTTCGGGCCCTAGGAAACATCATCCGGTAACAACCCTACATGCCGTTTGTGGCTAGTTCTCATTATCATCACGAGTGAGTCGCAGTAAACCGGCTCTCCCAGTTATGTCTAACCCTCATATTATTTCTCCCCTCTCTTGGGGTGCCCTGCCCCTCCTTATATAAGTTGAAGGGGCGGGTCACATGTAGAGTCCAACTCGTATTAAGACATAAACTATTCTGACTCCTCTTCATGGGCTTCATAATGTCTCGGGCTTCATAATGTCTCGGGCTTCATAACGTGTCGGGCTTACTAACCCCAGGTGACACTGTCAACCGGGTTATGACTGTCTGTCGGTTTATGATGGTCTGCCCGTTTATGATGGTCTGCCGGTTTATGATGGCCTGCCTGGTTATCATCTGACTTAACACCTACCGGGTTATCATCGGACTTAACACGTGTCGTTTTATCATCTGACTTAACACCTGTCGGGTTATCATCTGACTTAACACCTGTCGGGTTATCAAGTCCCAGCCGGGTTACAACTCTGGTTGGGTCATACCGCGGGGTATAACCCCGACAAAGCGTGAAATGTATATCTTTGTTTGGAAAATAATGTGGAAAGGAGGGTGACTAATAAGTGATGAAACATACATCAAATGAAAAGAAGCAGGTTCCTTGTCTGAATGGCGATCCTACAAGGACAGTTGCAATTTCTAAAGCGACATCATTGCTAGATATTAGTGTGGGCATTACGATTAACTATGACAACCATTCAATACAACATTACTTTAATGGTGCCATTGCTTCATTTTACCAGCAACATTACATTAACAGCTGCTAAAAAGTTGGTATTTGGGCACGGGAGAGTAGGCGAACCAGGACAATTGTATTTCTAACGAAAAGAAGGAACTTATTTTGTTGGGAAATTTAGCAGGACCTGAAAAACAGTGCCATTGATTCATATTACTGGAGGCATTACATTGAAAACAACATTGGTTTATTGTGTCCTTACTTTAATAGTGGGACCGCTACATTTTACCAGTGGCATTACATAAGAGGAGCTCGGGGCAACAAACATCCAAACAAGATATCTGGGTTGGTCCCATTTTTGTAGCCACCTTATACCGTGTGAGGCTAGCAAATCTAGTGCCGGACATACTCTGTTTTCCTGTCCCCCAGTGCCCACTTTCTTTCCTTTTCAACCATAGGTCGGTTTATATTGAGTATGTACTGCGTTTCCCTTTATTTCCCTATTAGACGAAGAGCCCAGTTGGATATCCAGTCTTTGCTACTTTTCACCCCCAATTATTTCCTTTGTCGACGAAGTCCTAGATTTAGGTAACAAATTTTCCCCCACCCCACCCCCTTTCTTCCCTGTTTGAACCAAGTAGTACTAGATTCGACTTCATGAAGTAGTTTTACCTCTTAACAGTAAAAATTAGGTGGCTTTCGAATAGCCGATCGATCCTATCTACGAGGTGCCTGAGAAATAGTAAAATATACAAATGGAACAACGTGAGGAGCTGTGGCAAGAGAGCAAGGCTGGTTTCGAAGGAAGTTATACCTGAGGGTCGCCAGGATGTCGCTAGGTGGGAGGCGGGAGGTCGGATCTTCCCACACCATGGCAGCGAGGAAGAAGGGGTCGGAGGCCCTCCCTAGCCGGCGTTGCGTGGAAGCGAACGACAAGGCATGCTGATCGGGACACGCCGACAGTGGGTAAGAGCCGTCGCCGAGGACGACCGCGTGAATATTGCACCTTCTCACCTTCCCCGGCAGAGGGGATCCACCCGGATCTGTGACCAGCGACCAGCAAAGAGGGAGTGTGACCACCGCTGTCATGTTTAGATCTGGAGAGGATGAGAGACTGTGAAGAGAGCAACACTACACTACTAGAAAAAGGGCTATAGATGGGATTAACACTAATGGCGCACCAGACATGCGGTGCGCCATTAGTATATACTAATGGCGTACCACCTGCTGGTACACCATTAGAGTTGAATACACTAATGGCGCACCTGGCTCAGGGTGCGCCATTAGTATCAAATATTTTTTTCCTTTTCCAAACATACTAATGGCGCATCCAGACACTGTGCGCCATTACTAGTTGTAACTAGTAATGGCGCACCATTCACACAGTGCGCCAC
Organism: Secale cereale; assembly: GCA_902687465.1. Taxonomy (NCBI): domain Eukaryota; kingdom Viridiplantae; phylum Streptophyta; class Magnoliopsida; order Poales; family Poaceae; genus Secale; species Secale cereale. The sequence continues at coordinate 552,544,355 of LR738712.1, forward strand.
TACTGTTGTTTTTTTTATTCTTTTTTTTGCAAAACTACTAATGGCGCACTGTTCCACAGTGCGCCATTAGTAAGTTTTTTTTTTTGCAAAACTACTAATGGCGCACCACCAGCAGGTGCGCCATTAGTAACCTGGGTTACTAATGTCGCATTTGGAGGTGGTGCGCCATTAGTAAGTGGGCACCAACAAGATATTTTGGACAGCCACTCCTACCCACTCACTTTCTCCCCACTTCATTCTCTCCACCTCCTCCTCCAAAGCTTGTCTCGGGTGCCTCCTCTTTGTCACCTCATTTCCACCATAGATTCCTTCAAATTAAGTGGTTAAATTACCTTTTTTGATAGGTAAGTAAGGGGGGAAGCTATATTTATGTTGTTCCCCCTACAACAATGTGCACATGCACTTTTTGTGGCCTAGCTAGATCTATGTATGTTCATGGTGTTGCATATGTTTGTGGTGTTGCATATGTGTTTGTGTTTGCAGGTGTACCGGTATTTGAAATGCGATAGTTGCCAATATTTTGCCGGAATGTTGATTCATTTCCGTTTCGGCGAGAATTTTGGCATTAAGCATTCTTTTTGGTCCTATTTTTAGGGAAAGTCATTCCAAAAAAATTCTTGGTTCTAAAATATCGTTTTGCTCTACCCCGCAGGCGACCATGGTCCGCACGATGACCGAAGGCATCGTGAATAGGTTTTTGAGCTCCGTGAAGGCCGAGATGCTTCAAAAGAGCGAGACGGAGATAAGATGTCCGTGTCGAAGATGCAAGCTGAAGAGTCTTATTGCGGACCCGGATTCCGGGCAGGTGCGGGACCAATTGCTCTTGTGTGGTTTCATGGATGGCTATCGGTGGCAAGGTGATGAAGATGACTACGAAGTCGTCCATGGGGGCCGGGAAAGAAATGAGGAAGGGCAGCAAGACAACCACCGCGACTCGGGCGGGCGAGAAGACGAAGAATCTCCAGGAGATGATCACGACGGTGATGCTGTACACGTGCACAGTCATCATGTAGAAGATGCAGGACATGATGGTGAGGAAGATGCCGGAGCAGACGACGGGCATGATCATGAAGATGATGATGCCGGCGGAGCATACGACGCTGGACCATCGATGGGCTGGGTGCAGGACCCTCATATTCAAGAGCTGCTTCTCAAGCAGATGGATAACCCAAGAGCTGCCGCCGCAGAGAAAGCCAAGATGGATCAACTGGAGATAGACGTGGTTACTCCATTGTATTAAGTATGCAGGCCCGAGGATACCCGCCTGAAAGTAACGCTCATGGCTCTGGAGATGAAGGTAAAACACAAAATGACCGACGCATGCTTCGATGAGAACATGTCATTCTGGCACGAACGTCTTCCCAAGGGGAACAAGTGCCCGACCAGTTTCGAGGAGGCGAAGAAAATCATGTGTCCTCTGGATTTACCGCACGTGAAATACCATGTGTGCATGAACAATTGCATCATTTATCGGGATGAGCACGCGGAGTCAACCATATGTCCGGTGTGCGGCGTCACTCGATACAAGAAGAGCAAGAAAGCTCCTCGAAAAGTGGTGTGGTACTTTCTGATCACTCCTCGTCTGCAGCGGTATTTCGTGGACCCTAAGGTAGCAAAGCTCCTGCGTTCGCACGCAGATAGGGAGGAGAAGAAGCGAGAAGATGACGCAAATGATCCGGAGACAGATAAAAAAGACAATATGCTGAGTCACCCTAAGGATGCGAGCCAGTGGCAAGCATTGAACTTTGAAGACCTAGAATTTGGGAACGATCCAAGGAACATCATGCTGGGCGCGAGCATCGATGGAGTCAATCCGTTTGGCAGCTAGAGAAGCACACATAGCACCTGGCCTGTGTTTGTGTGGATGTACAACCTTCCCCCCTGGTTGTGCATGAAGAGGAAGTACATTCACATGAGTATGCTAATTGAAGGACCAAAACAACTAGGGAACGACATCAATCTGTACTTGCGGCTACTAAAAGAGGAGCTAGACACGCTGTGGGAAACGCCAGCCAGTACGTGGGACGCCGCAAAGAAAGAATATTTCCCTATGAGAGCCGCACTGCTCACGACGGTGCACGACTATCTCTGTTACGGATATGTCGCGGGGCAGGTGGTCAACGGATTTTCTAGATGCGTCAGGTGCATGGATGACACAATGTATCGCCAGCTAGATACAGATCCCGGGTCTTCGAAAACCGTGTTCATGGGACATCGAAGGTGGCTTCGCGACGATGACCTGTGGAGAAAACGCAAGGATCTGTTCGATGGTGAAACCGAACCCCGAGGACGCCCGCGTACGAGGAGCTACGAGGAAATAGATGAGCTGTTGAAAAATTGGAAAGATTGCCCACTTCCGGGAAAGAAGCAAAAGGCGCCAGAGCTGGGAAAAAAGCGAAAGGCGCCAGAGCCGCTGCTGAAGGTATGGAAAACGAGGTCTATTTTCTGGGACTTGCCGTACTGGAAGATCCACCGTGTGCCTCACAGCCTAGATGTCATGCATATCACGAAGAACGTGTGCGAGAGTCTGCTTGGTACCCTGCTCAACATGCCAGAGAGGACCAAAGATGGGCCGAAAGCAAGGGCAGACTTGAAATCAATGGGCATGAGGCAGGAGCTTCACGCTTATGATAATGATGATGATGATGATGATGATGATGATGATGATGATGATGATGATGATGATGCTGATGATGATGATGATGATGATGAGGCGAAGCAGGACACGGAAAGTCGTCGCAAAGGCAAAAAGGCCAAGAAGACCGGAAATGACTACCCTCCCGCGTGCTTCACTCTAAGTCAGGAGGAGATCGAGCAGTTTTTCACCTGCCTCGTAGGAGTAAAACTTCCTTACGGTTACGCGGGGAAGATAAGCAGATACCTAGACCCAGCGAAGTAGAAGTTCAGCGGGATGAAGTCTCACGACTGTCACGTGCTGATGACGCAGATACTTCTAGTTGCAATCCATGGGATCATGGACGCGCACGTCCGTGAAACGCTATTTGGCCTATGCAACTTTTTTGACGTCATCTCTCGGAAGTCGGTTGGCGTGAGGCAACTCAGAAGGCTACAGGAAGAGATCGTGGTGATACTATGTGAGCTTGAGATGTACTTCCGCCCGCATTCTTCGATGTTATGGTGCATCTGCTGGTCCATATCATGGACGATATCATCCAACTCCGGCCGACGTTCCTGCACAGCATGATGCTATTCGAAAGGATGAATGGTGTCATCAAAGGATACGTTCGCAACATGTCACGTCCAGAGGGAAGCATAGCCAGGGGCTTTCTGACCGAAGAGTGCATCTCCTACTGCACGAATTATCTAGGCATCGAGAACCCCGTTGGTCTGCCCGTCAACAGGCACCTCGGCAGGCTCGCTGGATGGGGTCACCGTGAGGGTCGCCGCGAAATGCATGTCGACTTCGAGGGTCGACTCGCCGACTTTGAAAGAGCAAACCTAGTCGCGCTACAACACATAGACGTGGTCGGTCCTTTGGTGGTAGAGCACAAAACCTTTATTGAGAAGACGTACAATGACTGAGGCCAACAGTGGACGGACGAAGATATAATCAAACAGCACAACTCATGTTTCACGCGTTGGTTCAAGCAGAAGCTTCTGTCGTACCCTTTACATGAGGATTCTTCCACGGAAGAACAACTCATATTTGCCTTGTCACAGGGAGGCGAGCACAACCTGATGACCTATGAGGCGTACGATATCAACGGCTACACATTCTACACCGAGGCCAAGGACATGAAGAGTGATGGTTATCAGAACTCCGGGGTAACGATGGAATCCTACACCGGTAACAATAAGGACAGATACTACGGAAGGATCGAGGAGATCTTGGAGCTGAGCTACGCTGGAGAGAAGGTCCCGATGTTCCGTGTCAGATGGGCCAAGAGCATCCTAAAAGAAGACCGGTATTTCACCACCATGGTTATACCCGAAGCCAAATCCAAGACCGCGGGCGCAAACGTCACCGCGAAAAATGAGCCATGGGTACTGGCTTCCCAAGTTGACCAATGCTTCTTCATTACCGACCCGTCAATGCCCAGTCGTGTTGTCCCGAGGAGAGGCAAAAGGAAGATCATCGGAATGGATGGAGTAGCCAGTGAGCAAGACTTCGACAAGTACGGCGACCCGAAGATCGAACATGACGACAATGATGAAGTAGCAGCATACACCACAAAAAGAACGTCCGTTCCACAGAAGAACTCCATTTGCGAAAAAGAAGGGCAAGAAGATTGTGAACAGATAGCTAGCTAAGATCGATTGTATTTAAATTGTAATCTTCATTTCTCGATTGTATTTCATGGGCACTTTTTGAACTATCATGAATATTTTTAAATTTCATGGGCACTTTTTGAATTCATGAAAAAATATTGAATATTCATGAGGACACTCGATCTCGACCCCCCTCCATCTCGATCGTTATCCCCCCTCGCCAGATTCCCCTTGCCAGATCCCCCTCGCCGCCGAGCACCCCCCGCTCCACCACCGCCGACGGCCCCCGCACCTGCCCCCGCTCCACCGTCACAAATGAATGCAACTAAAAAAATTGATTATATTTTCAAAAAACAAATTTGATTATATTTTCAAATAACAAATTTGATGGTATTTTAAAATAACAAATTTGATGATATTTTTTTATATTCATAAATATTTTCAAATAAAAAAATCTGATGATATTTAAAAAAAAATTATTACTGTTTTTATAAAAATTTATTACTGTTTCATATTCATATTCATTTTCTAAAAAACTATTAGATGCAACAAAAAAAATAATAAAAAAATTACTTATGGCGCACCGCTGGTTGGTGCGCCATTGCTATCTAAAAAATAATATAAAATTTTTACTTACGGCGCACCGTCCCGCTGGTGCGCCATTGCTATCACATTCTAATGGTGCACCGCAAGGGGGTGCGCCATTAGTATTCTCCCCCACTCCATCTATTCTCAGACCAAATTACCCCTGTCTACCCTCCACCCCCCCACACCTCTCCCTCTCCGCGCTGTTCCCCACTCGCTCGCTCCCTCTCCTCCGCTCTCCGGCGACGCCCAGAGGACCCACGACGCCGCCCTCCCCGCGCAACTCCGACGCCTTCCAGCACCGCCCTACGCTACTGTTCTCGCCGAGGCCAGGCGCCACCCCCCCCGGCCCGCTTCGACGCTGCCTTCCCATCCCCGACGCGCGCCGCCTTCCCGTGGATCCCCGGTGCCACGCGGCCTCCCCGACGCGCGCCGCCCTCTCCCGCGGAGCTTTGACGCCGTCAGGTACGCTCCTTCGCGTGATTCGTGCAGTCCCCTAATAAACCCTAGGTTCTGTGGTGGGGGTTGATCAGTGGCGTGGTGGGTGGGTTGAGATGCTGCTTTCTTAATGACCTGTGAACTTATTTGGGGAATTCGATATTCATTATGATGGAAGTATTATTAGTTTATGAGCTATAATATTTGTATTTTTCTCGGATCAATCGATTTGTTGTTAATGTTAAGTAAGTATCCAAGTACAGAGGTTGTTTTTGTTGTCTAGTTTTGAAGGAATTTTGTGCCACAACCATTTTAGTTTTGTTGTGGTCTGCAATTGCGTATGCGGCCATTTGTGTGCTCTCCTCGATGGGATCAAGTGCCATGGAACTGTACACTAGCTGTCCCAGCGCTGCTTCTGCTTTGCCTAGAACATTGCATTAGTTCGTTGTTTCTGATGGTGCTCCCGCTTTGCCTATTGGAAACTGATGTGTTTCTCAAACTTAAACTTGTATCTAAACAGAGGCAACTCTGCAGTGCTTCTGTTTCTCAACTTAACTTGCATCTAAACAAAGCCTTCTTACTGTTGCATATCACTTCCCTTGATTGTGTAAGCTCAGTCTTGGCTGGAGCCAGCTCATTCTTCATTTTCCTGATCTTGAGGCTCGGGGCCCCCGATCTTCTCCTTGATCAGATGCAGATCCTTGTTGTCAGACTGAACTCCTGACAGTGCTAGAGCCCTAGAGAAATGTTGCGGTAACGGTGGAGCTGACGGTTCTTGAACTGCCTCCCACAACAAGTATCTTTTTCTGCAAATAAGTAGTGGTTTTGTCCGAGCTGTGGAAATATCCTTGATTGGATTTTTTTTCATGTACACTAGTACTACTTGTATGTCACACTAGCACAATGATAATAATGGTGGTCATGTATTTGGTTTCTTGTTGTAAATATTTGGATTTGATTGGATTCTCCATGGTTGGTGTCATGAGTCTCTCTGTGTGTGTGTGTACAGTATGCAAAATGGTGTGAATGTGCTTTTAATGGTAAGTTGTGAAGGGTTCTTTGCTTCAGAAGAATTCTGTAGTATTTTTGTTGGATTACTTTTTATTTCTATTTAGAATGTTCGATTTACATGACTAGAAACCGCATGGTTTCTGTCCAGGACATACTTTGTGTGCAATTCTATAGAAATGTTTTATTGGGTTCAAATTTATGAAAAAAATACTTTGTTTAAGTGATATACATGATGTACACAATAGTTGTGCCATGGGGAAAATGCAGGGTTTTTGTGTGACATAAATAGGTGTATGCCATGGTTTTTATTGAAAGAAAAGAAATTGCTGGTCATGTATAACCAATATAGTTAGATAGTGAATAGTTTTGCCATTGCTGGTCATGTATAACCTTTTCTTCTTGGGTGTAGCTCTGAATGTGTTAGATAGTGAATAGTTTTGAGTTACCAGTGCACAAATGAGTCTGAGACATGCCAAGATAAGTTACTCACCATTTGAACTTCAAAGTATTGTTTTACAAGCTTCTGCAACTTTTTCTTAAATGTTGTTGCTGCTGTTATGCCTGTATTCACTGTTGTTGTTGCTGTACTTGTGATGATGTTGTACTTGTGATGATGCTACTTGTGATCTTCTGAAATGACCCATTGGCGACTTCATTACGCGGGGATAATGATTTTGCAGGTACCCCGAGAGGCCCTTGAGTTTGCTGGAATGTCGATTAACTTCCGTTCCGGCAAATTCGGGTACTCCATATGTCCTATTTTCAGCAAAGGTCATGCTGAAATTTTCCGTGAATTTTAGCATGACTTTGCTAAAAATAGGACATATGGGGTACTTGTGACTAATGCATGGACCGGGGTATCTTAGTAGTTAATTAAGTAGGATCAACTGCCCCTTTATTCTTGTTGCATTAAACCATAGGCGGCAATAGAGCCAAGTGATTAGGCCCAACTTAGAATTCTCCTTCCCAGCTTAGCTTTTAGGATGCCTCGGTGTCGACAAACCATAAATTATAAAACCTTGGCTTTTAGGGTGCCTCGATGTCGATAAAAACCTAAATGATGAAAGCTTAGGCTTTTAGGGTGCCTCGGCGTCGAAAAACCCTCAATGATAAAAGCTTAGCTTTTAGGATGCCTCGGTGTCGACAAACCCTAAATGATGAGACCATGATCATGTTCCTTGACAATAACCAACTTGTTGACCAAACTTTTTTCCTATTTAGAGAGAAACATGGCCAATAACGATGAGGTCGGGGGTTCGGGCGGCAAGGCATTCTGGGAGTTGTCCCAGGAGATGGAGGAACAACCTCACTTGTATGAGGACGCCGCCTTCCCCACCGATCCTGACACTACCACTGATAGTGCCGCCGAGGATGACCCCACTGATGGTGCCGTCGGGGATGACTCCACTGATGGTGCCGCCGAGGATGCCACCACTGATGATGGCGGTGCACGCACAGATGGCAGCCAACCGAAGAGGCAACGGAAGGACGAGCGCCCGACCGTGCTCCGCACCATCAAGGAGAAATTTACTGAAGTGGACTCCGACGGGAATCCAACGGCGCCCGATCGAATAGTCAAGGGGTACTCGCTTCAGCTCGGGTGCATTCTCCGGAGCACCGTCTCGATCAACATCGAGAACCTGAGGCATCCTGACCGAGGGAATTTGCGCAACCTCCTCTTCACGAAGCTGCACGAACAATACAAGTTCCCCGCTGAATTTGAAAACACAAGCCTCAAAGGGAATAAAGTGAACAATGCCGCCCTCACGAAGATGAGCACGGCCCTGTCTACTTGGAAAAGCACGGTGAAGAGAATGATTGAAGAAGGTTTTAGTTATAAGAAGATCAAGGAGAAAAATCCTTCGATCACCGAAGATGACTACAACGACTTCAAGATCAAGTGCTCGAGCACCGCAACCTCCGAATCAAGTCAGTGGGGGAAAGAAATGCGGGAGCTGAACTTAGGAGAACACACACTCGGTCCCAGCGGTTATAGAGTGGCGGAGCCTATATGGGACAAGGAGGAGGCGGAGCGTGCCGAGCAAGGCCTACCGCCCCTCTTCGATAAATACGATGACAAGCAGACCAAGAACTTTGTCAGGGCCCGGTACAAGAAAGACCCGAAAACAAAGGAGCTTACCACGGATCCGAAGACCAGGGTGCTTGAGCTTGTTCTGGTAAGGAATACACCCCCGCGTAACTAGCTCCATATGGTTGCATTCTAATTAATGAAGCCAAATTTCTAAATGGTTCACATTCCTTCCGCAGGCGACTGAAAGCAGTAGCGCGGGGTCGACTAAGAGCAACCCTTGGGACACCACTCTAAATAGGGCGTTGAATGTAATGAAGAAAAAGGATAAGCTCAGTAAGCCGTCGTCAGCTGGTCGTGTGGCCGGCAAAGGCTTGTCCACAAAATGGTCGTCATACTATAACGCATGTGGGCGAAAGGAGAAAAGGACCAGCTAAGAAAGCCAGTCGCGCGAGGTTCAAGAACTCAAGGCACAAGTGGCGCGGATTTCGGAGATTGTCCAAGAGCAAGTGCAACAACAACTGGGAGCGACGATCACATCCATTGTGCCTACCTTGATTGAGGGGTTGCAGGCGTGGATTGCGGGCGGCCAACAGGGGCCGCCCCCGATTCCTAGGTTCACGGCCAGCAACTCGCAGAACGCGATGGCGGGGCCATTGGTGTCTCCGGTGGAGGCGGCATTAGTGTCTCCGACGCCGGCACGGGAGCTTAATGCACCCGGGTGTACGCCGGCCGACACCTCTGCAGCAAGCGGCCCCTCCGTCAACTGCATGCCCGCCGTTGGCGGTGCCTCGACATTAGCCGAGATCGACGCCATCATCATGGTAACTAATTAAGCCTCTCTCGGCCGAGGACTTCATCTCCTTACCTTTGACTGGGCATCCCTGACGCCCTACATGTTTTCGCAGGGCGCCGCCGACGTTCCGTGCACTCTCCTGCACTTCATGAACAACGAGTTGGTCGATGTCGCCAAGGGCAAAATCGTTCAACTGGGCAACCCCGTGTTCCACGGTACTAGGATGCCACCCAACTTGTATAGGGTTCAACTGGTTCGGGTGCTGCCAGGCTGTGACGAGTTGTTACCTCCGATTCGACCCGTCGGGGCCGACGAAGATGATGTGATGACCCTCAGCGCCTGCCTGAGCTGGCCCCTACTTTGGCCAAAGAGCCAGATTCGTTTGGGGGCGGGGCACACCACCCCAAAGACAACACCGCCAGTCGTGCCCAAGTCGGCCCCATGGCAAGACCGCCGCAACGGTGCCGGACATCCCTATGCCACTGGATCCAAACATGCATATGGCACAGGATCCGAACAACGACGACGATACATTTGCCAACGTTGATCAGTACTTTGCCGATCATGGGTACGGTGGCGACTTCATGGGGCCTCGTTCTCAAGAACCCAACCCTACAAAAGATGTGCGCGATCTAGCTGGTACCACGGAGAAACCAAGTGGCAACAGGCGTCGTCTGCCGTTCAGTTCTCAGGAGATGCCTCCAGCTGCCGACTTCACCGAGCCTCAGATAGGCAAGGTGCGAAATATTATCAGCCCCAACACACTCAAGAAGGCGGTCTGTGAGCAGAACTCGGTCCCATTACAGGAGAAGAAGAAGGCACGGAAAAGAAAGACTAACAAGGGTGCGAGCCAGCTGGCACCGAGTACGATCCGTGCTCAGGACGGGCCACCTTCACCTGAGGATGTAATGAGGAGGGTGCATGTGGCGGGTAGGCCGATGCTACCGAGAAATATGCTCGATGCTGCAACCGGTGCTATGCGGAGTCTGCATGACAATGTTCTTTCTTTGGAGAAGCGGCGTCTCAGAGAGAAGGATGTGGCATACCCGGTTTTCGCGGCCAAGGTGCCAGAGGGCAAGGGCTTTGTGGATAACTCCATCGGGGGTACAATTGTCCTGCGGTTTGATGACATCTGCGCTATGTTGAACCTTCATCTGCTACACTACACCTTCGTTCGGCTATTTTCGCTGAGTATGGAGATGCGGATCATTCGCGACAAGACCCCGGACATCGTAATAGTGTACCCCTTCTACATGCGTGCCAAGATCTTGGGCAGCGCTGGGGACCGGCAAGTTGCGAGTTCTTACCTCGAAGGCGTCATTCTGGCAAACCGAGATATGGATAACTTCCTCGTGCCTTACTTTCCCAAGTAAGTCCTCCCCTCAACCGCCCCATAACATATGAATTCTTAGATTTCGATCGTTTTTCTTTTAACATTCCGTGTTTTGTGCAGTGACACACATTGCACAATCATCCTCCTAAGCCCCAAATATTCCATGGCCACGTATTTCGACTCGGACCGTCAGTCGAAGGTAGACTACACATATGTCAAGAATGTTCTTGATGATGTTATCCCCGGCTACGCCAAATCTGGAGGCACCTTCACCAGGCCTATTCGAAAGACTGCAAGCACGTGTTCTCCCACAATACGACGTTCTGCTGCGTCAAGCAGCCGCCTGGCGGTCAGAAGGGTGCCTACTACGCCATCCATCACATGCGGGCGATCATACGGGACCATCATCAACTTCTGCTACCAAGTAAACTCAAAGATTGGGCCGCGAGCGTGTCGGCAATCCAGGATGTGGACATCAGACAAGAATTCTTTCGCATCCAGTCGGAGTTTGCGGAAATCATCCATCAAGATGTCCTTCGTACCTCGGGGCAGTTCTACCTCAGAAATCAACCGTCCAACAGTGACATCGACACAATGCTACAAATGCAGGCTGACAACGTCCGCGATTTCATGACTCCCACGATAGACGGCGGCTTCATCCACGCTCCGGTCCCTTGAGTCGAGTCGAAAGTAGTGTTGCTGTGTCTAGTTCTGAAACATCGATTGGCTCATGTTGTAATTAAACTTTAATGAACTTGTAGTATGTCTCTTTGGTTTCGACAGTCGTTCAACTTATATGTAATCGATGCTATTAATGTCTTGCTTTTCTCTTCCGGTCATTCTGTTGCATACTTATATATTACTTATGTATTGTCTGTGAATTGGAACTAACGTTTCGTTTGGCTAGTGCATAGCGATGCCGTCGTATGTCGTGTACATGGGTAAGGTTCCCGGAGTCTACGACGACTGGGAGGAGTGTCAGAGACAGGTTCACCGATTCAGCGGTAACTGTTACAAAGGGTACACCACTAGGGTCGAGGCGGAATCTAGATACGCCCGCTATCTAGCGGGAGAGGGGAGGGAGCATTGGAGGAACCGGATGAAGACGAGTTTCATCGTGATGATGCTCATCATGATGACCGCAGCTCTCTTCTATGTGATGGTAGTTTAGAAGATCGATATCGACTTGTAATGTGAAGACAAACTCGCTACTCGCGGTCTCGAGACTTGTAATATAATGTTCTATCTTTGTTCAGTCTTTTGAATTCGAAGACTAATATGATGAATTGTATTCGGAGACTAATATGATGAATTGTATTCAGAGACTAATCTTCTATTGTATTCGATGAATCTGTTGTTGCTGTGTGCTGGTGCTGTCTATATTCTGTCCAATAATACATTTTGTAACCTGTGCAAAAAACAGAAAATTTAAAAATAAATAAAAAACCTAATATTCATACTAATGGTGCATCACATCACAGTGCGCCATTAGTATGCCAAAGGATACTAATGGCGCATCAACCAACAGTGCGCCATTAGTATGCCAAAGTTACTAATGGCGCATCAGGCAATAGTGCGCCATTAGTATGCCAAAGCACCTGGGTATATATGGCCCCCTGGGAGGCATACTAATGGCGCACCGTGGTATATACTAATGGCGCATCTGTGGTGCGCCATTAGTATAACAGATAGTAATGGCGCACCACTGGTGCGCCATTAGTAAAATATACTAATGGCGTGGCACTAATGGCGCACCACTAATGCGCCATTAATGGCCAAAATAGTTGCACCATTAGTAGGCCTTTTCCTAGTAGTGCTAGCAAGCAAGCATGGAGGCTCCTGCCTATATAATGTAATAGTTTTCTTTTATCTACCGGAGCTGGCATAACCTTGTCAATGACTATTGAGAAGTCTTCATGCATGTGCCCAGGAAGCAAGGTTGTCATCATTTTGATTTGAAGCACACCGGATTAACATATATTATGAAAAAATGCCACATGACAAGAAACCGTAACCTCGCTGCCCCATGGAGACAACATGAATCCCGACAGACAAACTAGACGAGGACCAAAGTTCAAATTAAAGACAAACTCGTAGAAAAGGGGTCAATCGATAGATGTCCTAATTAACATAGCCGGCTTGACCTAGACGACAACGGAGTAGTCTTCGTGCACGTGCCCCCAATGACCCGCGCCTTGGAGGAACGCAGTTGTTGCTGTTTAGCCCTCGGAGTGATCCGAAGCACACATCACACCTAATATTGCAAGACGCCAATAAACCTTTTTTTAGATTTCTCGTCAAAACTACAACCCTGTACAGCACAGCCTGCACGATATGTAGATGATAGCCAATCCAGTCGTCTGCTGGAGTCTGCTCACATGCATGGACGAACTGATCTACCGTGTCATGCATGGATCGTCCACGCACCGATGTGTTTACAGCACTGCTGTAGTACTATCACTCGTCTCTCTCTTCTATGAACTCAACCGACTTGCAGTGACGGGGGGGGGGGGTGCCAATGGTCGGTTCTCAATCACGGTCCTACTTGTGTGTGCAAACACAATATGACGCGCGTTCCATTCGGAGAGTGGCGTGCCAGATCGACCCACCGACCATCTGGGGTGCGACGTGAACGCGGCGGGCGTGCTGCATAGATGTGTACCGCCATTTTCTTGAGGCTTTGATCCATGGCCCAATCCATGGATACAAAATTATATTTGAAAGTCGAGGGCGGGGCTTTTCCCACGCGGTAGGCGTGGAAGTTCCGCCTAGTCGGTTCAACAGAGAGGCGAGAAGATGAGGGAGTAGGCTGCTGCAAACATAGGACTGTGTGTTTTGATGGCTCGTTACTGCTGGACAGGTGGGGCCTTGTGATTTGACTTGCCTTTATCATTATTACTGCGGCGCTATGACTGGTGTGAGTCGCCTGTTTCCTGCCCACCTCCATGGTACTCCATCTCTCTCAGTTTACAAGGCGTGAGGGTACCCCTAAGTCGTCAATTTGACCAACCTAATAGAAGTCATATATTACAAAAAAACATACCATTGTAAACTTTAGATATCCTATTTTCAAACGGTATAATTTTTGTTTTATATAATTTATATTACGGTGACAAAATTGGCAACCTAGGTATACGCGCAGGACTTGTATACTGAAATGCAGGGAGTATACAGGTGCCAAGTACTTTACTCCTTACTCCTTGGCAAATGCAATAAATACTCTGAAGAAAGAGATAGAGAGAAGTAAAGGGAAATACTCTTATAACCAACCTTATAGCTAACCTTGTTGTAGGAGTGACTAAGTGATGACTATGTATGACATGCCAGCATCAGATAGCCTAACGCACCTGGACGGAGGAAGTAGTTTCATGCATGCGAAGTAGGCAAAAAAAAATCTCATTTCTAGCCGTCTGAAATCTCCAAGGGCACGACCGCGCGAGCGAGGCGATAGGTCTAGTTGGCGCGACCATGATACGGGATGTTGATAGCCCTTGGATCTGAGATCGCACGGTCGCATGCTAAGTTGCTGAAAATTTGGGGAATAACCCTCCAGGATAGGATATTCACCCATAGGTCTAGATGCCATGCAACAGTTCGATCTCAGATCCAAGGGCTCTCGGAAGCCTGTATCATGGGAGCATGGAAAGCTCCATATCACATGTAATATTCCCGACACTTGACGTGCAAACACGCAGATGCATGAAGCTATTTAACTGGTGAAAGTGCAACTATCCCTGGGTGGTTTTGGTAATTCCTAACAACATATAGCTCATTGAACTAATGCTATTACAAGATAAATATTTCAGGAAAGTTCAGTGATTGGCATGACATGGACTAGGAATGTGGACCGCTCAAAATGCTAAAGACAAAGGATTGGCTCAAGCTCGGATTTCCATTTTAGTGATCCAAGATCACATTGAGTCCATAGGAAAGCCAATACTATTTAAAGGGGATGAGGTGTTGCTTAATGGGTTTCTTGCTCAAAATGCTTAGTGATTTTCTCCAAAGCCATCAACCACTTTCTCACTTCCACATATGTCCCAAACCAAAAGTCAAACTCAGCCCCGCCGAAAAGTTCTAATCTGTCGCCATCGAGTTCATTTGACATAGCCACTGCCACTAAACCCTAATCATTCCAGTCTCACCGAAAGGGATCTCGGTCTCACTGAGATGGGATTGCAAACTCTCTGTTTCCCTTTGTAACATTTTGGTCTCACCTAGATGAGCGATTGGTCCCACCGAGTTGGCAATGCAAACTCTCAATTTCCTCTCCGTAACGTTTCGGTCCCACCAAAACGAGCGAATCGGTCCCACCGAGTTTGCCTGGCCAACTCTCTGGTGTGCTTATTACCAAAATCGGTCCCACCGAGTTTGTGTAATCGGTCTCACCGAGATTATGTTATACCCTAAGCCTTATGAAATCGGTCCCACCGAGTTGATCATATCGGTCCCACCGAAATGTCTAACAGTCACATTATGAACTAAATCGGTCTGACCGAGTTCTCTGAATCGGTCCCACCGAGTTTGGTAAATTGTGTGTAATGGTTAGATTTTGTGTGGAGGCTATATATACCCCTCCAGCCACTCTTCATTCATGGAGAGAGCCATCAGAACATACCTACACTTCCATCATACATTTTCTGAGAAGAGAACCACCTACTCAAGTGTTGTGTAATGCCCAGTATGAGCTTATGCCTTTAAGTCGTGCCTCGACACGTAGGAGGTATAATCTCATACTGGGCATTACATGTTGAGATCAAGATATTCCATTCCAACCTTATGAATCTTGTTCTCTAGCCTTCCCAAGTTGCTTTCCACTCAAATCTTTCTTCACCATATCCAAATCTGCAAGGAGCTGTTTGAGTGTTGGGGAGACTATCATTTGAAGCATTTGAGCAAGGAGTTCATCATCAACACATCGTCTATTACCTTTTGGAGAGTGGTGTCTCCTAGATTGGTTAGGTGTCACTTGGGAGCCTCCGACGAGATTGTGGAGTTGAACCAAGGAGTTTGTACGGGCAAGGAGATCGCCTACTTCATGAAGATCTACCCTAGTGAGGCAAGTCCTTCGTTAGAGATGGCCATGGTGGGAAAGACAAGGTTGCTTCTTTGTGGACCCTTCGTGGGTGGAGCCCTCCGTGGACTCGCGCAGCCGTTATCCTTTGTGGGTTGAAGTCTCCATCAACTTGGATGTACGATAGCACCACCTATCGGAACCAAGACAAAAACATCCGTGTTTACACTTGCGTTTGCTCCCTCCAAACTCCTCCCTTTACCTTCATTTGCAATTATTTTACTTTCCGCCGCTATACTCTTAGAATTGCATGTGTAGGTTGATTGCTTGACTTGTGCTAAATTGCTAAAATCTGCCTAGAATTAAAATTGGGAAAAGGCTAGATTTTTATTTGGTCAAGTAGTCTAATCACCCTCCTATAGACATACTTTATATCCTACAAGTGGTATCAGAGCTTTGGTCTCCATTTGCCGTGATTTCCATAGCCTTGGTGATCATTGCATTGGTTTCACAACCTAGGAGAGTATGTCGTCTAGCGAGGGAAGTTACCACCATGGAGATCCTTACTTTGATGGTACTAATTTTGCTAGTTGGAAGCATAAGATGCAAATGCATATTATTGGACATAACCTCGCCGTTTGGGCTATTGTGTGTATTGGTTTGCAAGGTGAATTCTTTGATGGGAAGGAACCGAATCGTGAAGCATCCGCGGAAGAGTTGAAGATGCTGCAATACAATGCTCAAGCTTGCGATATCCTCTTCAACGGATTTTGCCCCGAAGAATTCAACAAAATCAGCTATCTTGAGAATGCAAATAAAATTTGGGTTGATTTATATGCACGAAGGTACCAACTCCATCAAGAAATCCAAGTAGGATGTGCTTCAAAGTCAACTTGACAAGTTCAAAATGAAGGATGGTGAAGGTGTCGCTGAAATGTACTCTAGGCTTGCTCTCATCACAAATGAGATTGTCGGCTTAGGAAGTTAAGAGACGATCGACAGATTCATCATCAAGAAGATCCTAAGAGCCTTGGATGGAAAATATGACACCGTGTGCACATTGATCCAAATGATGCCCAATTACAAAGATCTGAAGCCAACGTAAGTCATTGGAAGAATTGTTGCTCATGAGATGTCACTCAAAGATAAAGAAGAGCTTCACAACAAGTTTAGTGGTGCTTAAGGGGCCTCATGTGACACTCCTACATCATCAAGTAGAAACAAGTCCTCAATGAAGAATTGAGCTTAATTGTGAAGAACTTCAACAAGTTCTACTAGAATAGAAGCAAAGAGATACGTTCTAAGTCAAGGTCCTACAATGACAAGAGATCTTCAAGTCGTGATCGAAATTGCTACAATTGTGGAAGACCCGGAGACTACTCCAATGAGTGTACGACTCCCCACAAGAGAAGAGAAGACTCACCTAAGAGGAGAAGTAGAATAGAAGAATTACCACCAAGAGAGGAAGGAGTAGAGATGATCGTTATGAATGAAGACCTTTTCGGAGAAGAAAAGATTCGGAAAGGAAGAACAAATCATCAAGGAGCTATACAAGACGAAGACATCAAGCTCATGTTGGTGAATGCGTATCCGGTTCCGACTCCGATGACCACTCCGAGAGAAGCTACTACTCCGACTCCGAAGATACTCAAGATGAAGGTGATTCCAGAATTGCTCTTGTGTCATCCAACTCCTACGGCATATTTGACTCACCAAATGAAGGAATTGGAAGATGCTTCATGGCTACGTGCCCTAAGGTATCACACCCTGAGTATCTTGATTTCAATAGTGATGAAGATGACTTGCTAGGAGATGATGATTTACTTGTTGGTAGCAATACTGATGAAACTTTTGATGAAAATTATGATGAAATTGCTATTAATCATTCTAATCAAGATAAAACGAATGACAATGATAAGGAGAAGATTGAGCGTCTAACTAAAGAATTAAACTCTCTTAAGTTAGCTCATGAAACTTCCTTGGAAGATCATCGAGAACTTTTAAGGACTCATGACAAATTATGCTTTGAAAAGCTCAACCTTGAGCAAGATCATGAGTTCTTAAAAGCAATCAATGATGATCTTTGCAAGAAAAGTTCTTCTTACATTGCCAAGCGTTTACTCTTGTCTACCTACATGCCACAAGTAAAATATAGCAACAAGAACGAGAAGGATTCTTCGTCTAGTAATAACAACAATCATGCTAAATCCAATGATGTTGCTTCAAGTAGTTCTCTTGATTCCACTAATGATTCTCTTAGCCAAGTTACACTTGAGCAAGAAAATGGCTTATTGAAGGGAATTATAGAGAAAGGTGTTTACAAGAGCCTTGCCGGGACAAAGCAATTTGAGGAGATTGTACGCAAGCAAGGAAGGCACCGTAAGAATCAAGGTGTTGGTTTTGAACGGAAGTTTAATGCCAATGGAGTTGAGTGGGAAGAAGATCAATACCCCAAGACGAAGTTTGTTCCTCAACAAGAGAAGTATGATCCTACTTCTTTTCAAGGGACACAAGCACACGGTGATCTTCCACCACAAGACCACAAGCTAAAGGGCAAGGAAAAGCTTCAAGAAGAGATTGATGCATTTGAAGAAGTTCCAAAGGCCTTGGTCAAGTGGGTTCCCAAGACTACTTCAAGTTCTACTTCATCAAGTACGACTACAACTCCAAGGATTCCCATCAAGATGGTGTTGATCCCAAAAAATAAGTACTTGAAATTCCTCGAGGGTGACTACGCCAACATACTTCACTCATCTCATTTTGGCGAGGACAAGTGCAAACAACTTCCATATCTTGCACTAGTTCAAGGAGTCACAAACCCTCTTGTTGGTAAGACAATGGACAAGGTAACCTAATGCTTTCATGGACATCATCATGTGTGCTATTCACTCTATGTCTATGTATATCCTTGTTTGTTCCTTCTGGGACTAGCCTGTCTAGGTATTGAAAGTGCAACTCACTCCAATGGATTGCTCCAAATGATCTACATCAACAGTGAGCATCTACATCTTCAACACCTGCATGAAGTCATCATTGACAAAACCAAAGGTTAGATCATCCCTCTTAGGGGGATATCACATCTAGGGGGGAGCTTTACCCTAATCAATTGAGATAAAGCAACTCTAATGATGTGAACACAACAATGCTTTATGTAAAAGTGGTAACCCCACTTGTGCTTAAACGATGAGTATGACCTATGATCAAATGTTCTCATTTGACTCCTAAGTCAATATACTCGTATATAGATGGCCTAGTAATTGCCAATTGCTTGATAGATGCTAGAATGGTTGTGCATGCTTTGCCACATGTTTCATTTGCTATCTTATTGTGTGAGTATGTTGACTGCATACTTTTCTCATTCAAGGACATCCATTTGTTGCTTTGATTGTTTGGCTCTTTTTCTTTTGCCAAATGGATGGAAAAGAATGCCTAAGAACGCCCTCTAGCTATCTATGCTTTTCTCATCTCAAATTCTATTCATGCTATATCACAAAGTTTGATCAAGTCAGATTCGAACCACTCTGTGTGAGGAGCACTCAGAGTCCCCAATTCATCATAGACTTAAACTTCCAAAACATCTTTGTGCATTTCGGTATGACCAAGTTATCCATTTCGGTCACACCGAGTTCACTAAGTTGATCAAGGTTTTCAATCTCGGTGCCAACAGATTTGATCTTTTCGGTCACACCGAGTTGCAGTAACTGCTAGCAATTTTGCATCTCGGTGCCACCGAGTCATTCCACTCGGTCACACCGAGTTGCAGTAACTGCTAGCAGTTATATATACCGACGGGTTGAATTTTAGAAATTTTTCCAAAACACCCGCGAATAACCTGCTCTGCCTCATCGGGTCCTCGGATTGTCCCCTCGTCGCCAGTGACCTCATGCCGCTAGTCTCCATCACCATCAACGGCAATCTCCGCCGCCGTTGCCGCCGTAGCAAGTTCACCGCCGAGTTAGGGTATGAACTTGAGACTTTGTGCTATTCTTTAACTTTGATTCATAGCACATTGCTTTGCCACGATTCATGCGATGTTTGAAATCTTCCTATCAAGCAGAAACTCCGTAGAAAGTAGTGTTGATTCACAAAAATTAGGGTTAGGTCTCCGCTGAACTCACCTCGGACCGACCGAGTTGTAGAAATCGGTCTCACCGATTTGGCTTAGGCCATTGCACAAGTGATTTTCCGTCTGACCGAAAGTTGCAAATCGGTGCGACCGAGTTCAATTCTCTGTGAAACCCTAGCAATATCGGTGCCATCGAACTTTGACTCGGTTTGACCGAGTTCACTAGTTCAGGATCCAGAATTGCTTCGGTATCACTTAGTTTAACAAATCGGTAGCTCCGAAATGATTTCTGTAGAGAACTAAAGCTAAGTTTTTTTTGGTCATATGTTTTGCAGAAATTCTGTGCTTTGTGATTCTCATCCACTCTACCTCATCTACATCTATTCACAGGGTCAGTTTTTCAGTTTGCAGTGCCAAGATGTCTGACCAGAGTGATAGCCAGAATTTGTCTGAGGAGCAAGTCAACTTGAGTGAGGGTACTAGTCCCTCTAGCAGCTCTGATGAGGGTAGCAGGAGCACAGCTAGCAACTTGCCTAAGGCTGCTACCAAGACCAGGAAGAAGAAAGCCTCTGACAGTGATGATGAGGACTTTGTGGCTGATGAGGCCACTTCAAAGAAGAAGGTGCTCAGGAAGGAGTATGGCACAGCTGAGGCAACTAAGCCAGGTCAGAAAAAGAAGGTCCCTGCCAAGAGATTTCCTATGTCAAAGGCCAGATAATCTACTCAAGAGACTATGGTGTTGACACTTGAATCTAGAGATGATGAGCCAGCAGGTACAAAGAAGAGAGCTAGAAAGACAACAGCCAGAGTGATTGGCAAGCCATCCATGAGGGATGATGATGAAGTTGCAGAAGGAGAAGAAGAGGTTGCTTCTCCAGCTCCTAAAGCTCAGAAGCTTATGGGAGATGATATCCAGTCTGGGGCTGCCCCTTCAAAGCCCAAGACTGCTCCCAAAGCTGCTCAAGCCACCAAGTCTGCACCTAAGAGAAGCACTAGAAACATTCCAGATTCATAGAAGAACAAGGCCCCAGTGCCTGAGGTTCCTGCAGAAGCTGAGGCCCAAGTGCTTAGAAAGTTGAAGCCCAAGATCCCTGATAACAATGATGCTCATCTAGTAAGAGAAGACATGAAATTGAGGAAGGATGCATTGTTGGGGATCGTTGCAAAAATTCAAAAAAATTCTACACATCACCAAGATCAATCTATGGAGTGACTAGCAACGAGAGAGAGGAGTGAATCTTCATACCCTTGAAGATCGCGTTATGGAAGCGTTACAAGAACACGGTCGATGGAGTCGTACACAAAACGATTCAGATCGCGGCAGAATCCGATCTAAGCATCGAACAACAGTGCCTCCGCGTTCAACACACGTGCAGCCCGGTGACGTCTCCCACGCCTTGATCTAGCAAGGAGAGAGGGAGAGTTTGGGGAAGACTCCGTCCTGCAGCACGATGGTGTGGTGGTGGTGGAGGAGCGTGGTACTCCGGCAGGGCTTCGCCAAGCTTCGCAGGAGAAGAGGAGGAGTTGGGTGGGGGAGGGCTGCGCCAGGCTATGGGTCCAGCTGCCCTCCCACCCCCCACTATATATAGGGGCAGGGAAGAGGGGGACCGGCCCCTCAAATCCAATCTGAGGGGGGGGGGCAGGGGAGGAGGCTTGCCCCCCAAGCCAAGGGGGGCGCCCTCCTAGGGTTTCCCCCAACCCTGGGTGCCTTGGGCCCTTGGCGGGGGCGCACCAGCCCACCAGGGGCTGGTTCCCCCATTTTCTTAGTCCACTTGGACCATCGAGTAGGTGGCCCCACCCGGTGGACCCCCGGACACCTTCCGGTGGTCCCGGTACAATACCGGTGACCCCGAAATCACTCAAGTGACCAAAACAGGATTTCCCATATACAAATCTTAACCTCTAGACTATTCTGGAACTCCTCGTGACGTCCGGGATCTCATCTGGGACTCCGAACAACATTCGGTAACCACATACATATATTCCCTATAACCCTAGCGTCATCGAACCTTAAGTGTGTAGACCCTACGGGTTCGGGAATCATACAGACATGGCCGAGACATCTCTCTGGCCAATAACCAACAGCGGGATCAGGATACCCATATTGGCTCCCACATGTTCCATGATGATCTTATCGGATGAACCACGATGTCGGGGATTCAATCAATCCCGTATACAATTCCCTTTGTCTACCGTTATAGTACTTGCCCGAGATTCGATCGTCGGTATCCCAATACCTTGTTCAATCTCGTTACCGACATGGCTCTTTACTCGTTCCATAACACATCATCCGTGACCAACTCCTTAGTCACATTGAGCTCATTACGATGATGTCTTACCGAGTGGTCCCAGAGATACCTCTCCGTCATATAGAGTGATAAATCCCAGTCTGGATTCGTGCGAAGCCAACAGATGCTTTCGGGGATACCCGTAGTGTACCTTTATAGCCACCCAGTTACGTTGTGACGTTTGGCACACCCACAGTACTCCTAAGGTATCCGGGAGTTGCACAATCTCATGGTCTAAGGAAAAGATACTTGACATTAGAAAAGCTTTAGCAACGAACTACACGATCTTGTGCGACGCTTAGGACATGGGTCTTGTCCATCACATCATTCTCCTAGTGATGTGATCTCGTTATCAATGACATCCAATGTCCATGGTCAGGAAATCGTAACCATCTATTGATCAACGAGCTAGTCAACTAGAGTCTCACTAGGGACATGTTGTGGTGTATGTATTCACACATGTATTACGATTTCCGGATAATACAATTATAGCATGAACAATAGACGATTATCATGAACAAGGAAATATAATAATTACCATTTTATTATTGCAGTCTCCCACTTGCACTATAGTAAATAATCTAGTTACATTGTGATGAATCGAACACCCATAGAGTTCTGGTGTTGATCATGTTTTGCTCGTGGAAGAGGTATAGTCAACGGATATGCGACATTCAGATCCGTATGCACTTTACAAATATCTATGTCTCCATCTTGAATATAACTACGAATGGAGTTGAAGCGGCGCTTGATGTGCTTGGTCTTCTTGTGAAACCTGGTCTCCTTGGGAATGGCAATAGCTCCAGTGTTGTCACAGAAGAGAGTCATCGGGCCCGACGCGCTCGGAATAACTCCTAGGTCGGTGATGAACTCCTTCATCCAGACTCCTTCCGGTGCTGCTTTAGAAGCAGCTATGTACCCCGCTTCACATGTAGATGACGCCACGATGCTTTGCTTGCAACTGCACCAGCTGACTGCCCCACCATTCAAAATATACATGTATCCGGTTTGTGACTTGGAGTCATCCGGATTTGTGTCGAAGCTAGCATCGACATAACCCTTTACGACGAGCTCTTTGTCACCTCCATAAATGAGAAACATATCCTTGGTCTTTTTCAAGTACTTCGGGATGTTCTTGACCGCTGTCCAGTGTTCCATTCAGGGATCACTTTGGTACCTCCCCACCAAACTTATGGCAAGGTTCACATCAGGTCTGGTACATAGCATGGCATACATAATAGAACCTATGGCTGAGGCATAGGGGATGACACTCATCTTTTCTCTATCTTCTGTCGAGGTCGGGCATTGAGCTATGCTCAATCTCATACCATGTAACATAGGCAAGAACCCTTTCTTGGACTGATCCATATTGAACTTCTTCAATTTCTTGTCGAGGTATGTGCTTTGTGAAAGACCAATGAGGCGTGTCTATCTATCTCTATAGATCTTGATACCTAATATGTAAGCAGCTTCTCCAAGGTCCTTCATTGAAAAACACTTATTCAAGTAGGCCTTTATGCTTTCCAAGAGTTCTACATCATTTCCCATCAACAATATGTCATCCACATATATTATGAGAAATGCTACAGAGCTCCCACTCACTTTCTTGTAAATACAGGCTTCTCCATAAGTCTGTATGAACCCAAACGCTTTGATCACTTCATCAAAGCGAATGTTCGAACTCCGAGATGCTTGCACCAGCCCATAGATGGAGCGTTGGAGCTTGCATACCTTGTTAGCATTCTTAGGATCGACAAAACCTTCCGGCTGTATCATATATAATTCTTCCTTAAGGAAGCCGTTAAGGCATGCCGTTTTGACGTCCATTTGCCATATCTCATAACCATAGAATGCGGCAATTGCTAACATGATTCGGACGGACTTCAGCATCGCTATGGGAGAGAAAGTCTCATCGTAGTCAATTCCTTGAACTTGTCGATAACCCTTAGCGACAAGCCGAGCATTATAGATTGTCACATTTCCATCCACGTCAGTCTTCTTAAAGATCCATTTATTTCCTATGGCTCGCCGATCATCAGGCAAGTCAACCAAAGTCCATACTTTGTTATCATACATGGATCCTATCTCGGATTTCATGGCTTCAAGCCATTTGTTGGAATCCGGGCCCGCCATTGCTTCTTCATAGTTCGAAGGTTCACCGTTGTCTAACAACTTGATTTCCAGGACAGGGTTGCCGTACCACTCTGGTGCGGAACATGTCCTTGTGGACCTACAAAGTTCAGCAGTAACTTGATCCGAAGTTTCATGATCATCATCATTTACTTCCTCTCTGGTCGGTGCAAGCACCACAGAAACATCTTCCTGCGCTGCTCTACTTTCTGGATCAAGAGGGGTTACAACAACCTTATCAAGTTCTACTTTCCTCCCACTCACTTCTTTCGAGAGAAACTCTTTCTCCAGAAAGGATCCATTCTTGGCAACAAAGACCTTGCCTTCGGATCTGAGGTAGAAGGTATACCCAATAGTTTCCTTAGGGTATCCTATGAAGACACATTTTTCCAATTTGGATGAGCTTTTTAGGTTGAAGTTTCTTGACATAAGCATCGCATCCCCAAACTTTTAGAAATGACAACTTACGTTTCTTACCAAACCATAGTTCATATGGTGTCGTCTCAACGGATTTAGATGGTGCCCTTTTTTAAAGTGAATGCGGCAGTCTCTAAAGCATAACCCCAAAAAGATAGCAGTAAATCGGTAAGAGACATCATAGATCACACCATGTCCAACAGAGTACGATTACGACGTTCGGACACACTGTTACGCTGAGGTGTTCTAGGCGGCGTTAGTTGTGAAACAATTCCACATTTCCCTAGGAGCGTTCCAAATTCGTGACTTAAATATTCTCCTCCACGATCT
This sequence comes from Secale cereale, assembly GCA_902687465.1. Taxonomy (NCBI): domain Eukaryota; kingdom Viridiplantae; phylum Streptophyta; class Magnoliopsida; order Poales; family Poaceae; genus Secale; species Secale cereale. Next base: position 552,569,022 of record LR738712.1, read on the forward strand.
GATCGTAAGAAATTTATTTTTCTATCACTTTGATTCTCCACCTCATTCTGAAATTTCTTGAAATTTTCAAAGGTCTCGGACTTGTGTTTCATGAAGTAGACATACCCATATCTACTTAAGTCATCAGTGAGGGTGAGAACATAACGATAACCACCGCAAGCCTCAACGCTCATCGGACCGCACACATCACTATGTATGATTTCCAACAAGTTGGTTGCTCGCTCCATTGTTCTGGAGAACGGAGTCTTGGTCATCTTGCCCAAGAGGCATGGTTCGCACGTGTCAAATGATTCATAATCAAGAGACTCCAAAAGTCCATCTGCATGGAGTTTCTTCATGGGGTTGACACCAATATGACCAAGGCAGCAGTGTCGCAAGTATGTGGGACTATCATTATCAACCTTACATCTTTTGGCATTCACACTATGAATATGTGTAACATCACGTTCGATATTTAATAAAAATAAACCATTGACCAGAGGGGCATGACCATAAAACATTTCTCTCATATAAATAGAACAACCATTATTCTCAGATTTAAGTGAGTAGCCGTCTCGCATTAAACGAGATCCAGATACAATGTTCATGCTCAAAGCTGGTGCTAAATAACAATTATTGAGGTTTAAAACTAATCCCGATGGTAGATGTAGAGGTAGCATGCCGACGGCGATCACATCGACCTTGGAACCATTCCCGATGCGCATCGTCACCTCGTCCTTCGCCAGTCTCCGCTTATTCCGCAGCTCCTGCTTTGAGTTACAAATGTGAGCAACTGCACCAGTATCAAATACCCAGGAGCTACTACGAGCGCTGGTAAGGTACACATCAATAACATGTATATCACATATACCTTTGACGTTGTCGGCCTTCTTATCCGCTAAGTACTTGGGGCAATTCCTCTTCAAGTGACCCGTTCCCTTGCAATAAAAGCACTCGGTCTCAGGCTTGGGTCCATTCTTTGGCTTCTTCCCGGCAACTGGCTTACCGGGCGCGGCAACTCCTTTGCCGTCCTCCTTGAAGTTCTTCTTACCCTTGCCTTTCTTGAACTTAGTGGTTTTATTCACCATCAACACTTGATGTTCCTTTTTTATTTCCACCTCTGCTGATTTCAGCATTGAATATAACTCGGGAATGGCCTTCTCCATCCCTTGCATATTGTAGTTCATCACAAAGCTCTTGTAGCTAGGTGGGAATGACTGGAGGATTCTGTCAACGACTGCGACATCTGGGAGATTAACTCCCAGCTGTGACAAGCGATTGTGCAACCCAGACATTTTGAGTATGTGCTCACTGACAGAACTGTTTTCCTCCATCTTACTGCTGTAGAACTTGTCGGAGACTTCATATCTCTCGACCCGGGCATGAGCTTGGAAAACCATTTTCAGCTCTTGGAACATCTCATATGCTCTGTGTTGCTCAAAACGCTTTTGGAACCCCGATTATAAGCAGTAAAGCATGCTGCACTGAACCCGGGAGTAATCATCACTACGCGACTGCCAGGCGTTCAAAACATCTTGAGTTGCTGGGAAAATGGGTGCGTCACCTAGCGGTGCTTCAAGGATATATGCTTTCTTGGCAGCTATGAGGATGATCCTCAAGTTCCGAACCCAATCCGTATAGTTGCTACCTTCGTCTTTGAACTTGGTTTTCTCTAGGAACGCGTTGAAGTTGAGGGCAACATTAGGGTGAGCCATTTGATCTACAAGACATATTGTAAATATTTTAGACTATGTTCATGATAATTAAGTTCATCTAAACAAATTTAATGAACTCCCACTCAGATAGACATCTCTCTAGTCATCCATGTGATACATGATCCGAATCGACTAGGCCGTGTCCGATCATCATGTGAGACGGACTAGTCATCAATGGTGAACATCTCCATGTTGATCGTATCTTCTATACGACTCATGTTCGACCTTTCGGTCTTCCATGTTCCGAGGCCATGTCTGTACATGCTAGGCTCGTCAAGTCAACCTAAGTGTATTGCGTGTGTAAATCTGGCTTACACCCGTTGTATGCGAACGTTAGAGCCTATCACACCCGATCATCACGTGGTACTTCAGAGCAACGAACCTTAGCAACGGTGCACAGTTAGGGGGAACACAATTCTTGAAATATTAGTGAGAGATCATCCTATTTATGCTACCGTCGTTCTAAGCAAATAAGGTGTAAAACATGATAAACATCACATGCAATCAAATAGTGACATGATATGGCCAATATTATTTTGCTCCTTTTGATCTCCATCTTTAGGGCTCCATGATCATCATCGTCACCGGCATGACACCATGATCTCCATCATCATGTCTTCATGAATTTGTCTCGCCAAACGTTACTTCTACTACTATGGCTAACAGTTAGCAATAAATTAAAGTAATTACATGGCGTTTTCAATGACACGCAGGTCATACAATAAAATAAGACAACTCCTATGGCTCCTGCCGGTTGTCATACTCATCGACATGCAGGTCGTGATTCCTATTACAAGAACATGATCGATCTCATACATCACATATATCATTCATCACATCCTTTTGGCCATATCACATCACATCACTATTGGAATCTGGGAATTTGCCATCAGCCATCTCTTTGCCATCAGCTTACAAAAAACAGACGGCAAAGAACTGACAGATGGCAAATAACCTGGTTCCCATCAGCCAGTTCTTTGCCATCTGCCAGCCGATGGCAAAGAATCTTTGGCATCAGTTGGCAGATGGCAAAGAGGTGGGTGGGCCCTGGGGATGACGGCGCTATAACGGCTCACTAGCCGCACCTCTTTGCCATCTGCCAGCAGATGGCAATGATTCTTTGCCATCAGCTAGCTGATGGCAAAGAGATGGTGCTTTGCCTCTCTCTCACCCCTCTCTCTTTGTGTAAAAAACCCCCCTCTCTCTCCCTGCAGCACGGCCCCACCCCTCTCTCTCTATCCCCCACCTCACCCACACACCACCACATCCACGCACCCAACCCCTCCCCTCCCCGCCG
>LR738712.1:552573449-552593046 GCA_902687465.1 Secale cereale
ACCGCCGCCGGCCCTCCCCTCCCCGACACCGCCAAGCACCGCCGCCGGCCAACCTAGGGTTCGCACCTCCTCGCCGGCCGCCGCCCGCCGCCCGCCCGCCGATCCTCTCCCTCGCCCCCGAGGATCCGCGCCGCCCGCGCCCGCACCCGCTACCGTCGGTTGCCGCTCCGGATCCGGGCCGCCCGCGCCCCTCGACCTTCGGGCTCCGTCCCCGCCCGCCCCGGGCCGCTGGTACTGCCCCTGCTCACCCTCGCATAAGCAAGCAAATAAACCATGGATGGGGTTGAATTTGGCATGCAGAGATTGGAATTCTTGGCTTCTCAACTTCTCAACTACTCCACATGGACATAAATTTAGAGTTTCTGATTTCTGTTGGCTCTAGTTGAGTTCCACGTAATTGTTTAAGCAGTACACTACCTATGTATATTTTTGCATTTACCATCCTTAATCAGTTGGAAAGGAATATGATGCAAGTGCTTATCTTAATTATTAAAGACATTGCGTGATTTTACTGCAGAATATTTGACACTATTTTGAATATTACTCTGAAGGTAATGGAGCTTGACCTGATCTCTCTTGACTCGGTCGCAAGATTTCCTGATGCTTGGAATGCTCGTATGGCACCCCTGCACGTATTGATCAACAATGCTGGCATTTTCACCATAGGAGGTGTGAATGTAACCTGATTCTTCTGATTTTAGCCATTTAAGATGATCCAACCCATGTGCTGCATAGTGAAGTATTTCAACTGTATCACCTTTCCATTCCTTGTAGAGCCTCAACGTTTTAGAAAGGACGGATATGAAGAACACATGCAAGTGATCCATCTTGCGTCAGCTTTACTAGCAATGTTGCTTCTACCTTCCCTTATTAGAGGCTCTCCAAGCAGAATTATAAACGTCAATTCAGTTGTGATTTTTCTATTATTACCATTCTCTTCTACAAGCATGTATAGTCTTAGGAACCAATTGTAGCTGGTCACTGACTGCAGTTTTCTATTATTACGAGTACTTGCTACAATGCACACAATCTGATATTCATGCTAATATAAACATTTACGAAAAAGATTTATTTATTTCAATTTTCAAGTCGTCTTATATTTACTAATTGGAAGCACCAATGAAGCCTCCACGTTAATTCTTACAAACACATAATTTTAACCATTAGATCTTAAATCTACTGTTTAGATTTAATAAGTGATCGTGGCTTTTTCTACAAAAACCAAAACTTACTGTGCCTAGATTCCAACAAGTATATGTTCTGTGTTATGTGATCCAATTTGAAAAACTGTAGATGCCATCTAAAAAGGATATTTTTGGCTAGAGTCCTAGAAGTATACATTCTTTTTGTAGTAGTCAAACAAGATATCAACTGTAGACGCCACCACTAAAAAAAATAGGGATCCCAAAAAAATATGTAGACGAGCCCGTCTCTCTGCCCCTCATGGCTGTCCCCATCCGATCTCCCTCTACAGGTCGTCCTCGCCCCTCCTTTTCGAGATAGCAAGTCCGCGAGCCCACGCCAGACTCCCCTGCCCCAGCTGTTAGCCGCCACAACCGTGAGCCCAGGCCGGACTCACATGCCACAGCCGTTAGCCGCCACAGTACACCAATCAATCTTCATGTACCATTGCTGCAATGTCTACACTCAAGGTGCAGCCGTCCTTCGATACGACCAATGTACACTTGAGTCCATGATTATGAATTTAGCCAGAAGAGCCACCCAAGCAGGAGTTGTTGTCTCCTTAGGTCCCCATCATATGGCTGTTTAACCAAACCTGGAATTCATTGCAAGTTCAGAGTACAGTAGTTCTTTGTGTTTCTTACCTCTCGTGGATTCCTTTGTGTTGCTTGCATTCCCACGGTTTAAGTATAGATAACTTCGAGTATCTGAAACGTTTTCTACAATATGATCAACGAATTACTTGGAGATAAGCTGCCACACGGATAAGAAACTAAGAATAACTATGTTGTGGGACAGTTATAATTTTTCTTAGCAGTACCTACATATTTTCTAGATTCTTTTTGGTTTTACCAAGTACTACATCTCAATACGTACTTTTGTTGCTAATAAATATTATTTATTTCCTAACAAATTAGGTGAAATTTTTGTTGCTTTGGGGGCTGCTTAATTTGTGTTGCGACTTGGCGATGTGGATAAAGTACATCGGCTAACGCGATTCAACATATGAGCATGATTGCTTCTTATATACGTGAAGCAATTAAGGCAAATCTGATAGGTCCATTGTATTCATTTAATAATTTTCAGAGTTACAGAACAAAAATAACCACTGTATTACTTTGTAAACATGAAATAGGAGGCAGTTAGGATATGTCCATTGTACCATTGCTGCAATGTCTTGGCTTACTAGTATGTCCATTGAACAGTTTGTACTGAAGTCTATCTCATAGTGATTATGTATCTTTATCATTTGTTTGCGCTGTTCATCACTAAAGCAAAGTGGTAAAACAAAACTAATGCTATTTACATTGTTACATATGTGGTACAGCAAGTAAATGATTGCAGTTTATATTTGATTGTACTGTCTTCAGAATTTTTTTCAATAGTCACATGGGTAGAGGTGAATCAACTAACGAACAAGATTTCCAGAGGGTAGGCAAGTACTCTGTTGCTTGGTCACTTTTTGTATAGAACTCTGATACTTCCTCCACATGAAACAGGTGTACTAGAGAAAGTTGCCTGAATATAAAACATACCGCGTACAAAAATATGCTTGAGCCCGCTCCTACAAAACAGAATCCACGATGCTCACGTCTAAGTTTTATAAAAAAATGCCCACATCTAATTTCTGTAATGCCCACATCTAAGATTTCTCTAAAAAAAGTACAGATCTAATTCGGTAAGAAGAAAAGCAATGTGCCTTCTTTCCCGCACTTACAAAAAAATAGGAGTCCCCAACAGCCACGTCTTCTGTCCAAATAAACGCAATGTGTCTTCCTCCCTTAAAAAGTGAAATAAATACATGTACAGAAAAGAAGTACTCAAGCAAGATTAAAAAAAGTCCTCATGCGTCAAGTTAACAGAGAGTCCCCATCTCAATTTAAAAAAAAATCCATGCACGTACATAAAAATAAGGATCTCAAGCCTCATGGTCAAAAAGGAGTTTGTATCTATTTTTTTTAAAGAGGTGGGAAGCTAGACGTTTTGTTGGCTCGGCCTAAGTCATGTCTGTATAGTCGGCGCTGTACTGGGGGATCGTACATCGGATCAGTCAATAGTGCAGCCGACCATGATGACGGAGTCAGAATTGCTGGGCGGGAACTTGGGCGTCAGCAGTCCATCCTATAATTTCTGCTTCCGCCGATCTCTCTACTTCTCTCTGTGACGTGAGGTTTTCCTCTAATCTCCACTTTATAAAAGAGGGAAAAAATTGCATATCAAATAAACAGAATTAACCGCTTTTATCTCCCTAAGATTTATTGATGCTTTATGTTTTTTATTCCACTTTCTTTCCAAATAACTCGATACTATGTTGAAAATGCAAGTACCTAGCCCGTGCAGTCGCACAGGTTGACGACTAGTTTCCCTAATGTCAATAAGGAGTAAGCTACTATGTAGTAGCACTATTTGATTGCAGACCTTCTACAGTTGTGCTGAGGGACAGGAGGAGGCCGCGGCTCGGGTTATCTTCTAATCCGTGTTTTCTTGTTTGATTGCAGACCTTCTACAGGTGTGCTGAGGGACAGGAGGAGGCCGCGGCTCGGGTTATCGACGCCGAGTGCAGGTGCCTACTTGGAAACTTTCGGCACAAGGCTCGGACGCAGGCTGTTCGAGACTACTTAGCACAGACTGGTATTAGGAAGAGAAAAGAGAAGTGCCGGAACAAGTATCTGAGTAAGGAGAAGTACATAAAGGTAATTACCTATTCTAAAGGTCTTGTACATAGTTTCCTTGATTTGATTCATAGGCGTAGCGCTCAAATTTCTCTTGCTTAACTTAGGTGCCCCCGAGATGGTGTGCGGACAAGATGGATTGCTGGGAGGAGTTACTGGATGAGTGGTGCTCTCCCCAATGGCGCGTCGCCCACAACATTGCAAAGGAGAAGCATCTCAAAATGAAAGGTGTGCCACACCATCTAGGCAGCGTCAACCTACATGGGTATGGGAAAAACCTGGTATGTGTGGTTTGCTTCATGATTCATGCAAATTCATTCTTTGTGCTAGCTTAAAAATGACGTATTTAACCTAGGATAGCTCTAAAATTACCTATACTTAGCATTTTTTCCTTCAAAATGACTCAATATGCTTAGCTAGCTCAAAAATTACATAATAAGCTTAATTAGCTCCAAAATAACCTATTTAACCAAGGATAGCTCTAAAATGACCTATACTTAGCATTTTTTCCTCCAAAATGACTTAATATGCTTAGCTAGCTTAAAAATGACCTATTTAACCTAGGATAGCTCTAAAATGACCTATTTAACCTAGGAGTAGTGCTTCACAGCGAAGCGTGCTAAGCAGAGCTGCTAGCAGTAGGAGGCGTGAGTAGGTGGTCCCGACGGTGCTGGAGGAAGAAGACGAGAGATTGAAGATGGATGCCGGTTGTTGGATGTAAATCCAACGGCTAACGATGTCAGAATCATTTGTTGACTAATTTGACAACGACTTGCATTGGCTTCGGCCTATTGGCTCACATTCCATCCTCCAAAAATGTGGCACGTATTCAACCCATTTTTTCAGACTTTCCAGTATTTTTTTGCGGGGTAGAATTTATAGTCCATTTGATATTTTTTCGAATTACAATCCATGAGCTGGGCTGGGTGAACAAATAATGTAGCATCCATGCGGCCCATTTATGTTTTTTCCTAAAAAAATAGAGGCCATTTGCACTTTCTCGAAATACACGATTTTGCTGGGCTAATTCTAATTATAATATTGGGGTGGGCGCAGTAATGTTATCAAAAAATAAACAGGGGCTGAGCATTTTGTTATATATATATATATATATATATATATATATATATATATATATATATATATAATAAGTGATTTATTATTACATTGGTCCATAAATCTTACCAAGCTTTTGTACACAATCACCAGGATTTTCGTTGCCAAAACAAATCCAGGATTTTATTGTTAAGAAATTATTTTTATAAGTTAACGAGATGTGGGATATTGTTCTCTTACATATGTAAGTATCTGTTAAATATATGATGACAATAACGATAATATATAAAAACATACAAAATAATTTAAATATATATAATATAGTTAGAAGGGAATAAGTTGGACCACGCGTTCGTATTCTTATATAGAAAAGTAGAACAGACCTCTGTGTTTTCATTAAAAAACATAAATTGGGCTGCTGATGTTTCAGGAAAAATAAAACCTCAGATGGGAGGTTCATAGGCCAGTCGATACATGACAGCCCTCAAGGAAATACAAACAGGCCTATGGACCTCCTATCCGAGGTTGTGGGCTGCGCATGTTAAATAAGAAAGCCTAGATGGGGAAGCCCAAAACCCAGCTGATACTTGCTGCCCCAGTGATAATAAATGATACCTGCTAGCTCTCCGGCTTCGTTGTAAATTTATCTCCTATAGTAACTACGTTGAAGCACCTAAAAAAATGTAACTATGTTGACAAACCCATTGGCCCCAATGTCAGTATAACATTAGGATGAAGTATTTTTTCGATGAGGCACTTGCTTGCGTACGGCCATAGACCTGGTGGGTCCCGACTGTCCGCCTCTCCATGTACAGTGCTCTCCAGATTCCTCTCATTTGTTCATCATGTTTACAACGGCAGACAGCGGCGTCGCGGCGAGCGCACAAAGGCGCAGGAGGAGATCCGACCACCTGAGGAAGTGCCTTATTAGTAACGAAACAACTGAACTAGCCCAGTGGCCGAGTGACACTACCCGACAGTTGTTCCGCCCGGGTTCGATTCCACCTGTGCAGAGAAAATATCTACAATTTTTTTGCCTCTGCCTTTTTTGACATGTGGATCCCAATTGTCATCTACGCACACCACGTCCTACACTTGCCAAAACTTCGTCCCTCGTTTTCTCTATTTTTCGCACACTCGACATTGTGTGGGCATTTTGAAAATAGCATATATTTTTGACTGTGCATCATATGAAGATGTCCTATGCATGAATGTTGATCAGCATGATGTTAACTGGCTGGTAGTTCCAGTTTCGACCATGAATAAAACTTCCAGCATGATGTTAACACTGTTTGAAAAGGCCGTGTTAATATAAATGCTCTGCCTCTGAAAGTTGCAGTTTCTTAGCTGAAATTGAACTTGGAGTTTCTTATCTGACACTGAAACTTGCAGTTTCTTCTCTGAGAATCACATTGGTTGCACTTTTATACTCCTATGAAACTACATTTTTTAAGTGTAGAGAAGATATCTCCAAATTTTTTGCCTCTGCCTTTATTGACATGTGGGTCCCAATTGTCATCTACGCACACCACGTCCTACAGTTGCCAAAACTTCGTCCCTCGTTTTCTCTATTTTTTGCACACTCGACATTGTGTGGGCATTTTGAAAATAGCATATCTTTTTGACTATGCATCATATGAAGATGTGCTATTGATGAATGTTTATTAGCATGATGTTAACTGGCTGGTAGTTCCAGTTTCGACCATGAATAAAACTTCCAGCATGATGTTAACACTATTTGAAAAGGCCGTGTTAATATAAATGCTCTGCCTCTGAAAGTTGCAGTTTCTTATCTGAAACTGAACTTGGAGTTTCTTATCTGAAACTTAAACTTGTTGTTTCTTCTCTAAGAATCACATTGTCTGCACTTTTATACTCCTATAAAACTACATTTTTGAAGTGCTGAAAATAGATCTCTAGAATTCATAAAATACTTCATATGCTCAATACTGCAAATTTGAAATTCAAAAGACATTCATATCTGAAAGTACTCTCAAAATACACAACAAAAAACATAATTCACAACCTGCAAATACTAACAACCCTAAGCTCCCCTGACAATTCACAACCTGCCTGACTATTGGTCTGGGGGGCATCCCTCCTATTCCTCGGCGGCAAACAACCTCCCCGTGAGACGATGTGAACCACGAGGGAGAGGATGGCGGGGAAGCGTCGTCGGGCAAACTGTTTTTCTCCTCTTGTAGTTGGGTTCGGTCGGCGAGGACTCCACTGGCTCGCTCTTGCATGATACCCTCACAAACGACACCATGTAGATGCTCGATCCTTCAATCTCTGGTGGATGCTCCATCTGGGATTGATAGTCCACAGTGAGCGCCACACATCCCACTGATGGTGGTGGATGCCAATGCTTAGATGGAGCATGGTTGGTGTCGGTAATTTTTACTTGGCACCTCTCACTCTGCATATATGCCGGTTCCATCCGTACATTTGTGCAGTTCCACCAAAATGCAGCTGAATAACCCTATTTGCACAGATAATGAAAAGGTGTGATTAGATTATAGTGGCACTAGTTGATGAAACATACACTAATAAACAAAAGAAAATATTACATCATACTGGAAATCGACCCAAGTCTCCCCGATACACCTTCTGCCAGTGATAAACATCAGTGTACAGCGGTAGTACAAGGAGGGGCCTTGAGACATTCAAATCTCTATTTTTGTGCAGATCAACAAAAATTAAGCACCCCAGTTTACAGAAACGCTTAAAAATTAGCAATGGGACTAGTTGATGAAACATACATTAACAAAGAGAAGCACTTTCTTTATCTACATTGAAAATGAAATGACAAAGAGGACACTCGCTCTATTTTAAGTTTTTAACTGTATTGTTACTTCATTTTATCAGTGACACTAGGGTCGAGCAGGTGGCATATGAGGTGTACCGTGTGTTGCAAGGATGAAGGTCGGGGGTGCTTAGATAGGGATGCTGAAGCTGGCTCTTTCAGTTCCTATCTTCCCCTTGATGTTTCTGTGGTAGCATTTGGGTTGTAATCCTAACTTGGTCGAGCTGGTGCCGCGTCCCCCTACCTACCTAGCTTATGTGGCGAACTTGTCTCCTGCTAGTACTCAGTCCGTTCTAGTAGTAGTTGCATAACTGCCCGTTTACACTGAGATGTTGTCGGATAATGGTTCTCTATGGTTGGGTTTCTTTAATGAAATCGAAGGGAACCCCCTCTTTCGATATATAAAAAAACATTGGCACTAGCGGTGCCAAAACATTGCCTCAAATTAATAGTGCCACTAGATTAAGGTGGAAAATAATAACACTAATGCTTTATCATGGCAGTGCCAAAACAGTAGCACAAGAGCAGGATCAACATGCAGGATCTTTGGCAAATGGTCAGACCAAAAAGGAACATACCTCATGATGGGAACCATATCTGCAGTCAACGCCATCGTAGAAGGGATGACACCAGTCACAAACATGGATGATTCAATTCATTGGATCTTTTGGTGCAGTTCACCTAAAATGAAGCAATGTCCCATGAGCTAGCAGCTTCTTCTTCTTCTTTTTTTAAGAAAAGGGCTCCAGCCCTGGTTCCATTTCCATCAGAAAACAAAAAGAAGCAAATTATCTTAATGGGAAATTTAGCAGGACATGAAAAAAAGTGCCATTGATTCATATTACTGGAGGCATTACATTGAAAACAACATTGGTTTAACGTGTCCTTACTTTTAACAGTGCGACTGCTACATTTTACCAGTGGCATTACATAAGAGCGGCTCGGGGCAACAAACATCAGTAGATGATATCTGGGTTGGTCCCATTTTTGTTCGGTATATAGCCACCTTATACTGTGTGAGGCTAGCAAATCTAGTGCTGGACTTACTCTGTTGACTTGTCCCCCAGTCCCCACTTTCTTTCCCTTTTCAACCAATAGATCGTGTTTATATTGAGTTTGTACTGCGTTCCCTTTATTTCCCTATTAGACCTAGAGACCAGTTGGATAGCCAGTCTCTGCTACTTTTCACCCCCATTATTTCCTCTTTCGACCAAGTCGTAGATTCAGGTAACAAATCTTCCCCCACCCCCACCCCCTTTCTTCCTTGTTTGAACCAAGTACTACTAGATTCGAGTGCATGAACTAGTTTTACCTCTTAACAGTAAAAAAATTAGGTGGTTTTCGAACAGCCGATCGATCCTATCTACATGAGGGGGCCTGAGAAATAATTAAAGATACAAATGCATCGACGTCAGGAGCTCGGGAAGTAGAGCAAGGCCGGTTTCGAAGGAAGTTATACCTGAGGGTCGCCGGGATGTCGCTAGGTGGGCGGTGGGAGGCCAGATCTGCCCACACTACAACATCGAGGAAGAAGGGGTGGGAGGCCCTCCCTCGCCAGCGATTCTTGGGAGAGAACAGCAAGGCACGCTGATCGGGACACGTCGACAGTGGGTAAGAGCCGTCGCCGAGGACGACCGCGTGAACGTTGCACCTTCTCACCTTCCCCGGCGGAGAGGATCCGGTTGGATCTGTGACCAGCTGTGAGTCGGGAGAGAGAGTGTGGCCACCGCTGTCGTGTTTAGATCTGGAGAGGACGAGACATTGTGAAGAGAGCAACACTAGCAAGCAAGCGCGGAGGCTCCTGCCTATATAGTGGAGTACTAGTTTTATTTTGTCTACCGGCCGGAGCCGGCTTGACCTCGGCAATGACTGTCGAGAAGTCTTCATGCACGTGTACCGGAGGTGCAGTTGTCGTCATTTTGATCTGAAGCACCGGATTATAACATATAACACAAAAAATGCCACATGACAAGAAATCATAACCTCACTGCCCAAAGGAGACAAGATGAATCCCGACGGACAAACTAGGCGAGGATCAAAGCTCAAATTAAAGATAAACTCGTAGAAAAGGGGTACGTCGATAGATGTCCAAATTAACATAGCTGGCTTGACCTAAATGGCAGCCGAGTAGTCTTCGTGCATGTGCCCCCAATGACTAGCCCAACTCAGTTGTCGCTGTTTAACCCTCGCATTGATCCGAAGCACATGAAACCTAATTTTGCGAGATGACAAGAAACCTTTTTTAGATTTCTCACCAGAACTACAGCCCTGTACAACACAACCTGCACAATATGTACACGATAGCCAATCCAGGCGTGTGTGCTGGAGTCTGGTCACATGCATGGACGAACTGATCTTCCGTGTCTTGCAGGGATCCTCCAGGTACTGATAACCCACAAGTGTAGGGGATCAGTTGTAGCCTCTTTTGATAAGTAAGAGTGTCGAACCCAACGAGGAGCTAAAGGCAGAACAAATATTCCCTCAAGTTCTATCGACCACCAATACAACTCTATGCACGCTTGACGTTTACTTTACCTAGAACAAGTTTGAAACTAGAAGTAGTTTGTAGTTTTTGTGGGATAGGTTTGCAAGAATATAAGAGCACACAAATATAAACTAGGGGCTGTTAAGATAAAGACACAACTAAATTAGTGATAGCGAGTGTGGAAAAGTGGTGGTAGGAGTTGCGAAATTGCCCCTAAGCAATTGACTACGTTAGTAGACCGATAGCAGGTTTTATGTGGGAGAGGCCACTACTAGCATGTCATCCCTTACTTGGAATTCTATGCACTTATGATTGGAACTATTAGCAAGCATCCGCAACTACTAACGTTCATTAAGGTAAAACCCAACCATAGGATTACGATATATTGGTCCCCCTTCAATCCCGTATGCATCAATTTCTATGCTAGGTTGAAGTTTCTGTCACTCTTGCCCTCCAATACGTAGTCCTATCAACATACAACTAACCCTATGGTGTGATTCATGCGCGCGCTGCGCGCGCTCATATGATGGGCACCAAAGGACAGCAACGTAACCACAAGCAAATTAAATCAATCATAGTAATTCACCAATCACGGATAGGACAACGATAATCTACTCAGTCATCATATGATGGCAACACATCATTGGATAATTATATGAAGCATAAAGCACCATGTTCAAGTAGAGGGTACAGCGGGTTGCGAGAGAGTGGACCGATGTAGATAGATGGGGGAAGGTGATGGAGATGTTGGTGAAGATAACGGAGGTGTTGGTGTAGATCGCCGTCACACGATGATGGCCCCGGTGGCACTCCGGTGCCACCGGAAGCGAGGGGGAGAGAGCCTCCCTCCTTCTTCTTCTTCCTTGACCTTATCCCTAGGTGGGAGAAGGGTTTACCCTATGGTCCATGGCCTCCATGGCGGCAGAGGGGTGAGAGCCCTTCCGAGATTGGATCTGTCTCTTTGTCTCTCTCTCTCTCTCTGTTTCTGTATTCCCAGATTCTGGCCCTTCACCATTTCTTAAATTCTTGGAGATCCGTAACTCCGATTGGGCTCATCTTTTGACACGATTTTTATCCAGAAATTAGCTTTCTTACGGAGAAAGAAGGGCATCAACCACCTTACGGTGTGGGCTCGAAGGACCAGGGCGCGCCCTGGGCAGGGGGAGCGCCCCCCACCCTCGAGGCCCACTCGAGCATCGTCTCGTGTTAGTTTCGCTTCCCAAAATTCACATATATTCCAAAAAAATCTCCGTCCGTTTGGACTCCGTTTGATATGGGTATTCTACGAAACAAAAACATGCAACAAACGAAACTGACACTGGGCACTGGATCAATATGTTACTCCCAAAAAATAGTATAAAAAGTTGCTAGAAATATATGAAAGTTGTAGAATATTGGCATGGAACAATAAAAAATTATAGATACGACGGAGACGTATCAGGTACCAACGTATGTACTTCTATTAACTCACCCGACTTGTCGGGCCGGGGAGTGTGCCTACGGTCGGTTCTCAATTGCGGTGCCACATGTGTGTGGAAACGCAATATGACGTGCGTTCCATTCGGTGAGTGGCGTGCCAGACCGAGCGACCATCTGGGGTGCGACGCGAACGCGACGTGCGTGCTGTATACTCCGTACATGTGTACCGCCATTTTCTTCAGGCTTTTCTCCATGGCGCAATCCATGGATACAAAATTAGTATATTGTACTATTTAAAAGTCGAGGGCGGGGCTTTTCCCGTGCGGTAGGAGGGGCAGTTCCACCTAGTCGGTTCGCCAGAGACGCGAGAATATGAGGCGCTAGGCTGCTACAAACGTAGGGTTGTGTGATTTGACAGTGAGTTACTGCTAGACAGGTGGGGCCCGGTAATTTGACTTCCCATTATCATTTTGACTGCCAAGCCGGATTCCTGACCACCTCCATATAGGTGTCTCTCCCGATGCTCCACCATGTAGAGGCTGGATCTTGCTTGAGAGGCCACTCCTCCGCTTTTTCCTTGCCTCTTTCCCCCACATATGCAAAAAATTCCATGTAAAGCGGGCTTATAGACCACTATTGTACTTGATCCTACAGGTGCTAAGCCTGCCACATAGGCATAAAGTCTGATGTGCTAAGTTAATTAAGAAGAGAGAGACTAGCTTGGTGACCCCAAGAAGAAACGGTGATAAGCGCATGTACCTAGATGAAGCAAACTTAGCAACAAAAAACTAAGCACCTATGCATTGGGGACTTGAGTTGCTAATCCATTTAATGCCTATAGCACCTCATCTAAGCACCATTTCATTGGAAGAGGTCACTCCTTGGCAGATGCAATAAATACTACGAAGAAAGAGATAGAGAGAAGTAAACAACAAAATACTCTTATGGCCAACCTTATAGCTAACATTGATGACTATGTATGACATGCCAACATCAGATAGCCTAACGCATCGTGTTAAATCTCCAAGGGCGCGACCGCGTGAGCGAGGCGACGGTCGTGGTAGGCGCGACCATGATACGGGCTGCTGGCAGCCCTTGGATCTGAGATCGAACGGTCGCATGCTAAGTTGCTGAAAATTTACAAAATAACCCTCCAGGAGAGGATATTCACCCATAGGTCTAGAATCACGCCATGCAACCGTATCATGGGAGAATGGAAAGCTTCGTATCAGCTGTAATTTTCCCGATGCTTGACATGACATTGAAAGCCATTTAATTGGGCATCGAGTAGACATGACATTTAATTGAGCCCCTATAGTACTGTGCATGAATCCATTTATCCACCAGGCAAGCCACTACCCTGCCATTCGCATGCCCCCCCACTTGACATTTTTACAATCGCTAAACCGCTCCTAGTTGTCCCGTCCTTTCACATTACGGCAGCTCCACTAATCCTAACCCTCCTCCCAAATCCATGGCGTCCCAAATCTCCATGATCCGCGGTGAGTACAAGGTTAGAACCATCACCGGCGATGAGTTCGACGTCATCTACACCCGTTCTTCCGCAACGGTGAAAGAATTCCTTGCTCGCTTCAAACGCATGTTCGAAAACTCAAATGATGAGTGGGTCGCTGGGCTAGATGTTGAGTACACCATAGTCCTGGGAAGCGAGAAGAAACAAAAGGAGGCAGAGAAGAAGAAGCCGCCCGTGATCTAGGTTTGCGTGCATGACTTATGCTTGGTCTACCACATATGCCATGCCGATGTTGAGTGCCAGGAATTTCATAACTTCCTCAAGGGCGGCCGAGTCAAATTCGTTACTGTAGAATTTAGGAACGACAAGGAAATCCTGGGTCGGATAGGCCTCGTTGTAGGCCAGCCCTTCGATCTCGAGAAGGAGCGCCTGGTGTCCTCCTCTCAGCCTTCAATGCTGACCCTAGCAGGAGCCATGGTACATCCTATGTACGGTGAATTGAAGAAACCTCCACACATGTTTCACCGTGCATGGCAGTGGACTGTACTAGATATAGACCACATCCACTACGCTGCAATGGATGGCTACCTTTGTTTCAATATCTACAAGGGTTGGATGAATAGCAAGAGCCAAGTGTGTGGTTCAAGCAAAGAAGTATCGCCAAAGAGGAAGAGGGACAAGGACGAAGTCGAGGACGTGGACGAGGACTCCAAGTAAGGTGGCAGTGTCGTTGCTCATGGTGGTTCTAATGTAGTGTCTACCAGATTAGTTGCTTAGTTTAATTTCTGGCGTGCATAGTTTTATTTGAGGGGTGTGTTGTTCTGAGCCCCCCATCAGAACTATGTTATGTTTCTTCTCATTAAATTTTGTAAATTTCATCTTTTAGTTGGTATAGTACTACCACTCATTTCTTGACATTATATACGTACAATATATATATGGCCAACATCATATATCTAGCACTTTAGTTGTCAAAGAATTTCAGGGTGCTTAGTTTTGTCAAAGAATTCCAGGGTGCTTAGTTTTATTTGAGGGGTGTGTTGTGCTGGCCACCGTTAACTTATCATTGTGAGAATATGCTTATTTTTGTCAT
This sequence comes from Secale cereale, assembly GCA_902687465.1. Taxonomy (NCBI): domain Eukaryota; kingdom Viridiplantae; phylum Streptophyta; class Magnoliopsida; order Poales; family Poaceae; genus Secale; species Secale cereale. Next base: position 552,587,637 of record LR738712.1, read on the forward strand.
GAACACGGTCAACGGGTTTGACGTGAAAATAACAATGTCTATTGGCATTTCTGAGCAAACATCTAACTTAAGGATGGCATTTTTTAGATATCTAATTACATTTTTGAGCAGGTATATCACAGATCGATGGCATTTTTTGAGTAGTTGTAACTTTTAATGGCAAAACTGAGTAGTGATACACAACTAGTGGCATAAATAATAAGAACCCAAGAATTAAGTAGGGCTAATTTCTTTATTTCTTTATTTCTGTATACCTTTGTGTGCGAAACAATATACGCTACCTCCCGCCAGATTTTCTTTACAGAGGCAACATAGAACTATATGAGTGACCTGTTAAATTTTGGAATTATTTCGGGTTCATTTGGCCTTTTTTATACATTAATTGAGTTTCTGGTCATTTAATGTGCATAATTCAAATTTGAACTACAAGCACATGCTCCCGTGCACCAAAGTTGACTGAAAAATCACATGTGTGTCCTCGCGTGAATTTCTAGGTCCCATGCAAGAAATGGGAATGAAATTCAAACTCTGGGCATCATGGTTCGGCCGAGAACATTGGGAAGCTTGGTTTTAAAATTCTTGTAAATCCAAAACACGCCTGAAAATCATGAAACTTGGCATGGTGTCATGTCATGGTACTCACCATGTTGTGGTAAAAAAATTGCAGAGTAGGAACACATTTTGGTATAAGTTTCTTGCACACAGGAGCTTCTCTCAAGAAGGCTCGTGGTTCTGAGAAGGAACGTGTCACCTTTGTGTGCATAATTCAAATTTTAAATACAAGCACATGCTCCAGTGCACCAAAGCTGGTTGAAAAATCACATGTGTGTCCTCGGGTAAATTTCTAGGTCCCATGCCAGAAATGGGAATGAAATTCAAACATCTGGGCGTCATGGCTCAATTGGAAACATTGAGAAACTTGGTTTTTTAATCCCTGTAAATCTGAAACACGCATGAAAATCATGAAACTTGGCTTGGTGGCATGACATGGCACCAACATGCTGTGGTAATTTTTCTGTCCGATTTGCGAAGGCGCACACATTAACAATCAACAAAGTAATTTTGGAACAATTGATGTCACGTTACAATCGGAAACACAAGTATTATTGAAACCATGGGCGTTCTATTTATCATTTAAGTGCCGCCATGCGTACCCTTTTTTTATTAGCTAGAAGGCGCCGTGCAGGGTAGCTATTTGAGTACGGGAGGCGTGCGATCAGACCCCTGCGCGTGCTTATCGGGAGGAGAGCCCTTTGACCTCCATTTGCCGTCCACCTCTCTCCCAAGGTATCCATTAATGACGCCCGAGCCTCTGTTTAATGGCGTGGCAATGTATCACTCGACTGAGATTTAAGAGAGAAAAGGCAAAATCTGAAAATAAAATTTTGCACGGATCTTGATGTAAGATCCGACTAACCTATATAGCATCTACTGCGACTTATAGCAAGACTTATGAATATATATAAGGACGACAAGAGTGGATAATAATTGTCTTACATAATTAGGAAGATAATTAGAAAATCCACATGCGGCTATGCCCAAAATACACTAGGGCAAAATAAGAAGTAAGACGCATACAACGATCTGGTTCGCTAATCTCTACTTTGTTTATGCATTGCAGGTCGCGGAGACTAGTTCTCGTGGCAGGTGATGATCTCTTTCATCAGTTTCATGTCCTTAATACGCTTCTTGGCAGAATTCATGGATTCCTCCACCGGCCTGTTGCGCTCGATGCGGAGCATGGCATTCTCGTCCATAAGTTTATTAATGATGACGCCCATCCTCTTCAACACGGTAGCGTTCTCCTCCTCCTGCTTCGCCCTTCCGGCGATCTTCGCCCTCAGCAGGTCACGTTCGCCCCGGAGCTTCGCATTGCTCTCCCCTAGTTGTCGGATGACGCCGGTAGCCTCGTCCTGCATCCTCGCCCAGCCAGAGATTTGATCCATCTGGCTATGGACAATCGCATGCATGCTCCTGTAAGAGTCCTCGACTGCCCGCGAGAAATTTTCCCAGGCCGCCGCGGCACGGCGGGACGTCCCTGCTGATTTGGCGGTGCGGCGGGACATCTCTGCTACTTCCGCAGCGTGGCCGGACCAGTCTGCTACATCGACGGCGCGGCGGGACCTCCGTGCTACTTTGGCGGCTCGGCGTGACCTCTGTGCTGCTACTGCTGCACGACTGGACATGTCGGCTGCTTTTGCGGCCATGCGGGACATCTCTCGTGCTTCCTCTTCCATGCTCACCTCTCCCCGGTGGAAATCTCTCGACCCAGAACTCACGCTGGCTATGGCTTGATTGACTTGATTGTTTTTTGTGGATGAGGAGTTGAGGAGGAATGTGCAGTCATCTTATAACCGAGTACTACTAATACGCTCCTAAGTGGGAAACCGTTTAGGTTGTGATCAGTGTGAACAGGTTTGCAATTAAATATAGCATGGTAGTAGTAGTAATTTGGAATGTGACGAGACGCGCTCAAAATTTATTAAAAGGCTAGAGGGCGGGGCAGTCTAGCTTGGTCCTTTTCACGACAGGCGAGGGGCCTTTGTGATTTGATGGCTCATTCCTGCTGGAAGGCAGGGCCTTGTGATTTGACTGCTCGTATAAATGTGCCGACGACCTGAGGAGGAGCAAGGAACCGTGCGGGATACTCAAGTTTTCCACTGGAGTACGACGGAGGAGCACGAAACATGGCAGCACGGTGCCATATCCTCTACTCTCTACTCTTATTACATATTACTAGCAAGAGGCATTGTTCTATTGGCAATAAAGAATGATCTAATTTGCTAGTCATCTCATTTTTAGAATTGTTCTATTCATGCCTCACATAGAAGGTGACACATGCGGCGAAACACCCGTAGCAAAATAAGAAACACAGGAGCAAAAGAAGGAGGAGGATTATCACCCCAAAAAAGAAGGAAGACGCACACACAAGTCTGGGGCGCTTCTCTCACTACATGAAGGGTTGCTGGCCGCGGAGTCGTAACTGCTTCTTCAACGCCTCCACGACCTCCATCTCCTTGCGCGTCTCCTCCGCCATCTTAATCATTGTGTCCATGATGTGGGATTTCTCGACGCGAGCCTTCATCATCTGGTCAATGGCTGCATTACGTACCTTGACAGCAGTCGGGTGCTCGATGCGGAGCTTCGCCAAATCCTCCTTCTGTTCCATGACGAGGGTCTGCAACATCTTCATTGGGGAACTACTATTCTCATGCAGCTTCTTCCAACCGGTGTTCTCCTCCTTCAGCAGGTCGAGCTCATGGCAGAGCTTCTCCTTGTCCTCCTGAAGTTGCAGGATTTTGCCGATCGCCTTCTTCTCCGAGGCAATGCTCTTCTTTAGCAGCATCACCAAGCCGGCGGTCAACTCCCCCTTCTCATTGAGCTCAGCGGGCATGTCGTCGAGGCTCTCCTTCAGCAGCTCCACCAAGCCGTGGATGAACTCCTTCTGCTTATTGAGGTGCTTATTGAGCTGATCGGGCATGCCGTCGAGGGACAAAAACTCCAGCGCCGCCAGCTCGGCATGTTCGCCTCCGCATCTAGGGCGCTCCTGGGAGCCATCGCCTGCCGGTGAGAGATCTATCGAGGTCTCTGCGTGGCGGCGATCCCTCTTTTTTCCACAGCCATGGTTGCCGCTCGCTTGTTACGAGTAGTTCTCGACCTAGAGCTCTGCACACCGGCCATGGCAAGGACAGATGAAGAAGGAGGACTTATGAGGAGGAAGGTAGAGTAATTTTCGGTTAGGTATTTTCTCTTTTTATAACCTAAGTACTAGCACTAGTACTAAAACCTGCATGAATCATGTTCAGGTTTGGTACCTATTGGTAGGTGTGAGCAGGCTTGCACTTAATTGTAGCACTAGTACTTTCGAATGTGATGGGAACAAGGTAAAGATTAATTGATGGTTTTTGGTTTCGAGGCCCGAAACTGCTCCCGATGAGTTTAGTGGAACATAAATTTCAAGTTGACTACACTACTCAGATGCATAAATGTTATGTTACTGTTAAAAACTGGCTCAAAATACGAAGGAGACCAATGGAACTACTACTAGCAACCCATGATTTAACTACTCGCATGCGCGCAGTGGAGTAGTAATGTCTTTCTTCCGCCCTCACGTCCACTCAATTTGCATGCGCTGTATTAATTGACCATCAATGAGGTGAAGGACTTTACACGTGTCAAATTATCACATGGGGTGGATCTTGGTACAAAATTGCGTCCCCCCGTGTACCCGCGTGTGCGTGCGAGGGAACGAGTGCGTGCGTGCACATCTTCGCTTCGTGCATGTACCGCCAGTGCAGCTCAGGGAGGACGAGGACATTCTTCTGGAACCAGTAGCATGTCACTGTGATCAATCCACACAAGGATGTCGCGACAACGCATCCACATGTGCCACGTGGCTTCATGAACTGTAAGAGAGACACTGTGTAGCGTGCCATTGTGTTTTGCACATACTCGAAGTACTAGTAAGGTACACGTGCATTGCACGCGTCAGATTTTGCAACCATATTACGAATAAATACCACATAGTAGCATGTAAGCTCTGAGTCATATATGCCTGATGTAGACCTTCGTTTAATTTTTATAGTTCATATCATTCAATATCAATTAGTTTTTATAGAAAACCTAGGGCCTCTTTGATTCATAGGATTTCGAAAACGCGGGAATAGGAAGAACATGGGATTAGAGTGGAATGTCGTCTTGAATCCTACAGGATGGTACGAGTGTTTGATTGTAAATAGAAAAAACACAGAATTCTTTCAAAGAGGTTTGAGTGGATGGGATGTTTCCTATGAAATCTAGTGCAAATGAATCATATGGAAAAATTACTATGGTTTACAATCCTATGAATCAAACAACCAAGATAGGAAAAATTCCTAAGGATTAGAATCCTCCAAAATTCCTTTGAGAATCCTTTGAATCAAAGAAGCCCTTAATCTATTTTATGATTCATGGAATTGTGCGTTGTAAAGTATAAAGTAAAAACAAATAATGGCAGTTCAACTAGAAAAAAAGTTTGGGCAGTTATGATATGGAAGATTCTAGAACAAAGGAGAACCACTGTTGTTTTGAGATTTGTGCATTATGCTTAAGTTCAACCATGGAGTCTGCTAGATTGTACATGTGACAAAATCCAGTGGGGGGCTAGAAGATGGTGCGATGGGCCGAGTGGAGGGAGACTATGAAGGAGTGCACAACTGCGATATCGATATTTAGAGAGAGGGGGCGAGAACGCGCAGTGTTGCCCGCAGTGGCGGAGCCATGAAAAATGTCCCATGAGCTAGGGGGCCAAGCATTGCTAATCCTTTACGAGGAGGGCCAATTCGTCAACTTAAACCATTTTTACCAGAAATTGTCTAATGATCACATTCATATTAGCCTCGATATATAGTGATGTTAGGGGGGGGGGGGG
>LR738712.1:552593096-552624196 GCA_902687465.1 Secale cereale
CTGCCTCTGTCTGAGAGATGAAGCGGAAGGCATGGATGATGATAGGGGGCGTTGGATATATAATTAATGTGGGTGTATTAGCTATATATGTAATCCTATATAGAGAGGTATAGATTGATCGATGTGGACGTGGGATAGAAGGTGATACCTCACTAGATATATAGATTGATCAGTTTATGTGGAAAACTATGAAAGACCTAGCTATAGACACACACACACACACATAGAGGAACATCGACCGTTGCGCATGCACATGAGAGATAAAGAATGCCCGATATGATGGAGAGGGGGATGTGTGTGTGTGTGTGTGCCTTCATGGGAGACCGACCTGAAGAAAAAGATTGCATGTGTGCGATGGATAATGCTGACTGGTAGTGTGTGTGCATGCATGCACGAGAGAAAGTTAGTGGTACAATTATAAAAAGAAGACCAATGTGTGGGTGTTAAAGACTAGGTGAGGTTATAATCAATGTAAAGTTGAATTCAAATATTTGAATAAGAGATCATGATGTTTGAAACCCATGCATGCATGAATATAACGGAATTCTGCGCGGTGTGGTTTGCAAACGAGCATGTTGCAATGTATACACATTGATCAAGGTCTGATTGGTTTGAATCTGATATACCGATGGCACACATCGTTTGGCCACATTGCATCTGTGCATGGACACACTATTCTAATTGGAGATGATGGGTGGCTTTCGCATCACATATCTATATCTATACCCCTATATATATATATATATATATATATATATATATATATATATATATATATATATATATATATATATATTAAAGTTTATATTTTTATATAGTGTGCGGATAACTTTAACTTTGAAAGATGGTCATTGGATGAGGCCAATCCGATGGTGTAGAGCTGACAAATTTGAGCACTACTAGCCGCTGGATATCATGTAGATTCCACCAGATTTTGCCACATGTACAATCTAGAAGACTCTATGGTTGAACTTGAGCATAATGCACAAACCTCAAAACACAAGCACTTCTTCTTTTGTTCTAGAATCTTCCGTATCATAATTGCCCAAATGTTTTCCTACATGATTTGTTTTTACTTTATGCCTAACAACGCACAATTCCATGAATCTTAAAATAGATTAGCTTTATTATAAAAACAAGATGATTTTGAATGAAATGAACTATAAGAATTAAATGAACATCTACATCATGCATATATGACTCAAAGCTTACATGCTATAATGTGGTATTTATTCATAATTTGGTTTCCAAATCTCATGCGTGCAATGCACGTGTACCTTACTAGTCTAAATGGTGTATGTGTGTGTGTTGTCCGTGTTAAACATATTGTACATAGTATATCATACTAGTCTAAATTTTCTTTTTTTGGGTACACGTTAAGCTTGTTCTCCCGAAATTTCAAGACGCGCCTTGTTATGCCGAAATTTCAAGCTAGCGTCTCTGTCTATCGTGCTGTGAAACTCCCGCCTCTTCAACCCGCGCCTTGTTAGCCCGAAATATTTAAGATATATCTTTGTCTCGTTGTGCTCCAACAACTCCCTCCATCTCAACTCGCGCCTTGTTATTCCAAAATTTCAATGCGCGCGAAAACTCCCACCTCCTGTGAAATCCCGACACGTGAAATGCCCGTGATACCCCTGAACCGAAAGAACTGCCTCAAATCAGTTGGGGTACTTTCGTAACCTACCCCACATTTCGGACAAGCGTGTCCCTAAGCCATGGTTCCCCACTCCCATCCCATCCGCTCACCCATTCTTACACCGAGGCCGGCAAAAGCCGCGAAGTCCCACCCTCCTCCGTCCGCCACACAGCCAGAGCCTCTTCCCCAACGACGTCATCCACATCAACACCTCGAGGTCCCTCATCCACCGTATCGGATGAGGATCCGTCGTCGATCTGGTCGTCTTGCCGGTTCCGCCACCCCGTCCTCCACCTCCAAGGAGCTGCCCCGACGTTCCCCTCGTCTTTCGCGCCACCTCCATTCCCACATCGCTGTCTTCACCTGCACCACCGGAAGAGGATCATCATCATCGTTTCCTCGGATGAAGCTGCGGCCTAATTGGTGCCACCAAAGAGGTTGTACATTAATCGCCGCATTTTCTTCTTGATTCGATCTCACGGTGCTGCCAGTGCTCAGTCCCGAGCCGACACGGCGCGGCTCCATCCACGGCGGCGTCGCCGGCCACTTCCTCCACGGCATCACTCCTTCTGCGGCGACGTCCACATCAGTAGGTGATGCTGCTGCTTTAGCTCTCGCTCGCACTGTTGCTCTGCTCTTGCTCTCGGTCCCCTGCCTGGTCTGCTCTTGCCCTTGCTCTTGCTCGCGCTGCTGCTCTCGCTCTTGCTCTTGCTTGCGATGTTGCTCCGATTTAGCTACACATCAGTCGACTGAATCGACTTTTGGGTCAGTCAATTTTAAGGGGGTGGGGGGGCTCGCCGGAGTTAAGAAAGAACCAGCCGCAGCGGGGAGGGGGGCTCGCCGGAGATGTACCCCACTATCTATCTTAGGGTTCAGGGTGGGGCGGTAGTCGCCGGCGGTGGTGGGGCGGTGGTGTGGGGATCGCCGGAGAAAAAGCTCGGCACGGGGGGGCCTACAGGGATGGTCGGGGCGGCGGCGGACCGGCGGTGGGTAGTGTTTTCCGGGCGGGCGGGGCGGCGCACCGCCGGCCGCGGGCGGCGGGGGGCGGCTGCTTGCCCGGTGGTGGCTGGCGGCTTAGGGGGGGGGTCGAGGTTGAAGAAGAACTGCAGGCCCTTGATTTCATATCCAACGGCTGCAAAATTTACTGACTAGAGATGAAAAAGTCAGTTGAGTGACGTGTAGCCTCATCTCTAGTGCGTTCAGTTTCCATAGTAAAATTCAGTTTTGACAGCAAAATCCTGTGTCGATAGTTAAGTTCAGTTTCGATAGTAATATTCAGTTTCGATAGCAAAATTCAGTTTCGATAGCAAAATTCAGTTTCGACAGTTAAGTTCAGTTTTGACACTTAAATTCAGTCTCGACTGCGAAATTCAGTTTCTACAGCTAAGTTCAGTTTCGACACTTAAATTCAGTTTCGATAGTTAAGTTCAGAGATGAGTGGCTGATGTATACATCTAGCACTTTGTGGTTATGTATTTTATGTCATCTATTGGAGATGCTACTAGAATTCCACTCAGGCTAACATTGTCTCTCTTGTCCTGCTTCAGCCTCGGCGTCATACAACTCACCGGAGCTGCTCCAACAACGAAACCCTCCATCACAACGGAGCAGTACCTCGGGCTCCATCTCCAAACGCCTAAGATCTTTTTCCCCTCCTCCTACGTCCAAGTCAGCCGGAGCATCCTCACCGGCCAATCCAATCACGCTGAGATTGACATGGCTTCGCCAATGTGGTTGTGCACTTCTTGTGGTTTGACTTAATCTCACCATGCTTCTTTGCATCCTATGATCTTCCTATTCTTGTGAACCTAACACCCAGATTGGCAGAAATCCTGTGTTTTTAAATTCTCTGTTTTGCACATGCATTCCTATCCTATTCCTCTCTATTTCCTATCCGTGCATTGTTAGAATCCTCAAATTCAAACAAGCCCTTACACAATTACTTATGTTTCAGATATGTGTCAAAGAAAACCTTGTGTGGTTTGTCCTGCTCCTGCGGTGCTGTGTTCCTGATACGTCTCAAACGTATCTACTTTTCCAAACACTTTTGATATTGTTTTGACCACATTCTTGCATGATTTGAACTAAACTAACCCGGACTGACGCTGTTTTCAGCAGAGCTGCCTGTATGGTTTTATTGTGTGCAGGAAAACGGATTTTTAGGTATCTCAGAAAATTCCACGAAAAATCACAGAAAATCCACGCACCCGAAGGAACCTGGTGCCAGAAGAGGGGCCAGAGGGGGGCCAGGGGGGCTCCAGGCGCCCGGGTGGCGCGGCCCACCCCCTGGCCACGCCGGGAGGCCGCCTGGGTGGGCCCTACCTCCCCTGGTGCCCTACTTTGACCCGTATTTTAGCCCGTGACGAGAAAATCCCAGATCAGGTTTTGTCTTTCCCAGATTTCGTCGCGGAGCCGCCGCCACCCTCTGTTCTTCTTCGGGAGGGCTAATCTGGAGGCTGATTTGGCCTCCGGAGAGGGGAGATCGTCGCCATCGTCATCATCATCACCACTCCATCCTCCCTCCATGACTTCTCCTTCCATGTGTGAGTAATTCCCTGCTGTAGGCAAAGGGGATGGTAGGGATTGGATGAGTTAGATCATGTAATAGTTTATCAGATCGTTGGGGGCATGTTGCCTATCATCTACTATGGTGTTTATCATCTTTGCTTCAACTTGTTATTCTTAATTCTTGTCACTTAGGGCCCGAGTGCCATGATTTCAGATCTGAACCATATGTGTTTGCATGAATATATTTGTGTTCTTGATCCTATCTATGAGTTGTTTGCACCTATTACGGTCCGGAACCGGCGATCCCAAAAGTGACAGCTTGGGACACCAAAGGGGATGGTCCGTAGTTTGAGGATTACATGTATCCATTGAGTTTATTGCTTTGTTCCGGTGCTCTTTGACAGGAGCACCTTAATCTCCATAAGTTCCTTTTGGCCCCGTTCGTAGCGGGATGGTAGGACAAAAGATGTTGTGCAAGTTCTTATTGCAAGCACGTACAACTACCTATGGGATACGTGCCTAATGTTTGATATTTGCCTAGATGATCATTACTTTTCCGTGTGCCTTGCCCCAAGTTAGATTCATGATATATCTCATCCATGCAGCGCCCAACCATCCATCTCCCTAGCCTACAGTGTTTTAAATCCTGCTGGTTACTAGTTGCTACTTTTGCTATTTACTTTCGCTGTTTACTTTTACTATCACCACCATCACTATCATATCACCGTTACCACTTATCTTTTGTTGCAAGTAAGTATATTTCAGGTGCGGTTGAATTGACAACTCAACTGTCAAAGCTTATAAATACTCTTTGGCTCCCCGTGTGTCGAATCAATAAATTGGGTTATTCTTACCCACGAAGACTATCTCGATCCCTTACGGTTGAGGGTTATCAGTTCCACCCCAGCTCAGCTGCTCCAACAATGGAAGGGTTCACCACAGCAGGGATCCACTCTCCAGACAGTCTTTCGCCACCTCAGATATTATTCCCCCCCGCCGGCCGCCATGACAACTGCATTACCATCATCAACTGAGCAGATCACCTTGAGGACTACACGGGTCCGCAAGAGAGGTCGCACTCTTTCGTGTCTGCTTACGTTATGCATCCCTTAATATGATGGCATGCTACTTTACCATCATGTTCACCTATTAGACTCCGACTCAGGTCCAAACTTATACTGAAACTTGAGTTTTTAAATGGTTGTGGGGTACATATTGGGCCAGCAATCAGTACTATATGTGTACTATCTGATTAATCTCGGGTGTCTACTATGGGTTTCATGTTGGGTGCAAACAAACATTAAAGGAGACATTATCTATATTTTTTAACTAAAGCTATTATCTTCCTGCTATCATTGGTTTTGGGTCTATCCACAGTTTGCTGCCTCCACTCTGGATTTGTGCATGCACTCCTTACATAATCTCACTATGTTTTATTCCTATGCATGCCAGTTATTGTACACGATGGAACTGAACATGTAGAGCAAAAGAGACGAGCCTTGCGTGGCAATAAAATTTCATGCAGACGTCGCTCCATGGTGGGCGCAAAGGCAGCCCCCTCCACCCATTTCAGATCATAATCAATAGGAAGATAACTCCTCAGAGGAGGATTCAGAGACAGATGACCAATCCTATCCCCCCCCCCCGAGGTGCATGCTCTAACTTGGCAGGGTTAGGTTGCTCATATTGTGCATATGGTATCTTGCATTGCTATGTCATTTCCTTAGTTTAGACATGATTTGTGTGAATGCCACATGTTTAGTGTCTTTTTGCAATGCCATCTTTTTGCAAGACATTATATGTGAATTATGCAATGCGATCTTGTTGCAAGGCATTATATATTTGAATTATGCAATGCCATGCTGTTTAGCCAAGCATCATATTTTTCAATTATATCATGCCGTCCTTTTTTTGTATTTCTCATTGCTTTTGTCGACAATGTTTGTATATTCAACTGCTCTTCCTGTGCATCAGCCATTTGAATTGGTGATGGAGAAATCTGGAGTGAAAACAAGGTCTTCAGAGCAGACAATGCTACCTGGTGAAGCAGATATGTTGCTGGTTATAGATAGCTCTTCAGAGGAGGATTTAGAGGTAGATGACCAGTCCTATTATCCCCCTGAGGTGTATGCTCAAACTTGGCAGGGTTATATTACTCATATCATGCATATGTTGTATTGCAATGCTTAGTTTTTACATCATATACACGATATTGAATGCCATCTCATTAGTTGGCACATCATATATGCGATTGCCCTCTGCTCACTTCCTTAGTATATAAATCATATATTTGAATTATATCATGCCACGATGTTTACATAGATAGCATGTATCTGAATTTTGGCATGCCAACCCATTTTCTAAAGACATAATATAGTTATATCATCTCATCCTGTTCACATAGTCATCATATTTTGAATTATGTCATTCTATCCGTGAATTATCATGCCATCATGTTCCCACCGATGTCATGTTTGTGATTTATGGCATGCCAACCACTTTAATAGACACATCATATAGTTATATCATGTCATCCTGTTTACATAGTCATCATATTTTGAAGTATGTCATTCTATACTGTTTAGTTAGCCATCATACATGTGAAATTGTGTCATGCTATCCTGTTTAATTAGCCATCATATATTTGAAATTATGTCCTGCTATTCTGTTTGGTTAGAGAACATAAATTTGAATTATTTCATGCCCTATTTTCTTCCCTACTATCCATTGCACCTGTCTATCTTACAATGTTTGTACATTCAATTACTTTTCTTGTTTATCAGCCATTTCAATTGGAGGGGGTGATGGAAGTATCTGTGGGAGTAAAAATACGGTCTTCAGAAAAGATCGTGCTACCTGTCGATGGAGATAGAACCACGGTTGTACTTGCCCAAGAACCAGCCCCACCACGCATAACCCAGACTCACGCAGATTGTCTCCCTACCGAGTTGGACAGAGAACCAGCTACACCCCTTCTAACCCCAACCCCGGCAGATAGTAACCCAGTTCCCGTTGACACAACACCGTCTCCACAACAGAGCACCCAAACACGAGCAGTTAGTAAGGCAACTGCAGTGCCCAAAGCACGAGGACCACCACTCTGAACCCCAAGTCAACGCTTAAAGAAGAAGAAGAATTGTTCTCAGGTCAAGTTCTGTAGCTATGGTTCATACTACTTTGCTCTTGCATCACTGTATTTACTCATACCAACTAATTTCAAATTTGAAGGATGCAATTGAAACTCCAATGGCGCAACAGGTATGTTTTAAACTTGGTTCTTTAATGTGTTTGTTGTTGTAACTTGCTCTATTTTGACTTCAGTTTCAATTGAATAAACAGTTATGTTCTCATGCCATGCACATTACAAGTGTTGTTATTGTTGTGTAGTTTCCCACACTTATATTCTTTCTATGTTGCCTCGTATTGAATAGATATGATTCGAACTGTATCTATCTTGATTTGGCAACATAAACTATAATGATATAGACCATACAGTGACCATACTACATAAATATATGTGTGTTTCATGCTGTTATCTTGTCCACCTTACTACTGAACTGGTTTACCAAAATGAGTTTCATATACTACATTGTTAATCTGTGATGTGTTTGTTTGTTTCTCCTTTAGAACGCGGATAAAATATTGGAGAAGAGTACCCCCGTTATGCAATGGTAAAGGAAGTAATGCAGATCAGGTTCAAGATAGTGAGATATCCCTGTTGTTCTCCAAGAAATCTGATAAAAACTATATTGAAGACACCAAGACAACCCAAAGTCCTGTCTTGATGTAGTGTTCGAGTTACTAGCTACTACTGCTGGCACCAGCTCTTCGAACTTGCTGCCTGAATCATTTCGGCTTCTTGAGTCTCAACTTTAAGTTGAAAGACATCGATCAGATGTTATGTGACAGGAAGCCAAAGGACCGAGGAAGTCCCTGCAGAATTCAGATGCATACTTTCTGGTGCAACAGCAAGTGTTGGAGGATTTAAGTGCCAAACAAGAGAAAGTTAATAAGCTTGCTAAGCATCTTGCCAGCATTATGGGTACCCATGATATTGTTTCTTGAGCTCTTCTGAAGTGGTTTCAGTTCTGGACTTGTTTTCTGTGGCGTTTATATGCTGCTTTGTTCCCTATATTTGCACTGGTGGCGAACTTTGATGCCCAGTGGATGTAATATGTGTAATAGCCGTGATATCCTAGCATAAGTTGCTTGCCTATTTATTTCCTTATTGTCTTGTTTATTTGTTTTCTTATAGTCAGTCCAGTTCTTTTTCCACGGTTTGCTAGTAGCCGCAATAGCCTATTTTTTAAAACTAGGCCACATTAACCATGGGCTACATATTTACTGTAGTTAACATGGGCCTCTTACGGGCCGTAGAAACAATGGACCTTCTAAGGGCCGTAGAAACAATGGGCCTTCTACGGGGCGTAGAAACAATGGGCCTTATACGGGCCGTAGACACAATGGGCCTTCTACGGGTCGTATGATCGGTTGGCCAAACATGGGCCAATAACAGACCACATTATGGCCGTAAATGTGCTAGAGTTGAAATCGTCCGTTCATGGGCCGACCATAACGGGCTGACCATAACGGGCCGTCGTTAATCGGTCGTATTTGATGATGCTATGAAACTGGGCCAACGTATTAACGGGCCACAAACGGGCCGACTGTAACCACGAGCTGAATTTGGCTCGCAAATAGAAAATGACAGTAACAGGCCTAAAGTAAATGAATGCTGGAAATGAGCCAAGAATACATGGGCCCTGAGAAGGCTGAAAGATAACATCGGTTGGAAACGGCCGAACGGGATAATGGGTCGTTAATGGGTATAAAGTGAAACACTGTTTAATATAGGCCAGTTTTACCACGGGCCATTAATGGGCCGAGGGTTACTAAGGACCTCATATGGGCCGAAAGACGTCATGGGCCATACATGGGCCGGAAGTGAAAACGGGTTGGAATTATATTGGACGGTCCAGATGATGCTACTGGGCCTAATTCGGATAGGCCATAAACGGGCCCTGGGTTAGCGGACTGTAAATGGGCTATATGCGAACAGGCCGTTAACAGGCTTGCCGTGGGCCGGCCCTTCACCTTTTGACCAAGTCAAACAGGTCGGCCTTCTCACAGGAATGGGCCTCTGTTGGGCACTGTTCAATATGGGCCAGTTTTACCACGGGCCGTTAATGGGCCGAGGGTTACTAAGGGCCTCATATGGGCCGAAAGACGTCATGGGCCATACATGGGCCGGAAGTTAAAACGGGCTGGAATTATATTGGATGGCCCAGATGACGCTACTGGGCCTAATTCGGATAGGACGTAAACGGGCCCTGGGGTAGCGGGCTGTAAATGGGCTATATGCGAACAAGTCCTTAACAGGCTTACCATGGGCCGACCCGTCACCATTTGACCAAGTCAAATGGGCTGACCTTTTCACAGGAATGGGCCTCTGTTGGGCCGTGCCACGTGTCGACGTATCATGGGCGCTTTTGGTCCAATGAGTGGATAACATCTGTCCCAACGGTGAGCTGACACGTGTTTCCTCCAGCCAATGATGATTTTACACGTGGAAAATCCCCATTGGTCCGTGCTGTTAACGGGTTATCGGATCCAAAACTGGACCCGATAGCTTAACGACGTTCCGTTTCGGTGGATGCCACGTGTCGGTCACCCTTGATGAAAGCACTTCTATGACGCGCGATTTATCGTCATGGAAGTGGAAACTTGCGTGATGAACCTTTTGGTAATGTCATGGAACACTACGACAGCACAGGTATGACTATCTTCATTGTCTCATAAATTTGTCATGGATGTACATGCATGACAGAAAACATGACCTACTGTGACAAACACGTATCATCAGGGAAGTGTATTTTTTTTGTAGTGTAAGGTCGGTCCGGGCCGCTTCATCCCACGATGCCGCCGAATCAAGATAAGACTAGTAATGGTAAGTAAATTTACAAATCGACGCCCACAACAACTTGTGTTCTACTCGTGCATGGCAACTACGCATAGACCTAGCTCAAGATGCCACTATTGGGGATCTTTGCAGAAATTCAAAAAAATTCTACGCATCTCCAAGATCTATCTATGGAGTGACTAGCGACGAGAGAGGGGAGTGCATCTTCATACTTTGAAGATCGCGTTACGGAAGCGTTACCAGAACACGGTCGATGGAGTCGTACACGAAGCGATTCATATCGCCGAATCCGATCTGAGCACCGAACAACGGTGCCTCCGCGTTCAACACACGGGCAGCCCGGTGACGTCTCCCGCGCCTTGATCCAGCAAAGAGAGAGGGAGAGGCTGGAGAAGACTCCGTCCAGCAACAGCACAACGGCGTGGTGGTGGTGGAGGAGCGTGGTACTCCGGCAGGGCATCACCAAGCTTCGCAGGAGAAGAGGACGAGTTGGGAGGGGGAGGGCTGCGCCAGGCTATGGGTCCGGCTACCCTCCCACCACCCCACTATATATAGGGGCAAGGGATAGGGGGGCCGGCCCCCTCAGATCCAATCTGAGGGGGGGGTGCGGCGACCAGTGGAGGAGGCTTGCCCCCCAAGCCAAGGGCCCCCCCTTTAGGGTTTCCCCCAACCCCAGGCACCTTGGGCCCATGCTGGGGGGGGGGGCGCACCAGCCCACCAGGGGCTGGTTCCCCCCCTTTGCTTAGTCCACTTGGCCCACCGAGTAGGTGGCCCACCCGGTGGACCCCCGGACACCTTCCGGTGGTCCCGGTACAATACCGGTGACCCCGAAATCACTCCGGTGACCAAAACATGACTTCCCATATACAAATATTTACCTCCAGACTATTCTGGAACTCCTCGTGATGTCCGGGATCTCATCCGGGACTCCGAACAACATTCGGTAACCACGTACATATATTCCCTATAACCCTAGCGTCATCAAACCTTAAGTGTGTAGACCCTACAGGTTCGGGAATCATGCAGACATGACCGAGACATCTCTTCTGCCAATAACCAACAACGTGATCTGAATACCCATGTTGGCTCCCACATGTTCCATGATGATCTTATCGGATGAACCATGATGTCCGGGATTCAATCAATCACGTATACAATTCCGTTTGTCTACTTGTATAGTACTTGCCAGAGATTCGAATGTCGGTATCCCGATACCTTGTTCAATCTCGTTACCGGCAAGTCTCTTTACTCGTTCCGTAACACATCAGCCCGTGAACAACTCCTTAGTCACATTGAGCTCATTACGATGATGTCTTACCGAGTGGGCCCAGAGATACCTCTCCGTCATACGGAGTGACAAATCCCAGTCTCGATTTGTGCCAACCCAACAGATTCTTTCGGGGATACCCGTAGTGTACCTTTATAGCCACCCAGTTACGTTGTGACGTTTGGCACACCCAAAGTACTCCTACGGTATCCGGGAGTTGCACAATCTCATGTTCTAAGGAAAAGATACTTGACATTGGAAAAGCTTTAGCAGACGAACTACACGATCTTGTGCTACGCTTAGGATTTGGGTCTTGTCCATCACATCATTCTCCTAATGATGTGATCTTATTATCAATGACATCCAATGTCCATGGTCAGGAAACCATAACTATCTATTGATCAACGAGCTAGTCAACTAGAGGCTCACTAGGGACATGTTGTGGTCTATGTATTCACACATGTATTATGATTTCCGGATTATACAGTTATGGCATGAACAATAGACGATTATCATGAAGAAGGAAATATAGTAATAACCATTTTATTATTGCCTCTATGGCATATTTCCAACATGCATATCTCGTAATATGGAGACAAAGTGATCCATATGCTATAAGGAGAAGGACTGTTGTCCACTATAGGTTTCACACCAAGGAACAACAAGACTTCTATGAGATAGTCTTGCTCGACAAGAAGCCCATATTGTGTGATATGAAGAGAGTGGACTGGGACTTCATTGATGAGAATGAAGATTATTTCACCAATGTGCATGAAAGCTTCAAAGCATGTGGTGTTAACAAGTTTGTGGCTCAGAATTTGACAAACTGGAATGATAACTCATCATTCAATTCTACTCCACAGCTCACTTTTATCCTGATGGTAGAATTGTATGGATGTTTGAAGGTACAAGGTACCAGTCAACTGCTGATGATTGGGACAAGCTGATTAATGCCCCTGAAGAGCATGATGATGATTTGGATGTGTATGCCAAGAAGAAGCAAGACCACAACTGTATGGCCAATATGTACGAGGAGATCCCTGATGATGACTTGGAGACACATAAGCTTGGATCTGTACATCACTTGGTGTCTCGTCTAACCACAATCAACACAATCTTGAGGTATACATTGTTGCCCAAATCTGGATATCAAAAGATGATTAGAGGACATTCAATCAACTTGCTGCATATATTTGATGTGCCTCAGAAGTTCAAAGTTATGAGCCTGATTGTAGAGACAATCAAGAGGACTGCTGTAGACCAAAAGAGATCATGTGGGTATGCTCCACACATCAAGATGCTCATCAACTCCAAGATGGGCACATGCACATACTTATTGGACAGAGAATATCTTCCCTTGGTGCCTGACTTTGAGGACAACACAGTTGTCATCGATGAAAATGAACCATCATCAGTGCAAGCACATGAAAGGAGAGAGAAAGCCAGAGCTGAGAAAGCTGCCAAGATGCCAAGTGCTGCAGAAGCATCTCAAATGACCCTCAAGTCCAAACAAGACCAAATGGCATATATGATTCAAGCAACTTTGAGGATTGAGAAGGGCTTGCCCACCCTGACTCAGAATCAGGAGAGCATGGAGAGGATCATTGAAACTAAGTTCTATGGTCTTGATCTGAAAGTGACAGAGATCTAGTCAGCAGTTGAGAAGCTCCAGGAGGAACCAGAGGAGAGGAGAGGACATGCTACCACAGATGCATTTCAGTGAGTGCCTCGAGGTCAGAGATCTGCTGCAGTGCCAGTTCCTGATAATAGAGCTACAACATCAGCACCAGCAGCCACAGCTTCAGTGCCACCTCCAGCAGCCACTCCACCAGCTCCAACTACGTCATCTGAAGCCTTCGTCCTTGGAGTTCTCTCTACACCACCTCCCGAAGACCAAGCCTGAGAGACGCATAGCACTATGCATTTTCAAACTTTTTGGTAACTTGTTGCCAAAGGGGGAGAAATATGTATAGATCATAGGCTTCGAGAGAGAGTGTTTTGCCTCTTTGGTCTCTCTTGCTTTTGGTTGAACTTTATTGTGCGTTTGCTTTATACTCTATGTCCGTGTGTGAGATACTTGTTTGATCATGTGATTGATCATATGCTACCTTAATGCTTGCTTGTATGATACTATCTTTTATATCCTTATAAGATCATTTACTTTGCTTGGTGATGAGTGCATGTTTTTAGTTTATATCATTTTGAGCGCTCCACCAAGATGTATGTGACATGGAAGAGTAACCCATGATCCTAATCGATTGTGCATTTGCATTCAAACGCAAATTTTAAATAATGCACAAATTTAGGGGGAGCTCTTGTTTATCACATACTTCTCAAAGCGACGATGTATCTAAATCTTATTATCATTTGTCGAAGCTTTGATCTATATGTTATCATCAATTACCAAAAAGGGGGAGATTGAAAGTGAAACTATCCCTAGGTGGTTTTGGTAATTCCTAACAACATATAGCTCATTGAACTAATGCTATTACAAGATAAATATTTCAGGAAAGTTCAATGACTGGCATGGCATGGACTAGGAATGTGGACCCCTCAAAATGCTAAGGACAAAGGATTGGCTCAAGCTCAAGCCTCTACATTTTCCATTTTAGTGATCCAAGATCACATTGAGTTCATAGGAAAACCAATACTATTAAAAGGGGATGAGGTGTTGCTTAATGGATTTCTTGCTCAAAATGCTTAGTGATTTGCTCCAAAACCCACAACCACTTTCTCACATCCACATATGTCCCAAACCAAAAGTCATACTCGGCCCCACCGAAAAGTTCTATCCGGCACCACCGAGTTCATTTGACATAGACATTGCCACTAAACCCTAATCATTTCGGTCTCACCGAAAGGGATCTCGGTCTAACTGAGATGGGATTGCAAACTCTCTGTTTCCCTTCATAACATTTTGGTCTCACAAAGATGAGCGGTCGGTCCCACCGAGTTCACAATGCAAATTCTCTGTTTCCTCTTCACAACCTTTCGGTCCCACCGAAACGAGTGAATCGGTCCCACCGAGTTTGCCTGACAAACTCTCTGGTCTGCTTATTAACAAAATCAGTCCCACCGAGTTTGTGTAATCGGTCTCACCAAGATTACGTTATGCCCTAACCCTAATGAAATTGGTCCCACCAAGTTGATCTTATCGGTCCCACCGAAATGCCTAACAGTCACATTATGAGCTAAATCGGTCTGACCGAGTTCTCTTTATTGGTCCCACCAAGTTTGGTAAATTGTGTGTAGCGGTTAGATTTTGTGTGGAGGCTATATATACCCCTCCACCCACTCTTCATTCATGGAGAGAGCCATCATAACATACCTACACTTCCATCATACATGTTCTGAGAAGAGAACCACCTACTGAAATGTTGAAATCAAGATATTCCATTCCTACCATATGAATCTTGTTATCTAGCCTTACCAAGTTGCTTTCCACTCAAATATTTCTCCCACCATATACAAATCTGTGAGGAGCTGTTTGAGTGTCAGGGAGACTATCATTTGAAGCATTAGAGCAAGGAGTTCATCATCAAAACACCATATATTACCTTTTGGAGAGTGGTGTCTCCTAGATTGGTTAGGTGTCACTTGGGATCCTCCGACAAGATTGTGGAGTTGAACCAAGGAGTTTGTACGGGCAAGGAGATCACCTACTTCGTGAAGATCTACCCTAGTGAGGAAAGTCCTTCATGGGCGATGGCCATGGTGGGAAAGACAAGGTTTCTTCTTCGTGGACCCTTCGTGGGTCGAGCCCTGCGTGGACTCACGCAGCCGTTACCCTTCGTGGGTTGAAGTCTCCATCAATTTGGATGTACGATAGCACCACCTATCGGAACCAAGACAAAAACATCTGTGTTCTGACTTGCATTTTCTCCCTCTAAACTCCTCCATTTACCTTTATTTGCTATTGTTTTACTTTCAGCTGCTATACTCTTAGAATTGCATGTGTAGGTTGATTGCTTGACTTGTGCTAAATTGCTAAAATCTGCCAAGTATTAAAATTGGGAAAAGGCTAGATTTTTATTTGGTCAAGTAGTCTAATCACCCCCTCTAGACATACTTTCGATCCTACAAGTGGTATCAGAGCTTTGGTCTCCATTTGCCGTGATTTCCATAGCTTTGGTGATCATAGCATTGGTTTCACAACCTAGGAGAGTATAGCATCTAGCGAGGGAGATTCCCCCCCCCCCAAAAAAAGAAGGAAGACGTAGACACAAGTCTGGGGCGCTGCTCTCTACTTCATGAAGAGTTGACCGCGGAGTCCTAATTGCTTCTTCATCGCCTCCATGACCTTCATCTCCTCGCTCCTCTCCTCCGCCATCTTCTTCATGCTGTCCATGACACGAGATTTATCGACGCGAGCATTTATCATCTCTTCCACGACCGCATTACGTACCTTGACAGCAGTCGGGTGCTCAATGTGGAGCTTTGCCAACTCCTCCTTCTGTTCCATGACAAGGGCTTGCAGCATCTTCACAGAGGAACTACTCTTCTCATGCATCTCCTTCCAGGCGGCGTTCTCCTCCTCCAGCAGGTCGAGCTCGTGGCGGAGATTCACATTGTCCTCCTGAAGTTGTAGGATTTTGCCGGTCGCCTTCTTACCCGAGGCAATGCTCTCCTTCAGCTGCATCATCAAACTGGTAGTCAACTCCTCCCGCTTATTGAGCTTAGCGGGCATGTCGTCGAGGCTCTCCTTCAGCATCTCCACCAAGCCATCGATGAACTCCTTCTGCTTACTGAGCTGATGAGGCATGTCATCGAGGGATAACGACTCCAGCACCGCCATCTTCGCATGTTCACCTTTGTGGCTAGGGCGCTCCTGGGAGCCTTCGCCTGCCCGTGAGTGATCTTTTGAGGTCCCTGCGAGGCAGCGAACCATCTCTTTTTTTCACGGCCTTGGTTGCCACTCCATTGCTACGAGTAGTTCTCGACCTAGAACTTTGCACACCAGCCATGGCAAGGACGGACGAACAAGAAAGACTTATGAGGAGGAAGGTAGAGTGATTTCGGGCTAGGTATAATTCCCCTTTTTATAGCCTAGTACCGCACTAGTACTAAAACCTGCATATTGGGAACACGAGCAGGTTTGATACGTACTAGGTGTGAGTAGGTTTGCACTTAATTATAGCATGGTAGTACTACTATGGAATGTGATGGGAACAAGCTAAAGATTAATTGATGGTCGAGGCCCGAAACGGCTCCCGATGATTTTCCTGGAACACAAAATTCAAGTACCGCTGCTCAAATGCGGTCGCACAAGTCAGTGTAACTGGTCATACATGTCAAACCAAGACGATGCATGTCGTGGGTCTGACCGGCCATCTATTGGTGCAACTGACCGTACGAATAACGCGATGGAGACTTCTCGTTGTGGCTTCGGGCGATTGTCACGACCAAGCAGTCAAAAACTAGTGGTAAATCGATTACCATCTTTTTCCAAACGACCAAGTATTTTTACAGGAATATAATACATATAGATGGAGTGATTGTCACGGTTGCAAACCGCCATGGCGCCGTAAGTTAACTGCAGCAGCAACCGAGTAGGTCATTGCATCGTTGGCAGGGAAGGAGGGCAACTCACCTTGCCTACAATGCATTCCAGCGCTGCCGCGACAATTGGCTTCGCGATTTGACTTCTCCTACTGCCCATTTGAATAGTTGCACTGGCTGCTCATCCCACCCCGCAGGCATGCGTGTTCTTTCCTCCGTAGTCGACTCCATGAATATGATCTCTGCCATTAGCCCCAGCTCGAAATCAACGCGACGCTGCCAGATGCTGACATCCCTCGGCATCTCTCCCCTGAGACCGACTTGCGCCTCTGCCATGTGCTTCGCCAGGCGCAGCTCCTTCGAACTTGTCTCCAATCGACACAACACTTCCTCGATCCGTTTTGCCCTTGCTGCCCACCACCTGAAACGCAGACTTGGCATGTCCTCCGGCACCACTGATCTATGATTCCAGAGCAATGGATACCCTCTGAAACACATGTGGGTTTCGCTCAATGGCGGCAGTGCTGCGGGCCGCAGCGAGAGGGCAGCTCATGGGATCCTGGGATCTAAGGGATTATCCATGGCGGGATCTAGTGGGCGAGGCGGGGAGGCGAGCGTAGGCGCTGGGAGAGCCCTACGAGGCAAAGATAAATAATAGTACTCCATTCCATCAATATTTAAATACAAATGCCACCAACAGTAACCCAGGCAAAGATCATGCTGCATGCGTCCTGGTTTATTGGCCCCCTTTATATTTTGTGCTAATTTTGACCAAAATGTTAACTAAGAAAATGTTAATGCATGTCACCAAAAATTATATCATTGGAATCACATTTGAACATAGTTTTTGATTACATTAATTTTTATGACATGCATAATTATTGTGCTCCTTAAAATTATGGTCAAAATTGGCACAACTTACGAAGGAGACCAATGGAAGTAGCAACCTATGATTTAACTACTCACATGCATGCACTGGAGTAGTTATTCTCAACTACTTCCTCCCTCACGTCTACTCTATTTGCATACACTGTATTAATTGACCATCAATGAAGTGAACAACTTTACACGCGTCAAATTATCACATGGGGTGGATCTTCATACAAAAATGTGTCCCACTGTGTACCTCCGTGTGTGTTCGAGGGATTGAGTGCATGCGTGCATATCTTCTCTTTGTGCACGTACTGCCAGTGTGCGTGAGAGAGGACAAGTACATTCTTCTCGAACCAGTAGCACGTCATTGTGATCAATCCACACAAGGAGATCGCGACAACGCCTCCACATGTCCACGTGGCTTCATGGATGCCCCCACATCATTTTAATCACAATATATTAACTGAAATAGGGAGAGACACTATGTAGCTTGCCATTGGAATTCTAATTTATGTGTTTTGCACATTCTGGAAGTACTAGTAAGGTACACATGCATTGCATGCACGAGATTTCACAACCAATTTATGAATAAATACCAGACTATAGCACGTAAGATTTGAGTCATATATGCATGACGTAGACGTTCGTTTAATTCTTATAGTTCATCTCATTCAAAATCAATTAGTTTTTTTATAAAAAGTATTATCTGTTTTATGATACATAGAACTGTGCATTGTAAAGCATAAAGTAAAAATAAATAATGGCAATTCAACTAGAAAAAATGTTTGGGAAATTATGATACGGAAGATTCTTGAAGAAAGGAGAAGTACTTGTGTTTTGAGGTTTGTGCATTATGCCTAAGTTCAACCATGGAGTCTTCTAGATTGTACATGTGGCGGAATTTGGTGGAATGTAGATGATATCCAATGACCAGTAGTGCTCGGATTTGCCATCTCTGCACCATCGGATTGGCTTCATCCAACGACCATCTTTCAAATTTATTCACAAACTATATAGGGGTACAGAGTATATATATAAATATAGATATAGAGGTATATATATAGACTAGTGACACATCATCTAAAGCCTTTCTACACGCTCATTTTTTGTAGAAATGTGCTCTACCGTGCACCCGCACGTTTGTATGTGGGATCGAGTGCGTGTGTGTACCTCTTCTCTTTCGCACACGTAGTCCGTGTGTGTGAGAGATACTAAGATATGGTGAGGGAATACGTGTCAATGCAATTTATGTGAAGGAGATGCCTATATACATAAATGTATGTGCATGGGGCCGGGGTGATATACGAGAAGGGAGGGGAGGGGTCGACCGCGCGAGATCTCTACGAGCGTACAAGCACTGGGACATGGGGGCTTGGAAGATGGTGCGAGGGGCCAAGTGGAGGTTGACTATGAATGAGTGCACAAGTGCGAGACCGATATTTAAAGAGAGGGGGCGAGAACGTGCGCGGTTGCGCGCAGTGGCGGAACCATGAAAAATAAATGAGCTAGGGGGCCAAGCATTTCTAATCCTTTACGGGGAGGGCCAATTCATCCACTTAAACCATTTTATCAGCAATTGATCTACTGAATACATTCATATTAGCCTCAGTATATAGTGATGTTAGGGGGGCAGGGCACTTACTACCCCTGCCTTCACCAATGTGCGCCCGTCTGAGAGATGAAGCGGAAGGCATGGATGATGAGAGGAGACGATGGGATAGATAACATGGGTGTATTACCTATGTGGTCCTATATAGAGAGGTATAGATTGATCGATGTGTATGTGGGAAAGAGGGTGAGACCTGACTAGATATATAGATCGATAGATTTGTGTGGAAAACTAGAAAAGACCTAGCTATATATTTACACACATAGAGGAACATCAATCATTGTGCATGCATGTGAGAGATAAAGAATGCTTGAAGTGATGAAGAGGGGGAGGTGTATGTGTGTGCATGCATGGGAGACCGACCTAAAGAAAAAGATTGCATGCGTGCGGTGGATAATGCCGAGTGGTAGTGCGTGTACATGCATACACGAGAGAAAGTTAGTGGTACAACTATAAAGAGAAGATGACTCTGTGGGAGTAAAAGACTAGTAGGTGAGGTCATAATCAATGTAAAGTTGAATTCAAATATTTGAATTAGAGATCATGATGTTTGAAACCCATGTATGCATGAATATAACTCAGATATGCGTGGTGTGGTTTGCAAACGAGCATGCTATACTGTATACACATTGAACATTGTCAAACTAATTTGAATTTGAGATACCAATGGCGGGCATCATTTGGCCACATTGCATCCACACATGGACACACTACTCAGATTGGAGATGATGGGTGGCTTTCGCATCACATATCTCTACCCCTATATAGTGTGCGAATAAAGTTTAAAAGATGGTCGTTGGATGAGACCAATTCGATGGTGCAAATATGGCAAATCCGAGCACTACTACCCGTTGGATATCATCTACATTCCACTAGATTCCACCACATGTACAATCTAGAAGACTCCATGGTTGAACTTAAGCAGAATGCACAAACCTCAAAACACAAGCATTTCTCGTTTGTTGTAGAATCTTCCGTATCATAATTGCCCTTTTTCTAGATGAATCACCATTATTTATTTTTACTTTGTGCTTTTCAATGCCAATTTGATGAATCTTAAAATAGATTAGCTTTTTGATAAAACTAATTGATTTTGAATGAGATGAACTATAAGAATTAAATGAACATCTACATCATGCATATATATGACTCAAAGCTTACATGCTATAATGTGGTATTTATTCATAATTTGCTTGCCAAATCTCATGTGTGCAATGCATGTGTACCTTACTAGTCTAAATGGTGTGTGTGTGTGTGTGTGTGTGTGTGTGTGTGTGTGTGTGTGTGTTGCGCGTGTTAAACACATTCTATCTATGTGTGTTGCGCGTGTTAAACACGTTAAGCTTGTTGTCCTGAGTTTTTTAGTTTTGTGTTGTTGTATTTGAATGCATTTATAGTAATATAGTAAAACGGAACATGGCTCTCTCTAGTGAGCTGCGAATTGTTTTCTGTACACGTTAAGCTTGTTCTCCCGAAATCTCAAGCCGCGCTTTGTTATGCCGATATTTCAAGCCAGCATCTCTGTCTATCATGCCGAGTAACTCTGGCCTCTACAACCCGTGGCTTGTTATCCTGAAATTTGAAGCTAACTCTTTGTCTTGTTGCGCTCGGAAAACTCCCTCCATTGCAACCCGCGCGTTGCCATCCCAAAATTACAATGCGTGCGAAAACTCCCACCTCCTGCGAAATCGTGACACGCGAAATTCTCGTGATACCCCCTGAACCGAAAGAACCACCTATGTCAAACTGGTGGGGGTATTTTCGTAACTTACCCCACATTTTGGACAAGCACGTCCCTAAGCCATGGTTCCCCCCTCCCATTCCCTCTGCCGCCCCCATTCGAACACCAAGGCCGCGAAAACCCGCGAAGACCCACACCCTCCTCCGCCCGCCACCCAGCCAGAGCCTCTTCCCCGATGACGTCGTTCACCGCAACACCTCGACCTCCCTCATCCACCGCACCGGATGAGGATCCATCGTTGATCTCGTCGTCCCACCGGTTCAGCCACCCCGTCCTCCACCTCTAAGGAGCTGCACAGACGTTTCCCTCGTCTTTCGCGCCACCTCCATTCCCACACCACCGGAAGAGAAGAGAAGCGTCATCATTGATTCCTCGCATGAAGCTGAGGCCTAATCGGCACCACCAAAGAGGTTCTACAGTACACTGCATTTTTTTGTTGCTTCGATCTCAAGGTGCTGCCGGCGCTCGGTCCCGAGCCACCATGGCGCAGCTCCATCTACGGCAACGACGTCAGCCACTTCCTTTATGCATCGCTCCATTGGCAGCGACGTCCACATCAGTCGGAGTTGCTGCTACTTTGGCTCTCATTCGTGTTGCTTCTCTGCTCTTGCTCTCCGGTCCCTTGCCTGGTCTGCTCTTGCTCTTGCTTGCGTTGCTGCTCTTGCTCTTTCTCTTGCTTGCGCTGCTGCTCTAGTCTTCCTCGTGCTGCTACTGCACGAGCAGCAGATCCTCCTCTTGCTCTTGCTCATCATTGCGTTGCTGCTCCAGTCTTCCTCGCGCTACTGCTGCATGAGCGGCAGCTCCTACTCTCGCTCGACGGCTCAAGCACCTACAGCTGCTACCCGAGATGCTGCTACACAAGCAGCTGCCCCAGCTCTCGCATCTGCTGCTGCTCCGGGCGCTGCTGCTGCTGCTACTGCTTTTCTGCTACTAGTGCGTTCAGTTTCGACAGTAAAATTTGGTTTTGACAGCAAAATTCAGTTTTGTCAGTAAAATTTAGTTTCGATAGTTAAATTCAGTTTCGACAGTTAAGTTCAGAGATGAGCGGTTGATGTATTTTACATCTAGCACTTTTGGTTATGTATTTTACATCATCTATTGGAGATGCTATTGGAATTCCACTCAGGTTAATGTTGTCTCTCTTCTCCTGCTTCAGCCTCGCCATCGTACAACACACCGGAGCTGCTCCAACGACGAAACTCTCCATCACAGCCAAGCAGTACCCTTGGCTCCATCTCCATGTGCCTAAGATCTTCTTCCCCTCCTCCAACTTCCACATCAGCCGCAGCATCCTCAGCGACCATCCCAATGATGCTAAGATCGACATGGCTTTGCCAAAGAGGTTGTACACTTGCTGCATCGCTTTTTTACTCTACATGGTCTATACATTGTCCACTGAGCACACGCAGTAACATGAAATACGATTAATTTCTCCTATATAACAAGTAGTGAGGTACCAGGCAACCTAGCTATCGGTAGTGGACTCTCTTAAAAGCCATCATTATTTCTGTGTGTTTGAGCTGTGCATTTCTAGATTGGCCTGGGAGTTGAGCTAGTAGGGCAGTGGCCTGGCTCCAAAGTAGTAGAAGTAGCACAAAAACATTGTTGGAGTGTAGGTTTTTCCCTGTTAAAGCCTGCCTAATAGAATCGCCAGTGCTTGAAAGGAAAAACATAGGAATCGGAAAGTTTCCTATGGTACTACTATTCATGCATTTGGTTCAAAGGAATGGAGCAAAGGAAAAATGTAGGATTTATTCGTTTAGTGTCACGTTGATAGAAAAACCATAGGAATTTTAATATCCACTTGGCCCCCTTTTAAAATTCCTATTCATGAAGCACAAGACTATGAGATAGTAGCATAATAGCATTATAACTGCACATTTTCTTGTGGTTTGATGTAATTTCACCATACTTCTTTGCATTCATGTGATCTTCCAATTCTTGTGAACCAAACACCCAGATTGACAAAAATCTTGTGTTTTAAAATTCTCCGTTTTGCACAGGCATTCCTATCCTATTCCTGTGTATTTCCTATCCTTGCATTGTTAGAATCCTCCAATTCAAACAAGCCCTTACATAATTACTTCTGTTATAAATGTATCAAAGAAAACCTTGTGTGGTTTGTCCCGCTCCTGCTGCATTGTTGTCCACCCTAGCTCAGCTGCTCCAACGACGGAAGGTTCACCACAGCAGGGATCTGCCTTCCACACTGTCTTTCGCCGCCTTAGATCTTCTTCCCCTCTGCCGGCAGCCACTACAACCGCATTGGCATCATCAACTGAGCAGAGGACCTTGAGGACTACACGGGTCCGCAAGAGAGGTCGCACTCTTTTGTGTCTGCTTACATTATGCATCGCTTAACATGATGACATGCTACTTTATCATCCTGTTCACCGATTAGACTCCCACTCAGGTCAAAATAAATGCTCAAACTTGAGTTTTTAAATGGTTGTGGGGTACATATTGGGGCAGCAATCAATACTGTCTATCTACTATGTGAATAATCTCGGGTGTCTACTGTGAGTTTCATGTTGGGTGGAAACAAACATTAAAGGAGCCATTATCTGTATGTTTAACTAAAGCTATTATCTGCCTGCTATCATTGGTTTTGGGTCTATCCATAGTATGCACTCCTTACATAACCTCACTAGGTTTTATTCCTATGCATGTCAGTTATTGTACACAATGGTGCTGAACATGTAGAGCAAAAGAGACGAGCCTTGTGTGGCAATAAAATTTCATGCAAACGTCGCTCCATGATGGGCGCAAAAGCAAACCCCCTCCCCCCATTCCAGGCTGTAATCAAGAGGGAGATAACTGTTGAGAGGGGGATTCAGAGGTAGCAGACCACTCCTATTTAACCCCTCAAGTCTTTTGCTCTAACGTGTCATGCTGATGTTAGTTATAACATATATATGGTGCCCTGCATTGCTTACTTTACACATAAAATATGTCATATGCTTAGTTTAGACATGTATTGTGTGAATGCCATCTATTTAAATTCTACATCATATATGTGAATCATGCAATGCCATCTTCTTTAGCCAGGCATCATATATGTGAATTTTGCAATGCCATCCTGGTTAGCCAGTCATCTTATATGTGAATTATATCATGCCATCTTTTTTTATTACACAATAAATTTGTCAACACTGTTAGTACATTCAATTACTCTTCATGTGCATCAGTCATTTGACACGGTCATTGAAAAATCTGGAGTGAAAACAAGGTCTTCAGAGCAGACAATGCTATCTGATGAAGCGCATGACTTGCTGGTTACGGAGAGCTCCTCAGAGGAGGATTTAGAGACAGATGACCAGTCCTATCCCCCCCCCCCCGAGGTGCATGCTCTAACTTGCCAGGGTTATATTGCTCATATCATGCATATGGTGCATGCATTACCATGTTATTTTCTTAGTTTAGACATTCTTTGTGTGAATGCCACTTGTTTAGTGTCCAGTTACCATATATGTGAATTATGTAATACCATCTTACTGCCAGACATTATATATGTGAATTATGCAATGCTATCTTGTCGCAAGGCATTATATATGTGAATTATGCAATGCCATGCTGTTTGGCCAAGCATCATATATGTGAATTATATCATGCCATCCTCTTTTTTGTTTTACGTACTCTATTTGCCGATAATGTTTGTATATTCAACTACCCTTCCTGTGCATCAGCCATTTGAATTGGTGATGCAAAAATCTGCAGTGAAAACAAGGTCCTCAGAGCAGACAATGCTACCCGCCGAAGCAGATATCTTGCTGGTTACAGATAGCTCCTCTAAGGAGGATTCAGAGACAGATGACCAGTCATATTTCCCCCCTGAGGTGTATGCTCAAACTTGGCAGGGTTCTGTTACTTATATCATGCATATGTTGTCTTCCAATGCTTAGTTTTTACATCATATACACAACATTGAATGACATCTGCTTAGTTGACACATCATATATGCGATTGTCCACTGCTCACTTGCTTCGTATATAAATCATAATTTTGAATTATATCATGCCATGATGTTTACATAGACATCATGTATCTGAATTATGGCATGCCAACCCATTTTCTAAAGAAATAATATAGTTATACCATCTCATCCTGTTTACATAGTCATCATATTTTGAATTATGTCATTCTATCCGTGAATTGTATCATGCCATCATGTTTCCATCCATGTATGTGAATTATGGCATGCCAACCACTTAAATAGACACATCATATAGTTATATCATGTCATCCTTTTACATAGTCATCATTTCTTGAAGTATGTCATTCTATCATGTTTAGTTAGCCATCATATATGTGAATTTGTGTCATGTTATCCTGTTTAATTAGCTATCATATATGAAAAATTGTGTCTTGCTATCATGTTTGGTTTGACAACATAAATGTGAATTATTTCATGCCCTGTTTTCTTCCCTACTATCCATTGCACATGTCTATCATACAACGTTCGTACATTCAATTACTTTTCCTGTTTATCATTAATTTTAATTGGAGAGGGTGATGGAAGTATCTCTGGGAGTAAAAACACAATCTTCAGAAAAGATCGTGCTACCCGTCGATGCAGATAGAACCACGGTTGTACTTGCCCAAGAACAATCCCCACCACACATAACTCAGACTCACGCAGATTGTACCCCTACCCAGTTAAACAGAGAACCAGCTACACCCCTTCTAACCCCAACCCTAGCAGATAATAACCCAGTTTCAGTTGACACAACACCGTCTCCACCACAGAGCACCCAAACACGAGCAGTTAGTAAGGCAAGTGCAGTGCCCAAAGCACGAGGACCACCACTCCGAACCCCAAGCCAATGCTTAAAGTAGAAGAATAATTGTTGTCATGTCAGATTCCGTAGCTATGGTTCATACTCATTTGCTCTAGCATCACTGTATTTACTCAAACCAACTAATTTCAAATTTAAAGGATGCAATTGAAACTCCAATGGTGAAAAAGGTATGTTTTAAACCTATTTCTTTAACTAGTTTGTTGTTGTAACTTGCTCTATGTTGATTTCAGTTTCAATTGAATAAACTATTATGTTCTCATGGCATGCACATTACAAGTGTTGTTAGTGCTGTGTAGTTTCCCACACTTCTTTTCTATCTATGCTGCTTTTTCTTAAACAGATATGATTTGAACTGTCTCTATCTTGATTTGGCAACATAAATTAGAATGATATAGACCATACAGTGACCATAGTACATAGATATATGATTGTTTCATGTTGTTATCATGTCCACCTTACAACTGAACTGGTTTACCAAAATGAGGTTCATATACAACATGCTAAACCTGTGACGTGTCTGCTTGTTCCTCTTTTGTAGAATGCCGACAGAATATTGGAGAAGAGCACCCCATTATGCAATGGTACAGAAAGTAATGCATATAAGGTTCAAGATAGTGAGACAACCCTGTTGGTGTCCAAGAAAGCTGAAAAAACTATCTTGTAGACAATGAGACAACCCCAAAGTCGTGCCTTCATGTAGTGTTTGAATTACTAGCCACTACTGCTGACACAAGCTCTTCGAACTCGCTGTGTGGATCAGTTCGGCTTCTTGATTCTCAACTTCAAGTTGAAAGACATCGATCAGGTGTGCTGCGACAGGAAGCCGAAGGACCGAGGAAGTCCCTACAGAATTCAAATGCATACTTTCTAGTGCAACATCAAGTGCTAGACGATTTAAGCGCCAAACAAGAGAAAGCTAATACGCTTGCTAAGCGTCTTGCCAGCATGGTGGATACCCATGATACTGTTTCTTGAGCTCTTGTGAAGTGGTTTCAGTTCTGGACTTGTTTTGCTGCGGCGTTTATTTGCACTGGTCGCCAACTTTGACAACCAGTGTATGTAATATGCTGCTTTCTTCCCCATATTTACACTGGTGGCGAACTTTGATGCCCAATGGTTGTAATATGTGTAATAGTCGTAATAGCCTAGAGTACGTTGCTTGCTTATTTATTTCCTTGTTGTCTTGTTTATTTGTATGCTTGTAGTCAGTGTAGTTCTTTTACTGTGGTTTGCCAGTGGCCGCAATAACCTATTATTTAAAACTAGGCCACAATAACCATGGGCAACATGCGAAATATTGTCAACATTGTCTTCTACGGGCCTTCTACGTGCCGTAGAATCGATGGGCCTTCTACGGGCCATAGAATCAGTGGGCCTTCTATGCGCCTTCTACGAGCCATAGAATCAATGGGCCTTCTACAAGCCGTATGATCGATTGTCCAAAGAATGGACCGCATAATGGGTTGTAAATGGGCTAGAGTGGCATCCGTCCTTTCATGGGCCGACCTTAACGGGCCTTTAAGAGGACGACGACTATAACAGGCTTAATTCCATCTATAAGTGCATCTAGTGACCCTTAGTGATTTTGGTGTATTGAAGACTTATAGGTTAAGGGACTAATATGCTTGTGAGTGTACACATGTATTATAAGTCTATGAGGAGTTTGATATTTACGAAGAAGGTCGACCCCTAAAAATGTATGTCTTCAGTTGTAGACTTTGGTTTTCTTGAAGACTTTGAATGTGAGGAAATTGGTGTGACCTTGAAGACTTGGATATTCATGCGAGGATTATGAAGCGTGAAGACTTTTGTTTTTGTAGTTTCTTTTTCTCTTTCATGAGTCATAGGAAACACCGTACTGTTAAAGGGGATCGAGGTAAAACTAAGGAAACATATTTCCTAGTGATGCTCATCTCAAAGCCTACACTACCAATCCTTTCAAGTGAATCCATTGGAAATATCATACAGTTCAGTCAATTTCTTCAGTGAAAGAGATGGTGTTCTTCTGGTCTCTGAGGAATTTATTTTGACTGAGGAGTTAGGAATTCGCTAGTGCGGATTACCTACAAGTAAGGAATTTGAGAGCTCAATTTCCGATTGTTGTTGTGCTATACGCCAGCTATCCCAAATATCCTATCCACCTAACGGTAATATCAGTTAAGGGCATTTATGTCTTATCATGTTGGGATGCTCCCTAGGCTATAAATAGCTGCCCCCTACAACTACTTGCTGGTTGGCTGCTCCGAGAGAAACTGACACTTGTCATTAGAGCAACACATCCTCCGAGGACTTTGTGCAAAAATCATCAAGTGAGGAAAAACCCAAAACCCAACACCTAAAACCCCAAAGTGATTGAGCATCACTGAAGAGAATGTTCCTGTGTGGAACTGACGCTTGTTACCTTTGAAGATTGTGATCTTCCAGACAGTTAGGCGTCAATGGTCAAGAGCATCCAAGAGGAATTGTGGATCACCGAGTGACCAAGTCTGTGAAGGTTTGGAAGTCGCCTGTGAAGACTTACCACGAGTGATTGGGCGAGGTCTTTGTGACCTTAGCTCAAGGGGAATACGGTGAGGACTTCGTGTCCTGGACGGTGTGTCTAGGACTGGGTGTCCGGGACTGTGTGTCCTCAGGTTTAAATACCTAGCCGCCCTAACCAGACGTACAACTGTCATAGCAGTTGGAACTGGTCCAACAAATCATTGTCTTCACCAAGCTAACTGGTTCTATTTCCTCAACCCTCCCATTTACTCTTTCATGTGTTGATGAACTTGATCTATTCTATATGAAGACTTTCTCAATTTCCTCAACCCAATTTCTTCAGTCCTTAGTCTTCTGCCTGCTTATCATGTTTACACGCTACTCGTACTCGGTGTTTGTTTGCATTTCATCATAATGACCATGCTACTTGTTGTGCATGCACATGATTATCTATTCTGCTGCTAAATAGTTCGTTGCTTAGGAAATTCCTCAGCTAGAATTTCCTTAGTGACGAATTCGTAATAATCACCTATTCACCCTCTCTAGTCGATATAACACACTTTTAATTGGTATCAGAGAAAGGTACTCCCTTGTTCTATGTGATTTTGGTTTAACCACCTGGAGTTCTAGTTATGTCGACTGCAGGTATGATCAAAGTCTCAGCTGGGTGCCCTACCTTTGATGGGATGGACTACCCCTACTGGAAGAACAAGATGTGTATGCTTCTTGAGGCAATTGACAATGATCTTTGGTACGTTGTGGAAACTGGTGTTCCATCCATCTCACCTTCCGTGATCGCTGCTGATGTGAAGAAATTCAAGCAACTCGACTCTCAAGCGAAGAATATTATATGTGGCCGTTTGAGCAAAGGGCAGTATGGCGGAGTGAGTGCTTTGGAGACTGCAAAGCTTATCTGGGACAGGCTGTCCAAGGTCAACGAGGGAGTCTCAACTCAACGTGACTCTCGAGTTGATGTTCTTCACAACCTCTTCAATCGCTTCAAAAGACTTGACAACGAAAACATTTAGCTAACCTTCGATCACCTCACTGACATCTCAAACGAGCTATAGGCACTTGGTGCTACAGATAACGAGGTGGTGAAGAAACTGCTAAGATCACTTGACTCCTCATTCGACACTCTGGCGCTGATGATTCAAGAGCATGGAGACTACAAGTCACTTGATCTAGTTGATATCCTTGAGATGCTGAACACTCATGAGTTCCAACATGCTGAGAAGAGAGATCTCTATGGTCCATGCTATGGTAGATCACGTGCACTGAAGGCCAAGGCAGTTTCCTCATCCAAAGGTGAAGATTCTGATAGCAGCCTTGGCAATCCTGAAGAACTAAGTCGGGAGCTGGCAATGCTCGTGAGGAAATTTCAGAATATCTTAAGACGTGGTCGCTTTGCAAGATCTTCAAGAGGTGATGATGTGAGATCCGATTCTTGATCTCCCAGTTCAAAGAAGAGGACTTGCCACAAATGCAAGAAACCTGGTCACTTTATCATAGATTGTCTTCAGTGGGCAAAGGAATCAAAGAAGAAGATATACAAGGATTACAGCTCAGACGACTCGAAGAAAAAGAAAAAAAATCTTCAAAGTCCTCATCATCAAAATCTTCAAAGTCTTCCTCCCACAAGAAGAGCAGTTCCAAGAAATCTCGGGCATTCATTGGCAAGGAAATGGACTCAGCTGAATCTGAAGAAAATGAGGAAGAGGAGGAATCTGAGGAATCACACTCTAGTGTGGCGAGCCTAGCTCTCACTACCGCATTTGTCAGCAAGTCCATCTTCAACACTGAGGAAAATGACTTCCCCGACACTGCTGACGACGGCAACGATGACTATGCTCCCACCTATTGCTTCATGGCAAAAGGTGCCAAGGTACTCAACTGTCCCTCCTCTGATTCTAGTGAAGATGAATTGATGAAAACCTCAAACCTAGCTATTCCAAACTTTCTAAAATTGCCATAAAACAGCAAAAAGCTTTTGATAAGGTTCAAAATCTGCTAGAAAGAAGTGATGACCTGTTGGGTGAAGAATTGGATCGATCTAAAATCTTGACTGAGAATCTTCAGAGACTTCAGTCCAAGTTTGATGAGCTTCGGGATATTCATAACACTCTCCTAACTGATCATGAGAAACTTTCTAATGAATTTCTTCAAAGAAAGCAAGATCTGGAAAAGCTTAGGGTGAGTTATGAAGATCTTCAGAAGGAGAACGATTCATTACTTGCTCAACAGATCAGCTCCGCTCAAGAAGAATTCATTCCTCCATCTCTAAAATGCATTGAACATGAAACTGAAAATTCCTCACCTTAAAGTTCAAATGCTTCTACTGCCAAAAATTCTTCAACTGTTTCTGTGGTGACAATTTCCTCAACTGAGGAAAACACCGATGCTACTGACGAAAATGTAGGGTTGAAGGAATTGTATGTGATAGGCAGGTACAAAAGCCTCAAAGGTCATCAGACTCTTTGTGATGTGCTAAAAAAGCAGATTCTGAACAAGAACTCTAAGAAAGAGGGTATTGCCTTTGAGAGGAAGCTCAATGTTGATGGATCCTACTAGAAACCTGAGCAGTATCCCAAAACCTCATGGGTTGCTGCAAAAGGACCTCTAGTAGATCCATCTACCTTGTCTAACTTTACTTGTGAATCTTCACATTCTTCTGATGAGTCCTTTGACACCAACTATAAATTGTTCAAACATCAGAATGGTGAAGTATTTGCTAGATAAGTTGGAACTAACTGCAGGAATGCCC
>LR738712.1:552624238-552640508 GCA_902687465.1 Secale cereale
CCCCCCCCCTATGAAGAAAATCTGGGTCCCTAAGAGGCACCTTGAAAATATTCAAGTGAATGTCCTCATTGAAGGAAATATGCCCTAGAGGCAATAATAATGTTGTTATTTATATTTCCTTATATCATGATAAATTTTTATTATTCATGCTAGAATTTTATTAACCGGAAACATAGTACATGTGTGAATATATAGACAAACAAAGTGTCACTAGTATGCCTCTACTTGACTAGCTCGTTGAATCAAAGATGGTTATGTTTCCTAGCCATAGACATGAGTTGTCATTTGATTAACAGGATCACATCATTGGTAAATGATGTGATAAACTTGACCCATTCCGTTAGCTTATCACTTGATCGTTTAGTTTTACTGCTATTCCTTTCTTCATGACTTATACATGTTCCTATGACTATGAGATTATGCAACTCCCGAATACCGGAGGAACACCTTGTGTGCTATCAAATGTCACAACGTAACTGGGTTATTATAAAGATGCTCTATAGGTGTCTCCAAAGGTGTTTGTGGTGTTGGCATAGATCGAGAATAGAATTTGTCACTCCGAGGATCAGAGAGGTGTCTCTAGGCCCTCTCGGTAAGGCACATCACTATAAGCCTTGCAAGAAAATGACTAACGAGTTAGTCATGAGATGATGCATTACGGAACGAGTAAAGAGACTTGCCGGTAACGATATTGAACTAGGTATTGAGATATCAATGATGGAATCTCGGGCAAGTAACATATCGATGACAAAGGGAACAACGTATATTGTTATGCGGTTTGACCGATAAAGATCTTTGTAGAATATGTAGGAACCAATATGAGCATCCAGTTTCCGCTATTGGTTATTGACCGAAGATGAGTCTCGGTCATGTCTACATAGTTCTCTAACCTGTAGGGACCGCATGCTTAACGTTCGTCGACGATTGGTATTATGAGTTTATGAGTTTTGATGCACCGAAGCTAGTTCAGAGACCCGGATATGAGCACGGAAATGACGAGGAGTCTCGAAATGGTCGAGACATAATGATCGATATACTGGAAGCCTATATTTGGACATCGGAATAGTTCCGGGTGAAATCAGGATTTTACGGAACCCCCCGGTAGGTATATGGGCCTTATTGGGCCATAATGGAGAGAGAGAGAGAGGAGACCAAGGCAGGCCGCGTGCCCCCTCTCCCTCTAGTT
This sequence comes from Secale cereale, assembly GCA_902687465.1. NCBI lineage: Eukaryota > Viridiplantae > Streptophyta > Magnoliopsida > Poales > Poaceae > Secale > Secale cereale. Next base: position 552,625,425 of record LR738712.1, read on the forward strand.
CGAATTGGACTAGGAGGGGAGGGGAGGCGCCTCCCCCCTTTCCTTCCTCCCTCTCTCCCCTTCCTTCTCTCCTAGTCCAACTAGGGAAGGGGGGAATCCTACTCCCGGTGGGAGTAGGACTCCTCCTAGGGCGCGCCATAGAGGGCCGGCCCCTCCCCCTCCTCCACTCCTTTATATACGGGGAGGGGGGCACCCCATAGACACACAAGTTGTTCATTGATCTTTTAGCCGTGTGCGGTGCCCCCCTCCACCATAATCCACCTCGGTCATATCATAGCGGTGCTTAGGCGAAGCCTTGCGTCGGTAACTTCATCATCATCGTCATCACGCCGTCGTGCTGACGGAACTCTCCCTCGAAGCTCTACTAGATCGTGAGTTCGTGGGACGTCACCGAGCTGAGCGTGTGCAGATTGCGGAGGTGTCGTACGTTCGGTACTAGGATCAGTCGATCATGAAGACATACGACTACATCAACCGCGTTGTCATAACGCTTCCTCTTACGGTCTACGAGGGTACGTGGATGACACTCTCCCCTCTCGCTACAATACCTCACCATGATCTTGCGTGTGCATAGGAATTTTTTTGAAATACTATGTTCCCCAACAGTGGCATCATGAGCCAGGTTTATGCATAGATGTTCTATGCACGAGCAGAACACAAGTGAGTTGTGGGCAATACTAGTCATACTGCTTACCAGCATGTCATACTTTGATTCAGCGGTATTGTTGGATGAAGCCGCCCGAACCGACATTACGTGTATGCTTACGCGAGACTGGTTCTACCGACGTGCTTCGCACACAGGTGGCTGGCGGGTGTCAGTTTCTCCAACTTTAGTTGAATCAAGTGTGGCTACGCCTGGTCCTTGTGAAGGTTAAAACAACACATACTTGACGAAATATCGTTGTGGTTTTGATGCGTAAGTAAGAACGGTTCTTGCTAAGACCGTAGCAGCCACGTAAAACTTGCAACAACAAAGTAGAGGACGTCTAACTTGTTTTTGTAGGGCATGTTGTGATGTGATATGGTCAAGACATGATGCTAAATTTTATTGTATGAGATGATCATATTTTGTAACAGAGTTATCGGCAACTGGCATGAGCCATATGGTTGTCGCTTTATTGTATGAAATGCAATCGCCATGTAATTTCTTTACTTAATCACTAAGCGGTAGCGATAGTCGTAGAAGCAATAGTTGGCAAGACGACAACGATGCTATGATGGAGATCAAGGTGTTGCGCCGGTGATGATGGTGATCATGATGGTGCTTTGGAGATGAAGATCAAAGGCACAAGATAATGATGGCCATATCATATCACTTATATTGATTGCATGTGATGTTTATCTTTTATGCAACTTATTTTGCTTAGATCGACGGTAGCATCATAAGATGATCTCTCACTAAATATCAAGGTATAAGTGTCCTCCCTGAGTATGCACTATTGCAAAAGTTCGTTGTGCCGAGACACCACGTGATGATCGGGTGTGATAAGCTCTACGTTCACATACAATGGGTGCAAGCCAGTTTTGCACACGCAGAATACTCGGGTTAAGCTTGACGAGCCTGGCATATGCAGATATGGCCTCGGAACACTGGAGACCGAAAGGTCGAGCGTGAATCATATAGTAGATATGATCAACATAAGATGTTCACCATTGAAAAACTACTCCATCTCACGTGATGATCGGACATGGTTTAGTTGATATCACTTAGATTATTAGAGGGATGTCTGTCTAATTGGGAGTTCTTAAGTAATTTGATTAATTGAACTTTAATTTATCATGAACTTAGTACCTGATAGTATTTTGCATGTCTATGTTGTTGTAGATAGATGGCCCGTGTTGTTATTCCATTGAATTTTAATGTGTTCCTAGAGAAAGCTAAGTTGAAAGATGATTGTAGCAACTACACAGACTGGGTCCGTAACTTGAGAATTATCCGCATTGTTGCACAGAAGAATTATGTCCCAGAAGCACCGCTAGGTGACAAGCCTGCTGCAGGAGCAACTCCGAACGTTATGAACGTCTGGCAAGCTCGTTCCGATGACTACATGATAATTCAGTGTGCCATGCTTTACGACTTAGAACCGGGACTTCAACGATGTTTTGAACGTCATGGAGCATATGAGATGTTTCAGGAGTTGAAGTTAATATTTCAAGCAAATGCCCAGATTGAGAAATATAAAATTTCCAATAAGTTCTACAGCTGCAAGATGGAGGAGAACAGTTCTATCAGTGAACACTTGCTCAGAATGTCTGGGTGTTACAATCATATTACTCAACTTGGATGCAAAGTTGACGAAGATAGTGTTATTGATAGAGTTCTTCAATCACTGCCACCAATCTATAAAGGCTTCGTGATGAACTATAACATGTAAGGAATGCATAAGACAATTCCTGAGTTCTTCGCTATGCTCAAAGCTGCAGAGGTAAAAATCAAAAAGGAGCATCAAGTGTTGATGGTTAACAAGACCACTAGTTTCAAGAAAAAGGGCAAGGGAAAGAAGGGGAACTTCAAGAAGAATGGCAAGACAGTTGCTACTCACGCAAAGAAACCCAAGTCTGGAGCCAAGCCTGAAACTGAGTTCTTCTACTTCAAAGGGACTGGACACTGGAAGCGGAACTACCCCATGTATTTGGCGGATAAGAAGGATGGCAAAGTGAACAAAGGTATATATGATATACATGTTATTGATGTTTACCTTACTAATGCTCGTAGTAGCACCTGGGTATTTGATACTGGTTCGTTTCCTAATATTTTTAACTCGAAACAGGGGCTACAGATTAAACGAAGATTAGCTAAGGACGAGGTGACGATGCGCGTGTGAAATGGTTCCAAAGTCGATGTGATCGCCGTCGGCACACTACCTCTACATCTACCTTCGGGATTAGTTTTAGACCTGAATAATTGTTATTTGGTGCAAGCGTTAAGCATGAACATTATAGCTGGATCTTGTTAATTGCGAGACGGTTATTCATTTAAATCTGAGAAGGTTTTTCTATTTATATGAGTAATATCTTTTATGGTCATGCACCCTTGAAGAGTGGTCTATTCTTGTTGGATCTCGATCGTAGTGATACACATATTCATAATATTGAAGCCAAAAGATGCAAGATTAATAATGATAGTGCAACTTATTTGTGGCACTGCCATTTAGGTCATATTGGTGTAAAGCGCATGAAGAAACTCCATACTGATGGACTTTTGGAATCACTTGATTATGAATCACTTGGTGCTTGCGAACCATGCCTCATGGGCAAGATGGCTAAGACTCCGTTCTCCGGAACAATGGAGCGAGCAACTGATTTGTTGGAAATCATACATACTGATGTATGTGTACCGATGAGTGTTGAGGCTTGCGGCGGGTATCGTTATTTTCTGACCTTCACTGATGATATGAGCAGATATGGGTATATCTACTTGATGAAACACAAGTCTGAAACATTTCAAAAGTTCGAAGAATTTCAGAGTGAAGTAGAGAATCATCATAACAAGAAAATAAAGTTTCTACGATCTGATCATGGAGGGGAATATTTGAGTCACGAGTTTGGTCTTCATTTGAAACAATGTGGATTAAATTCACAACTCACGCCACCCAGAAGACCACAGCATAATGGTGTGTCCAAACGTCGTAATTGTACTTTATTAGATATGGTGCGATCTATGATGTTTCTTACCAATTTACCACTATCGTTTTGGGGTTATGCTTTAGAGATAGCATCATTCACGTTAAATAGGGCGCCATCTAAATCCGTTGAGACGACGCCTTATGAACTGTAGTTTGGCAAGAAACCAAAGTTGTCATTTCTTAAAGTTTGGGGCTGCGATGCTTATGTGAAAAAGCTTCAACCTGATAAGCTCAAACCCAAGTCGGAGAAATGTGTCTTCATAGGATACCCAAAGGAAACTGTTGGGCACACCTTCTATCACAGATCTGAAGGCAAGATATTTGTTGCTAAGAATGGATCCTTTCTAGAGAAGGAGTTTCTGTCGAAAGAAGTGAGTGGGAGGAAAGTAGAACTTGATGAGGTAATTGTACCTTCTCCTGAATTGTAAAGTAGTAAATCACAGAAACTAGTTCCAGTGATTCCTACACCAATTAGTGAGGAAGCTAATGATGATGAACATGAAACTTTGGATCAAGTTACTACTGAACCTCATAGGTCAACCAGAGTACGTTCTGCACCAGAGTGGTACTGCAACCCAGTTCTGGAAGTCATGTTAGTAGACCATGAAGAACCTACGAACTATGAGGAAGCGATGATGAGCCTAGATTCCACAAAATGGCTTGAGGCCATGAAATCTGAGATGGAATCCATGTATGAGAACAAAGTGTAGACTTTGGTTGACTTGCCCGATAATCGGCAAGCCATTGAAAATAAATGGATCTTCAAGAGGAGGACCGACGCTAACGGTAATGCTATTGTCTACAAAGCTCGACTTGTTGCGAAAGGTTTTCGATAAGTTCAGGGAGTTGACTACGATGAGACTTTCTCACCCGTAGCGATGCTTAAGTCCGTCCGAATCATGTTAGCAATTGCTGCATTCTATGATTATGAAATTTGGCAAATGGATGTCAAAACTGCATTCCTTAATGGATACCTCAAAGAGGAGTTGTATATGATGCAACCAGAAGGTTTTCGATCCTAAAGGTGCTAACAAATTATGTAAGCTCCAGCGATGCATCTATGGACTGATGCACGCATCTCGGAGTTGGAATATACGCTTTGATGAGGTGATCAAAGCATATGGTTTTATGCAGACTTTTGGAGAAGCCTGTATTCACAAGAAAGTGAATGGGAGCTCTGTAGCATTTCTGATATTATATGTGGATGACATATTATTGATTGGAAACGATATAGAATTTCTGGATAGCATAAAAGGATACTTGAATAAGAGTTTTTCAATGAAAGACCTCAGTGAAGCTGCCTATATATTAGGCATCAAGATCTATAGAGATAGATCAAGATGTTTAATTGGACTTTCACAAAGCACATAACTTGATAAAGTTTTGAAGAAGTTCAAAATGGATAAGTCGAAGAAAGGGTTCTTGTCTGTGTTACAAGGTGTGAAGTTGAGTAAGACTCAATGCCCGACCACTACAGAAGATAGAGAGAAAATGAAAGGTGTTCCCTATGCTTCAGCCATAGGCTCTATCATGTATGCAATGTTGTGTACGAGACCTGATGTGTGCCTTGCTATTAGTTTAGCAAGGAGGTACCAAAGTAATCCAGGATTGGTTCACTGGACAGCGGTCAAGAACATCCCGAAATACCTAAAAAGGACTAAGGATATGTTTCGCATTTATGGAGGTGACAAAGAGCTCATTGTAAAGTGTTATGTCAATGCAAGCTTTGACACTGATCCGGATGACTCTAAGTTACAAACCGGATACGTGTTTTATTGAACGGTGGAGCTGTCAGTTGGTGCAGTTCTTAGCAAAGCGTCATGGCGGGATATACATGTGAAGCGGAGTACATAGCTGCTTCGGAAGCAGCAAATGAAGGAGTTCATATCCGATCTAGGTGTCATACCCAATGCATCAGATCCAATGAAAATCTTTTGTGACCATACTGGTCCAATTGCCTTGGCAAAGGAATCCATATTTCACAAGAGAACCAAGCACATCAAAAGACGCTTCAATTCCATCCACGATCAAGTCAAGGAGGGAGACATAGAGATTTGCAAGATACATACGGATCTGAATGTTGTAGACCCGTTGACTAAGCCTCTCTCACGAGCGAAACATGATCAGCACCAAGGCTCCATGGGTGTTAGAATGATTATTGTGAAATCTTGATTATTGACTCTAGTGCAAGTGGGAGACTAAAGGAAATATGCCGTAGAGGCAATAATAAAGTTGTTATTTATATTTCCTTTTATGATGATAAATGTTTATTATTCATGCTAGAATTGTATTAACCGGAAACATAGTACATGTGTGAATATATAGACAAACAAAGTGTCACTAGTATGCCTCTACTTGACTAGCTCATTGAATCAAAGATGGTTATGTTTCCTAGACAGAGACATGACTTGTCATTTGATTAACGGGATCACATCATTGGTGAATGATGTGATTGACTTGACCCATTCCGTTAGCTATGCACTTGATCATTTAGTTTAACTACTATTGCTTTCTTCATGACTTATACATGTCCCTATGACTATGTGATTATGCAACTCTCCAATACCGGAGGAACACCTTGTGTGCTATCAAATGTCATAACGTAACTGGGTGATTATAAAGATGCTCTACAGGTGTCTCCGAACATGTTTGTGGTGTTGGCATAGATCGAGAATAGGATTTGTCACTCCTTGTGTCAGAGAGGTATCTCTAGGCCCTCTCGGTAATGCACATCACTATAAGCCTTGCAAGCAAATGACAAATGAGTTAGTCACGAGATGATGCATTACGGAACGAGTAAAGAGACTTGCCGGTAACGAGATTGAACTAGGTATCGAGATACTGACGATCGATTCTCGGGCAAGTAACATACCGATGACAAAGGGAACAACGTATATTGTTATGCGGTTTGACCGATAAAGATCTTCGTAGAATATGTAGGAACCAATATGAGCATCCAGGTTCCATTCTTGGTTATTGACCGGAGATGAGTCTCGGTCATGTCTACATAGTTCTCGAACCCGTAGGGTTCACACGCTTAACGTTCGGTGACGGTCGATATTATGAGTTTATGAGTTTTGATGTACCGAAGGTAGTTCGGAGTCCCGGATATGATCATGGACATGACGAGGAGTCTCGAAATGGTCGAGACATAAATATCGATATATTGGAAGCTTATATTTGGACCTCGGAATAGTTCCAGGTGAAATCGGTATTTTAACGGAGTACCGGTAGGTTACCGGAACCCCCTGGTAAGTATTTGGGCCTTATTGGGCCATAATGGAGAGAGAGAGAGAGAGAGGAGAACAGGGCAGGCCGCGCGCCCCCTCTCCCTCTAGTCCGAATTGGACTAGGTGGGGAGGGGCGGCGCCCCCCTCCCTTTCCTTCCTCCCTCTCTCCCCTTCGTTCTCTCCTAGTCCAACTAGGAAAGGGGGGAGGGGAATCATACTCCCGATGGGAGTAGGACTCCTCCTAGGGTGCGCCATAGAGGGCCGACCCCTCCCCTCCTCCACTCCTTTATATACGGGCAGGGGGCACCCCATAGACACATAAGTTGATCATTGATGTTTTAGCCGTGTGCGGTGCCCCCCTCCACCATAATCCACCTTGGTCATATCGTAGCGGGGCTTAGGCGAAGCCCTGCATCGGTAACTTCATCATCACCGTCATCACGCCGTCGTGCTGACGGAACTCTCCCTTCAAGCCCTACTGGATCGTGAGTTTGTGGGACGTCACCGAGCTGAACGTGTGCAGATCGCGGAGGTGCCGTACGTTCAATACTAGGATTGGTCGATCGTGAAGACGTACGACTACATCAACCGCATTGTCATAAAGCTTCTGCTTATGGTGTACGAGGGTATGTGGACGAAACTCTCCCCTCTCGTTGCTATACATCACCATGATCTTGCATGTGCGTCGGAATTTTTTTGAAATACTACGTTCCCCAACAATCATGACACCACATTTGAAGAACAAGAATCCCAGATCAAATTCTTCATATGGATCAAAATCTTCATATGGATCCAAATCCTCATATGGACCAAATTCCTCAAGTGGATCAAATTCCTCATATGATCATCATCATGCTAACACTTCTGTTTCGAAGGGAGAATAAGGATTATGAATATGTTCATTATTCTTCAAATCATTATGTTCATTAGTCCTCGAAGAATTTCTTTGCTTACTCATATTCATACTCTAACCCCTCTCCTATGAAACGAAGTGCACTAGCTTCAATGCAACCATTCTCAATTGGTGCTCGCGGAATGGTGAACTCTTTTCCACCCCTCCATATGTGGGTGGTGAAGAAAAAGAACTAATCTCTTATGTCGGGTCAGGTCTCCAGACAAACTTAAACGTCTGAAGAATTTGCTGGAGACCTAAAAATGCTTGAAAGGACGCAAGCTAATCATGTAGAAATGATTCATTTGTTTCTAACGTCCGCATTCTTCATATATTGGTCTTATTGATGAAATTGATGTCGTATTCTTCACTATGAAGCATATGAGTTGTAAGATGCACTAATTATTCTACAGGATGACTCCCTCAAAGCTACTGAGTGGGTCCTCAACAGTGGTTATACAAATCACATGACCGGTGACAAGAACCTATTGATGGACTCTGCTTTATCTTCATCTCACCTGAAGCGTATCACCTACACTGACAAAGGAAAAAGCAAGGTATTAGGTCTAGGTAAGGCTGCAATCTCAAAAGATCGACACATGGACAAAGTCATGCTTGTCGAGTCTCTTGGATTCAACCTCATGGCTGTATCAATTCTTTGTGATCTTGATATGGTTGTTGTCTTTGGCAAATATCGCTGTGTTGTAGTCTTAGAATCTGACAATTCCAAAGTCTTTAGGAGAGGAGATTTGTATATTGTTGATTTCTCTACAGGACCACAGCCTGCCACATGTCTACTTGCAAAAGCTTCAGAAGGATGGCTATGGCATCGACGACTCGGTCATGCTGGCATGAGGAACTTGCACACACTTGTGAAGAAGAAGCATATCCTTGGAATTGAGGGTGTCAAACTCCTCAAAGATCATCTTTATGGGGCTTACGAAGCTGGAAAGATGACCAAATCCAAGCATCCCTCGAAGACTATCATGACTACCACTTGTCCTTTTGAATTGCTTCACATGGACCTCTTCGGCCGTACACATTAGTCTGCATTCACAAATGCAGCACCTGTTTATGGCTTTGTCATTGTTGATGACTATTCTCGTTATACATGGGTGCATATCATCACATTTAAGCATGAGTCCAGGAAATCTTCAAGGAATTTTCCTCAAGGGCCTCGATGAATTTTGGTGTGAAGATCAAGCATATCCGGAGTGACAATGGGACTGAGTTCAAGAACACTAGTCTTGATGACTATCTTGATGAACTTGGTATTACTCATTAGCTATCAGCCCCTTATACTCCTTAGCAGAACAGTGTTTTGGAGCACAAGAACAGGACTCTTGTTGAGATGGCTCACACTATGCTTGATGAATACAAGACGTCTCTTCGGTTCTGGCCTGAGGCTATCAACACTGTGATACGTCTCCAATGTATCTATAATTTTTTATTGTTCCATGCTATTATATATTCTGTTTTGGATGCTTAATGGGATTTATTATGCACTTTTATATTATTTTTGGGACTAACCTACTAACCCAAGGCCCAATGCAATTGTTGTTTTTGCCTATTTTAGTGTTTCGCAGAAAAGGAATATCAAACGGACTCCAAACAGAATGAAACCTTCGGGAGAGTTATTTTTGGAACCGTATCTACACAGAAGACTTGGAGTACACACGAGGGAACGAAAGAGGTGGCCACGAGGGCAGGGGCGTGCCCAGGGGGGCGGGCGCGCCCCCACCCTCGTGCCCCCATGTGGCTCCCTCGGTGCCCCTCTTCCTCCTATATATATTCACGTATCCTGAAAACATCGAGGCAACAGACGAAACCCTAATTCCATCGCCGCATCCTTCTGTTCCTGTGAGATCCCATCTTGGGGCCTGTTCCGGAGCTCCACCGGAGGGGGGACCGATCACGGAGGGCTTCTACATCAACACCATAGCCTCACCAATGAGTTGCTAGTAGTTTACCACAGACCTTCAAGTCCATAGTTATTAGCTAGATGGCTTCTTCTCTCTTTTTCGATCTCAATACAAAGTTCTCCTCGATCTTCGAGGATATCTATTTGATGTAATATTTTTGCGGTGTGTTTGTCGAGATCCGATGAATTGTGGGTTTATGATCAAGATTATCTATGAACAATATTTGATTCTTTTCTGAAATCTTTTATGTATGATTATAATATACTTGAAAGTCTCTTTGAATTATTGGTTTGGTTTGGCCTACTAGATCTATAGTTCTTGCAATGGGAGAAGTGCTTGGCTTTGGGTTCAATCTTGCGGTGTCCTTTCCCAGTGATAGTAGGGGCAGCAAGGCACGTATGGTATTGTTTCCATCAAGGATAAGAAGATGGAGTTTATATCATATTGCTTGAGTTTATCCCTCTACATCATGTCATCTTGCTTAAGGCGTTACTTTGTTCTTATGAACTTAATACTCTAGATGCATGCTGGATAGCGGTCGATGTGTGGAGTAATAGTAGTAGATACAGAATCGTTTCGGTCTACTTGTTACGGACCTGATGCCTATACATAATGATCATGCCTAGATATTCTCATAACTATGCGCTTTTATATCAATTGCTCGACAGTAATTTGTTCACCCACCGTACTATCATGAGAGAAGCCACTAGTGAAACCTATGGCCCCCGGGTCTATTCTCATCATATTAATCTTCCATCTACTTTACTTTGCATTATTTACTTTCTGTTTCTATACCAGAAATAACAAAAATACTATCTTATCATATCTATCAGATCTCACTTTCGTAAGTGACCGTGAAGGGATTGACAACACCTTATCACATTGGCTACGAAGTTCTTATTTGTTTGTGCAGGTTCGAGGGACTCGCGCGTGGTCTCCTACTGGATTGATACCTTGGTTCTCAAAAACTAAGGGAAATACTTACGCTACTATGATGCATCACCCTTTCCTCTTCGAGGGAATACAACGCAAGCTCGAGAAGTAGCACATTGCGTGCCACATCATCAACATGGTATATCTTCACAAACTCCTCAAGAAAACCTCATACGAACTTCTCACTGAAAAGAAACCCAATGTGAGTTATCTCAAAGTCTTCGGTGCTAAATGTTGGGTTAGAGATCCCCATCACAATTCCAAATTTCCACCAAAAGCACGTGAAGGTTTTATGCTTGGTTATGGAAAGGACTCGCACACCTACATAATCTTCATCAATCATCTCCACAAGACTGTTGAGATTGTAGATGTGCGGTTCGATGAAACTAATGGCTCGCAAAGAGAGCACCTGCCTACTGTGACAGGTGAAATACCTCCTGAGGAATCCATTAAGTTCAAAGCTACTGAAGATATCACCCCTGATGATACCATAGACCTAGGGTATGGTCATAGGCCTGACCTAGACACCCTACCCAAGGTCACTACCCTAGAATCAAGGACATTCAAAGGATGACAAAGGTTACCGACTGAAGTAACCGAAGAGTGCAATCCACTCGACCCAATATCTCACTCGGATACCCCAACTCCATTCGACCAGGATGAAGTCACTAGACCTTACAAGAAACCACTCGGAGTATAGAAGATCTAAGGTCACTCAAGATGGCAACGGTCGGACATGCACTCCATAGTCTTAAAGGTCATTTATAGCTCTTTATAGCAAACATTATCAGTAACGTCCCGCCTTTAAGTACATTGAACCCTCTGTAACGGGGAATGGCTGGTATCCTGGCGCATTGTATATAAGCCAGCCCCTCCTCCCGTACAAGGGTTTGGACCCCCTGTAACACACACATACCAATATTCCAGTCGATAGCCTCCGAGTAACGAGACATAGGGCTTTTACCTCTTCCAAGAGGGGCCTGAACTCATAAACTCGTGTGTACAATCTCGCTGTAGCTAGGACCTTGCCTCCTCCTACATAACCCCTACTCTTACTGTCAGGCTTAGTACCACGACAGTTGGCGCCCACCATGGGGCAGGTGTCTTAGTGACTTCCGGTGAGGTTGCTGTTTTTTCCGGTCTTCATCAACATGGTTTCCGGCGGTGGTCTGGCTCCGGGCTGCGAGATCCGTCTCGGCATGCTCGTCTTCATCGCCGACGACTCCGCCAGGCTCCAGGAGCCCCCCTCGACATCGAGGCCCTTCCTGTCCGCGGGGCAGCGCACTTTCACTCGAGTGCCTATGGCGTCCTACTCCCGCAGCCGTCGACCCAGTATCGGTCAGCTCCTTCATTATCCACTCTCCCCGCTGCACACCGTCGCAAGTGGTCCGGTCGATTGCGGCTCCAGCGGTGGGTGGGCATGTGGTGACCCGCCAGTTGGCCACTCCCCAAGTCGCGACAATCGAGCCCGACAAATACCTCTACGGGCCTGTCAATCTATCGACTGGTTCCATGGACACACTTTCCGAGTGTGGGAGCAGCGACCCCGCGGCAAAGGTCCTCATGGTTGGCTCCCATCGCAGTCCACCTGGGTACCCTCGCGGCGGTGGTGGCGGCAGCAACGATGGTCAGAAATATGATCGCGATGAGTACGTGCCCAGGCCCTCACTACGGAGCAAAGGGAAGAGTTGCGTCACCGTAACATCGAAGCGCTTCAGACCCCCATCTTGGGAGAGACTTCTGAGGCTCGGGCCCTGGAGGCCACACATCCAGCCACCTTGGCCGAGCGTGCACGTCTGGAGAATCTTCAGCATGCGCACTCATTAATTCCCTGAATCCAGTCTACGGCAAAGACAGTTGTTTCCTCCGGAGCCTCAGGTATACCGCACTCTGATTCAGAAATCTTACAGTTGCAGCCCGTATAGCAGAATCGATTCATCCGTCCAAATCATAGGCTGGAAGAGGCTTGTTGCAGATTCGAGCGCTGCTCCGAGCAGCAGGAGAGCAAAACTCAGCCGTTTCTCGGACACACAACAGAATCTACAGCAGGTCTTTGGTGGCGGACACAGTCCCGTCGGCTCACAGCCCAAGATCGCCTTCGCGGCGTGAGGGTAGTGGGCACCGCCAAGAGCAGTATCTGGGTCGGAACTACGAACAGTATGACCGTCGACTCGGCCGTGATGACAGACGTTGAGTTCCTACGCCTCCTCCGGGGAACAGATCGTATGTGCCCAGGCAGTACGATGACAGGTGCCCGCATGGTGATGAGCAAAGGATCCCAGTCGACCCAGAGAGCCCGAATTTGATGCAAGATCAATTCTTGTGCAAGGTCTGGTCGATAGAAACCGGGCACACAAAGAAGGGAAGGACAGAGATCATCCAAGTGGCAGGAGAGTACATGTTTCTAGGCCTCAATGTTTCAGCAGAGCTATCAGGGCCGCTGAGATCCATTCCAACTTCAGGTTGGCAGTGGGAGTAAGCAAGTTCACTAGTGAGTCGAAGCCAGATACTTGGCTAGAGGATTACCAAGTGGCTGTGCAGATTGGTGGTGGCAATGATGATGTAGCCATGAAACACCTCCCTCTGATGCTGGAAGGCTCAACCAGAGCTTGGTTGAAACAGTTGGGTCCTGGTAGCATATTTAGTTGGGAAGAATTAACCCGAGTGTTTGTCAAGACTTTTGAAGGCTCTTGCAAAAGACCTGCCGGGCTGGCTGAATTGCAGCATTGTGTCTAGAAGCCGAATGAAACTTTGAGAGATTACATCCAGAGGTGGACCACTCTTCATCACACTATGGAGAATGTATCAGAACATCAGTCAGTCTACGCCTTCAAGGAGGGCGTTCGGTAAAGAGAGCTTAACCTGAAATTTGGTCGGACAGGAGACATGTCTCTGGCTCGGATGATGGAAATAGCATGTCGGTACGCTAACGGTGAGGAAGCAGACCGACTTCGTAGTAGCAAAAATAAACCAGTCGCCCAGGACGATGGAGGAGGAAATTCTAGTCAGAAACAGAAGTGCAAAGCCGAACCCGCAGCACCTAGTGAGGCAGTAGTCATGAACTAGGGGAAGAACATAGGAAAACCTAAGGGTTCGTGGATCCCCAAGAAAGTTAAAGATCAAGCGGGAAATGACATGCTTGATTTACCGTGTCATATACACACCAAGAAGGTTGAAGAGGGGAATTTAATCTACCCCAATCATACCACTTGACAGTATCGACTCCTGATGCAGAGCTTCCTAGAGGGTCAGCCCAATGAGAAAGAGAAGGAATTTGATAAGGATGAAGACAAAGAGGAGGATGGTGGCTACCCAAATATCAACATGCGATTCCACGATGTCATTCCTGGGAAAAAGGCAGATTCACTCGGTCAGATTACTCTTGATGTGCTTTTCAGTGATTCGAACAATTGCCGCAAGGAAAAGTTGACGTTTGAAGTGGTAGATTTTCATAGTGCCTACCATGCAATTATGGGCAAGCCTGCATATGCCCATTTTGTGGCTCAACCGTGTTACGTATACCTCAAGTTATAGATGCCTGGTCCCAAAGGCGTGATCACGGTCACTGGAGATTGGCAGGAAGCAGAAGAGTTGTCAGGACCGGTTTTCCAATAAAACACTTATTGAAAAATCGCCCCTTTCATCAAACTAGTATAGAGAAATCCTCCATACTGGCAGACAAATCCTTGATACAGAAAATCCAGAAGCACTAAATATTATACAGGGTTGAGCTGTGGCTGCTCAACAATTTATTACAAGTACGCCAATATCATACATAAAGGCGGGTATGACACAATGGGATATGGTGGCATAACTACTAACTCGTGGATATAGTGGTAGTGGATATGTCACAGTGGTGTGGGTGGCGTGACTCCAATATCTTACACTCATCAAGCGCCGGAGTGAGGCTTGATGATTTTATTATGGTGGCGGAAGCGTATATAATACAAGTGGCCAACTCCAGGATCGCAAGGGACTGACTGGGACTCCTCTAGGCGTCGGACTAGCTATCGAACTCTTCATCCATAAGATCGCCTTCGTCAACATCTGGCCAAATCAACAAGCCAGGTGAGTACTTTGAATGTACTCGCAAGACAGTTTGGACATACGATATAACAAATGCAAACATGATGCACACGAGCAGTAATGCACACGTGAGTGATTAAATTAGCGCTGCAATATAAATAAATAGCGGAAGACCGATCGGGTGTCTGAAGCGACGCCTCGAAAGGAAAAATAGGATAAACATGCCACAGTCGGGCGTCAGGGCGACACCGAAGAAAGGGCTTATATCAAAGGTAAATAGCAAGAATGCCACAGTCGGACGTCTGAGCGACATCACATAAAGGGCTTATATCAAAAGTAAATAACAAGAATGCCACAGTCGGACGTCTGAGCGACATCACATAAAGGGCTTATACCAAAAGTAAACAACAAGAATGCCACAGTCGGACGTCTGAGCGACATCACATAAAGGGCTT
>LR738712.1:552642266-552789029 GCA_902687465.1 Secale cereale
GGGAAATGAACACGCGGAGGCCACTGGTGGCTTGGGCGGTGCGGAGCGGCGCCGTACTGCAGGGCTCACCCCTGACGGCCGCCACGGGCGGTACTGTCGCCGCAGACGACGCCGGAGCTGACACGACCGTTCGCCACCGACGCTCGCAACCAGCCAAGCGACCGCGCGGCGCACTGGATAAGAAGAGGGAATAGGGAGCAAGATGCCAACACGGGTACTAGCGAGATCGACGACGAGCTCTGACGAGAAACGACACTGAACTTCTCTGAACTTTACTGAATTCTGAAGCTTGACAGGAACAGTGCATGCAAGCTGCTCGATGAAATGATTTACGCACGTGGAAATTTTTTCTTGAGCTGGGGTTTGGTAAGGGGGTTTCTTGATGCATCTGGAGGCTGCATGAATTTCCTCAGAAATTTTGGAAAGGAGAAAGAATGAAATTCACCAAAAATGGCAAATCTGCTCCAAACTTGCAGCAAATATATTTTGAAAATTTTGAACTGATGACCAGTAGATTTTGATGGATATGAGTTGAGGGTACTAAGGACTAGCCCTAGGAATTTATTTGGAGACAAGATTCAAAAGAGATCTAGTAGTTCCTTTGTAAACTACTAAGGTCCAATTAATTGACAGAAAAGGATTTTGTGGTTTAAATAAATAGAAATAAAAACTAGGGAAGTTGAAACTTGCTGGAATTGTTGCTTGACTTGACCCAAGGTAGGGAGGAAGGTTTTGGGAGGAAGTTTTCAACATAGGTCATGGCAAGAGTGCATTTTTGAGTAGAGAGGGAATAATAAAAAAAAAGATAGGAATTCTTTTTAACAAAAGGGTTAGCAAAACAATCCAAGAGTTTTTGTGTTGAACCCATATAAGTAGAAAGATCCTCAAGACCAGAACCAAAATTGAGAAGGACTCAAAAAGATTTGTCAGAAGCAAAAATTTGGGAAGGAGGGTCTCTCAAAAGAAAATTTTCAAATAACCTCCTTTAAATCAAATAAAGAATTTGATAAAAATCAAACCAAAATTTTGGGGTGTTACAACACCCACCCCCTTAGGAAAAATCTCGTCCCCGAGATTCCAGCTGATCCTCAAATAGGTGTGGGTACTCTGTTCGAAGAAAATCCTCTCTATCCCAAGTTGCTTCATCTTCGGTGTGATTGCTCCACTGAACCTTGAAGAACTTAATTGTCTTCTGACGGGTTCTCCTTTCAGACTCCTCCAATATTTTTACTGGACGTTCCCTGTAGGTGAGGTCCGGTTGCACGTCAATGTTTTCATGAGATACACGCTTTTCTGGGTTGCTTACACACTTCCTCAATTGTGATATGTGGAACACGTCATGGACGTCTGATAGTTCTTTGGGTAGGTCTAGCTGGTAGGCTACTGTGCCTCTTCGTGCAGTCACACGGAAAGGTCCAATAAAACGTGGTGCTAGCTTTCCCTTAATTTTGAATCGCTGCAGGCCCCGCATAGGGGATACTCTTAGATACACATAGTCACCGGGTTCAAAACTGAATTCACGATGTTTCTGGTCATAATAACTCTTTTGTCGGCTCTGGGCTGTCTTGAGTCGATCCCTGATTAATTTAACCTTCTCCTCAGCTTCTTTGAGCATGTCTGGGCCGAAGATACGGCTGTCTCCTGTCTCTGACCAATTTAATGGGGTACGGCATCTTCGCCCATACAAAGCTTCAAAAGGTGCCATCTGTAGACTGGATTGGTAACTGTTGTTGTACGCGAACTCGGCATATGGTAAGCTTTCTTCCCAGCTGGTTCCATAAGTGAGAACACATGCTCTCAGCATGTCCTCTAAAATTTGGTTCACACGTTCAGTCTGTCCTCCAGTCTGGGGATGATATGCCGTGCTGAATACCAGTTGAGTTCCCAGAGCTTGTTGCAAATGATCCCAAAATCTAGAGACGAATTGAGTGCCTCTGTCGGATATTATGGTCCTTGGAACTCCATGTAGACAAACAATACGGGAGAGATAAAGCTTGGCAAGCTTCTGTGTGGTGTGGGTTGTCTTTACCGGAATAAAATGTGCCACCTTTGTCAACCTATCTGTGATGACCCATATGGCATCATTTCCGTGTCGTGACTGAGGTAGTCCGACAATAAAATCCATTCCAATTTCGTCCCATTTCCATTCAGGTATCCTGTTTGGCTGTAATAGTCCTGCTGGTTTTTGGTGCTCGGCTTTAATGCGCTGACATGAATCACAACAGGCAATAAATGTGGCTATATCCCTTTTCATACCGTGCCACCAAAATCTTTCCTGAATGTCCTTGTACATCTTTGTTCCTCCGGGGTGGATGGAATATGGAGCGTTATGGCCTTCGGTCAAAATTTGTTGTTTGAGGTCTTCCACATTTGGCACGCAAAGCCTGTCTCTGTACCATAGTATTCCCTCACTGTCTACGACGAATTCTGAGGCTTTGCCCAGACTCACTTTTCTTTTTATGCCTTCGATGCTGGGGTGTCCATGCTGAGCTTTCTTAATTTGTTCCATTAGGGTGGGTTGTATTTCCAAATTTGACATAGTGCCTTCAGTAACCAACATCATGTTGAGTTTGGCAAACTCCCTTTGAAACTCAGGTCTCAAGTTTTGTGAATTGTCGTTGCTCGAGCTTGGATTGCGGCTGAGAGCATCTGCCACTACATTTGCCTTTCCTGGATGGTAGTGAATGCCAACATCATAGTCTTTTACTAATTCCAACCAGCGTCGTTGCCGCAAATTGAGTTCTGGTTGTGTGAAAATATATTTGAGGCTTTTATGGTCTGTATATATTTCACAACGATTTCCAAGCAAAAAGTGCCTCCATTCTTTGAGTGCATGAATAACTGCTGCTAATTCCAAGTCATGAGTGGGATAGTTTTCTTCATGCTTTCGCAGTTGCCTGGAAGCATATGCGACTACTTTGCCTTCTTGCATTAATACGCATCCGAGGCCCTTCCGGGACGCGTCGCAATATACTTCAAAATTTTTGTGTATGTCTGGTATGACCAATACTGGTGCTGTTGTTAATCTCTTTTTGAGTTCTTGGAAACTTTTCTCGCAATCTTCAGTCCACACAAATTTCTTATCCTTCTTGAGTAGCTGTGTCATAGGTTTTGCTATGGTGGAGAATCCCTCAATAAATCTTCTGTAATATCCAGCCATTCCCAGAAAGCTTCGTACGTCGGTTACGTTGGCTGGTGGTCTCCAGTCGAGTACGGCCTTGACTTTTTCTGGGTCCACGGCAACGCCTTCTTGGGTTAATACGTGGCCCAAAAAACCCACCTGTTTTAGCCAAAATTCACATTTACTGAACTTGGCGTACAATTGATGCTTCCTTAATTCTCCCAGCACAATTCTGAGATGTTCAGCATGTTCTTCTGGTGTCTTAGAATATACCAAAATATCATCAATGAACACCACAACAAATTTGTCCATAAATTTCATGAACACTTTGTTCATGAGGTGAACAAAGTACGCGGGGGCGTTCGTTAGTCCAAACGGCATTACTGTAAATTCATATAATCCGTATCTGGAAGTGAATGCAGTTTTAGGGATATCTTCTGTCCGTACTTTTAACTGATGATATCCCGACCTTAAATCAGTCTTTGAGAAAACCTTGGCTTGTGCAAGCTGGTCAAATAAATCATTGATCCGTGGCATCGGATATTTGTTTTTGATGGTAACCATGTTGAGTGCTCGATAGTCTATACATAATCTCAGTGTCCCATCCTTTTTCTTGGCAAATAATACTGGCGAACCCCAAGGTGAGGAGCTGGCCCGGATAAATCCTTTGTCCAGTAATTCCTTTATTTGCTTCTTCAATTCTACCAACTCGGAAGGTGCCATCCTATAAGGTTTCTTGTAAATGGGAGTGGTTCCAGGTGCTAGTTCAATAGTGAATTCTATTTCTCGGTCTGGTGGCATGCCTGGTAGCTCTTTAGGGAATACATCAGGAAACTCACACACCACTGGAACTTTATTTAAATCTGAAATATCCACCTTGTTCAATCTTGGTCGCAATGATACTGGTCTTACTTAAGCTGCAATTTTTATCGTCTTCCCGTGGTGATGAGTGAGGATCACAGTCCGATTGAAACAGTCGATAAATCCCTTGTTGGTGGTTAACCAGTCCATTCCTAGGATAACATCCAGGACTTTATTTTCCAATACAATGAGGTTTGCTCGAAACTTTAATCCCTCGAGCTCAATAATCACACCTTGGCAATAACTCTGGGTGATTTGCTTAATCCCGGGGGACTTGATGGTCATAGAATTTTCCAAGGGGAGAATCGAAAAATCATGTTGTAAAGCAAATTTCTTTGAAACGAACGAATGAGAAGCTCCAGAATCAAACAAAACCGTGGCAGGTATTGTGTTGACAGGAAACGTACCGAGTACGATATCCGGAGCATTCTGCGCTTCTTCCTTGGTCGCATGGTTCACGTGACCCTTCTTGTGATTGTTGCTGAGATTGAAGTTGTTACGCTTGGGGGCTGAATTATTTCCACCATTGTTTGTCTTGGGGGCCGAGTTTCTTGGCTTTGGGCATTGCTTGGCATAGTGTCCTTCCTCTCCACAAGCGAAGCAAGTAACGCCCGGGTGATACGTAAAATCTTTATCCCTTGCATGAAAATTCTTGTTTGAGCGTGGAACATTGGTTGCGGATTTGTTCGCCCCATTTTTCCGAGAATCAATCTTGTTCCGGTTGTCGCGAGATTGAGAGGTCTTGTCCCGCTTGCGCTTGCGAAAATCCTCCAAGCTGCGGCGTTCATTCTCCAAGGTAATAGCTTTGTCCACAAGTGTTTTGAAATCTGGAAAGGTGTGTACGACCAGTTGGCATTTAAGTGCTGGAGCCAGACCGTCCAGAAATTTTTCCATCTTTTTATTTTCAGTCATATGTTCTTCGTTGGCGTAGCGAGATAGTTGAGTAAACTGACTATTGTACTCAGTCACTGACATGCTTCTCTGCTTGAGGTCATCAAACTCCCTTTTCTTGATCTTCATAATACTTCTGGGAATGTGCGCCCCACGAAAATTTTCCTTAAACTCCTCCCAGGTGATGTTGTTTTCATTGGGGTGCATATGTAGAAAATTTTCACACCACGATGCAGCTGCTCCAGTAAGGTAGTGAGGTGCATAAAGTACTTTCTCACGGTCTGAACATTGTGCGATAATTAATTTCCTCTCAATGTCTCGAAGCCAGTCATCAGCCTCAAGAGGTTTATCCGTGTGAGAGAACGTTGGGGGACGCGTCTTTTGTAGTTCAGCCAATTTGGAATGCTGCTGGTATGGTTCGCGGTGATTTCTCATGTTGATAATATGGCTCATCATTTCTTGATGTTGCTGCTGGCTTTGCTCATAAAGGCGGCATACTTGAGAAAGTGCTGCTTCACTGTTTTGCTGACTTGACTGCCCCTGTGTGAAATTGTTACTTGCCTGGGTACCATTATTTTCTTCCGGCGGGCTTCGCATGGAACGAGTCCAGGGACGATGCATTTTCCACTCTGGGGTATTTTGCAGAACTCATGAGAAAAACCGAGTAGTAAAATAAATAATTTTGCAAGGGCAGGAATTTTAAAACTCCAAGATTTTTTTAAGAAAACACTTGATTGCGCATGGAGAAGGACCGCTCAGTATCTTACAAGCAAGCCATAATTATACAATGCCTCACTCAGGATGCGCGTACACATTCCTGACATGTTATTTAGGCTAGTGCACTTCTCCCAGTCCCTACATGATGCGCACACAAACTACTTCTCACCAAGCCTATATACATATAAAACATATCATACAAGCAGGTACATTGCACGGCTGCTCGGCGCACTCAGTCGGAGATGGTAAATATTTCCTTCGGCCTGCCGAGGGTAAGTCCCAGTGCTGCTGGGGACTCAACTTCTTCCTCACTAATAGGCTCCAGGCGCGGGGTACTGGGTTGTGCGGCTGAAACGGGGGTGGTAGGCGGTGCAGCACGAACTGGGGTAGGAGCAATGACTTGGTCAAACTCCTCAGTGGTAGGTAGGCGGCGAGCGGTGGCTCGGATGGCAAGTGCATAGGATGATGAGGACGAGATGTATGACAGTGGTGGTGCTGTATGGAGCAGCTCCCTCCTGTTGGCAACACAGCCCTGAACTGAGTCCATACGGGCAGCCACCAAGTCGTCCACGAGGTTATCAAAAGCTGCCTCAAGAGCCTTGATATACTCAACAAGCATCTCAATAGCATCATCTCGTTCTCCCCTAGTGCAAGCGAATGCATAGTGACAAGTGTATGGCACGTGGCAGGGGAGGTAGCGGTAGCGACGAGCCTTCATCGAAGGAAGAGCATCCCGGAGACGGGCTATTGCCTCACGGGCAGCCATCTGCATGGCATGCTTCTCCGTAGGCATGGCCCTCCCAACAAATCGGAAGCGGCGTAATTCAGAACGCCCTCCCTTGAATTGCACCGCAGCCTGGTGCATAGACACGCTGTCGCTGATCTTATGCTCGTAGAGTGTGAACTCTGGACGAGTCGATGGCCCGATCGCGATCTTGACGTTGGAGGCGAGGAGTTTGATAAACCCCTCAGGCACATTGGCGAACACCTGTGATTCACAGTCGCGGCCAGCCATCTACAAAAGTAGACAAAAATTCCAGATAGTCAAATCATAAATTTATGATGACTAACAGAAAAATTGCTACAATTGCAATTTGCTAAAACAGCACCTATTACGCTAATAACCGATTAGCGAGAGCACCTAGTGGCTTCCTACAGTCAGCCTGGCTCTGATACCAAGGTTGTCAGGACCGGTTTTCCAATAAAACACTTATTGAAAAATCGCCCCTTTCATCAAACTAGTATAGAGAAATCCTCCATACTGGCAGACAAATCCTTGATACAGAAAATCCAGAAGCACTAAATATTATACAGGGTTGAGTTGTGGCTGCTCAACAATTTATTACAAGTACGCCAATATCATACATAAAGGCGGGTATGACACAATGGGATATGGTGGCATAACTACTAACTCGTGGATATAGTGGTAGTGGATATGTCACAGTGGTGTGGGTGGCGTGACTCCAATATCTTACACTCATCAAGCGCCGGAGTGAGGCTTGATGATTTTATTATGGTGGCGGAAGCGTATATAATACAAGTGGCCAACTCCAGGATCGCAAGGGACTGACTGGGACTCCTCTAGGCGTCGGACTCGCTATCGAACTCTTCATCCATAAGATCGCCTTCGTCAACATCTGGCCAAATCAACAAGCCAGGTGAGTACTTTGAATGTACTCGCAAGACAGTTTGGACATACGATATAACAAATGCAAACATGATGCACACGAGCAGTAATGCACACGTGAGTGATTAAATTAGCGCTGCAATATAAATAAATAGCGGAAGACCGATCGGGTGTCTGAAGCGACGCCTCGAAAGGAAAAATAGGATAAACATGCCACAGTCCGGCGTCAGGGCGACACCGAAGAAAGGGCTTATATCAAAGGTAAATAGCAAGAATGCCACAGTCGGACGTCTGAGCGACATCACATAAAGGGCTTATATCAAAAGTAAATAACAAGAATGCCACAGTCGGACGTCTGAGCGACATCACATAAAGGGCTTATACCAAAAGTAAACAACAAGAATGCCACAGTCGGACGTCTGAGCGACATCACATGAAGGGCTTATATCAAAAGTAAATAACAAGGATGCCACAGTCGGACGTCTGAGCGACATCACATAAAGGGCTTATATCAAAAGTAAATAACAAGAATGCCATAGTCGGACGTCTGAGCGACATCACATAAAGGGCTTATACCAAAAGTAAACAACAAGAATGCCACAGTCGGACGTCTGAGCGACATCACATAAAGGGCTTATATCAAAAGTAAATAACAAGGATGCCACAGTCGGACGTCTGAGCGACATCACATAAAGGGCTTATATCAAAAGTAGATAACAAGGATGCCACAGTCGGACGTCTGAGCGACATCACATAAAGGGCTTATATCAAACAAGGAAAAACTTGAGTAGTTCCTGGAGGTAGCACCATCCTAAGGAATACTCGGCACATAAAAGTAAACAGGTTAGTCCATTCACAGAAGTAGCATTCAACCGGGTTTACCCTTGTCAGAAGTATTAATTCTACAGAGACTGACACTGAGACTGACACGGATCTGCTAACCAACGTCCTTGACCAAGGACTTGATTATGCGAATGGTTTTGACTCTGCAGAGTTTGTACCTCACCACAGCCAACGGATTTCAGTAGTCACCAAGGACTAGTTCCGTTCACGGTATTTTAGAAGAAAACACATCTAACCAGTACACACCCATTCCACATTCCGTTGCCAGGAACCACCCTAGGCAACGTTCAAGAAAAACTCTTGAGGCGGGGAGGTCAGTCCTCGAATAGCATGGGATCAAATTTATATCGCGCGCTCTAAGGGGTGCCCCCCTCTCGGTCCCAACCGGAAACACCCATGCCCCCTGACCGGATGACGGCTTTAATCCAGGGTCATGGAACCTTCATCACGACCTCTCTATTTGGTGTGTACCAGGAAAGAGGTTTGCCACTTACTAAACCGTATTCTTTGCAGAAAACATGTGGTAGCACAAAAAGGGAAATGGACGGGATCGAGACTTGATCCACGTCGACACCGTAGTTAAACAGTTGATATAGAACTGGCATGCTCCAACAATACCAGCTTATATCTTATCATGCCACCACATGATCAGGTTGTTCTCCATCATATGATCTCATCAAGTTTTGTAGCTCACTTGTAACTTACCGTGCATGGAATATAACATCCAACAAATGCTTATATAAACATGCCTTAAGGAAAACCACACTAGCAAACATGAAAAACACTCGTCATATCAAAGGTTCAAACATGCTTGCCTGGTTCGGAGTAGTCGGAGTCTAGCTCGGCGAAGTTTGCGGCTCCGTCACCTCCTTCGGTATCTACGGTATAAAAGAAATCGAATACTACGTAAATACGTGCGTGCGCAAAAAGTGTTCCAAATATTTTTCAAATAAATATGATAAAAAACTAGGCAGAGTTATGAAGATGACAGAAAAGGAATCAACTAAAAATCCTTTTTAGTTTAAAAGTTATAAAGAAAACAAACCCAGGGACTAGTTTGTAATGAAACAGAAACTATCCAGGGGGTAGTTTGAATAGACAGAAAACGCTTCGGATGAAATACGCCAAGCCGAAAGGGAAGCGTACCATGCCCGAAGGCGCTTTCAGGAAACGATTCGAATAAAAAGAAAAGGCTGACAAGGGGGTCCCGCATGTCAGGTTTGAAAGGGGAAAACAGAGTTCGCCGGCGCCAGAGACCTGCGATGATCGCCGGCGACGAACCACTGCGAGGCAGAGAGGGAGGGAAGTACCGGCGTGCTCAGGAGGTTCTTCCGCGTCGGTGGGTGGTGGAAGAGACCGACGGGTGGCACCACAGCGACGGCGACTTCCTCTACGGCGGACGGCGGCGTCGGGCGATGATGGGTCTCACCGGACGGGGCTTCTGACTACAAAATGACGCTTGGGTTAGACGAGGTGGTGGACCAGGAGGTTGCTGACCAAGTTTGGGAAGCGGGGGTGCTCTCACCAGAGCGGATCTTGCCGGAGCCCGAAGCGGATCGGGGCGGCCGGAGTCGGGGAAGAAGGCCCTTCCGAGGCCCTCTGAGGGGTTTTGGCGAGGCTAAGGTGAGGTGTGGTGGATGCGGTGGCTTCACAACGCCTCTGGGGTCCTATTTATAGGCGGGCGAGGGAGGTGCCGTGAGTGAAATATCTCCGGCGAGGGATTACGGCGAGGCAGTGGTCGGGCGGGTGGTTTAGGTGACTGGGCATCTTCGGATTGGTCCACTGGCTCCATTCAACGTCTAAGCTCGATCGCATTTGGCCTGCTCCGCGGTTTCGACGGAACGGAGCTCACGGGCTCGCCGGCGGCAGAGAGCGCGCTCTGCGCTTCTCAGGCCACGGCGACGATTCTGCAGCGTGCTCAGGGGGGGGGGGGGAATGAACACGCGGAGGCCACTGGTGGCTTGGGCGGTGCGGAGCGGCGCCGTACTGCAGGGCTCACCCCTGACGGCCGCCACGGGCGGTACTGTCGCCGCGGACGACGCCGGAGCTGACGCGACCGTTCGCCACCGACGCTCGCAACCAGCCAAGCGACCGCGCGGCGCACTGGATAAGAAGAGGGAACAGGGAGCAAGATGCCAACACGGGTACTAGCGAGATCGACGACGAGCTCTGACGAGAAACGACACTGAACTTCTCTGAACTTTACTGAATTCTGAAGCTTGACAGGAATAGTGCATGCAAGCTGCTCGATGAAATGATTTACGCACGTGGAAAATTTTTCTTGAGCTGGGGTTTGGTAAGGGGGTCTCTTGATGCATCTGGAGGCTGCATGAATTTCCTCAGAAATTTTGGAAAGGAGAAAGAATGAAATTCACCAAAAATGGCAAATCTGCTCCAAACTTGCAGCAAATATATTTTGAAAATTTTGAACTGATGACCAGTAGATTTTGATGGATATGAGTTGAGGGTACTAAGGACTAGCCCTAGGAATTTATTTGGAGACAAGATTCAAAAGAGATCTAGTAGTTCCTTTGTAAACTACTAAGGTCCAATTAATTGACAGAAAAGGATTTTGTGGTTTAAATAAATAGAAATAAAAACTAGGGAAGTTGAAACTTGCTGGAATTGTTGCTTGACTTGACCCAAGGTAGGGAGGAAGGTTTTGGGAGGAAGTTTTCAACATAGGTCATGGCAAGAGTGCATTTTTGAGTAGAGAGGGAATAATAAAAAAAAAGATAGGAATTCTTTTTAACAAAAGGGTTAGCAAAACAATCCAAGAGTTTTTGTGTTGAACCCATATAAGTAGAAAGATCCTCAAGACCAGAACCAAAATTGAGAAGGACTCAAAAAGATTTGTCAGAAGCAAAAATTTGGGAAGGAGGGTCTCTCAAAAGAAAATTTTCAAATAACCTCCTTTAAATCAAATAAAGAATTTGATAAAAATCAAACCAAAATTTTGGGGTGTTACAAGAGTGCTTCCAGAAGGGCTCAAAGATTGCCGATGAACAGATGGCAACAATGGAAATGGGAAAATATCAGAAGAATGCAGATCTGCGTGATTTGTTGCGAGCCAAGAAACCTGCTTCTGAGTATGTGTTCCAGTCGGCCAGAGAGATGAAGCCTGTGCATATTCATCCGACTGATCCCAATGTTGCTCCGACTCACATCTCAACAACACTTGACAGCAAATAGGAAGAAGCGCTCATCCAGTTCCTCCGTGAGAATTGGGACATCTTTGCAAACCCTCTGACATGCCAGGGGACTGGCTGCGCATCGTTTGTGAGTCGACCCAAAAGCAAAACCCGTTAAAGAGCATATCCGTCGGTCCGCCACGGAGAAGAGAAAGGCAATTGGCGAGGAGGTGGCTCGGCTTCTGGCAACTGAGTTCATCCACGAGATATACCACTCCGAGTGGTTCGCCAACATTGTCATGGTCCACAAGAAGGACAAGTCACTGCGCATGTGCATTGATTTCAAACATATCGATCGGGCCTGCCCGAAAGTTCACTTCTCTCTCCCCCTCATCGTTCAAATTGTCGACTCGACTGCGGGGTGCGAGCGTTTGTCCTTTCTGGACGCGTATTCTGGGTACCATCAGATCCGACTATATGGGCCTGACGAAAAAAAACAGCCTTCATCACCCCATTCGGGTGTTTTTGTTATGTTACCATGCCTTTTGGCCTCAAGATTGTTGGCGCCACATTCATGCTCATAATTCGGAAGTGTCTGCTCAAACAGATCAGTCGGAATGTGGAAGCATACATGGATGACATCGTGGTCAAGTCACGTAAAGGTTCTGACCAACTGACTGATCTTGCTGAAACATTTGCAAATTTGAGAAGTTATGATATCAAGCTTAACCCGGCAAAGTGCACATTCGAAGTCCTAGGTGGAAAGTTACTCAGATTCCTCATTTCTGAACGAGGGATCGATGCAAACCTAGAAAAGGTCAGCACAATCCTCTGAATGAAACGCCCCGTGCGTGTGCACAAAGTTCAGAAGCTTATTGGTTGTTTGGCTGCATTGAGTCGATTCATCTCGCGTCTCGGTGAAAAGGCATTACCTCTTTACTGACTGATGAAGAAGTCGGACAAGTTCGAGTGGAATCCTGAAGCTCAAGCAGTGTTTGAATAGCTCAAAGCCCTGCTTTCCACCCAGCCGGTGCTTGCTGCCCCAATCAGCAAAGAGCCTATGTTATTATATATCGCAGCCACTGGACAAGTTTGTTGGAAATATGCCATAGAGGAAAGAATAAAATGGTTATTATTATATTTCCTTGTTCATGATAATTGTCTATTGTTCATCCTTTAATTGTATTATCCGCAACCAATAATGCATGTGTGAATACATAGACAACAATATGTCCCTAGTGAGCCTCTAGATGACTAGCTCGTTGATCAATAGATGGTTGAGGTTTCCTAACCATGGACATTGAATTTCATTGATAACGAGATCACATCATTAGGAGAATGATGTGATGGACAAGACCCAATCCTGAGCCTAGCACAAGATCATGTAGTTCGTATGCTAAAGCTTTTCCAATGTCAAGTATCTGTTCCTTAGACCATGAGATTGTGCAACTCCCAGATACCGTAGGACTACTTTGGGTGTGCCAAATGTCACAACATAACTAGGTGGCTATAAAGGTACACTACGGGTATCCCTGAAAGTATCTGTTGGGTTGGCACGAATCGAGACTAGGATTTGTCACTCCGTATGACGGAGAGGTATCTCTGGGCCCACTCGGTAAAACATCATCGTAATGAGCTCAATGTGACTAAGGGGTTGATCACGGGATGATGTATTACAGAATGAGTAAAGAGGCTTGCCAGTAACGAGATTGAACAAGGTATCGGTATACCGACGATCGAATCTCGGGCAAGTACTATACCAGTAGACAAAGGGAATCGTATACGGGATTGATTGAATCCTTGACATCGCGGTTCATCCGATGAGAACATCGTGGAACATGTGGGAGCCAACATGGGTATCCAGATCCAGCTGTTGGTTATTGGCCAAAGAGATGTCTCGGTCATGTCTGCATGGTTCCCGAACCCGTAGGGTCTACACACTTAAGGTTCGATGATGCTAGGGTTATAGGGAATGTATGTACGTGGTTACCGAATGTTGTTTGGAGTCCCGGATGAGATCCCGGACATCACGAGGAGTTTCAGAGGTAAAGATTTATATATGGGAAGTCACTATACGGTCACCGGAATAATTCGGGGGTGTACCGGTATTGTACTGGGACCACCGAAGGGGCTCCGGGGGTCCAACGGGAGGGTCCACCTGCCTCGGAGGGCCCTATGGGCTGTATATGGAGAGGGGCCAGCCCCTAAGTGGGTTGGGCGCCTCCCCCCTAGGTCCCATGCGCCTAGGGTTTGGGGGGAAACCCTAAGGGGGGCACCCCCTGGCTTGGGGGGCAAGCCACCCCCTCTGGCCGCTGGCCCCTCCTCAGATGAGATTTGAGGGGGTCGGCCCCCCTCTCCCTTGCCCCTATATATATGTGGGGGTGGGAGGGCAGCCGCACCCAAGCCCTGGCACAGCCCTCCCCCTCGCCCAACTCCTCTTTCTCTCCTGCGGTGCTTGGCAAAGCCCTGCAGGACTGCCACACTCCTACACCACCACCACACCTCTATCCTTGCTGGATCAAGGCGCGGGAGACGTCACCGGGCTGCACGTGTGTTGAACTCGGAGGCACTGTTGTTCGGTGCTTAGATCGGATTCGGCCGCGATCTGAATCGCATCGTGTACGACTCCACTGACCGTTTTCTTGCAACGCTTCCACATCGCGATCTTCAAAGGTATGAAGATGCACTCCGCTCTCGTTGCTAATAAACTCCATAGATAGATCTTGGTGATGCGTAGAAAGTTTTTGGTTTGCTGCAGCGATCCCCAACAGTGGCATCATGAGCTAGGTCTATGCGTAGTTACTATGCACGAGTAGAACACAAGATTGTAGTGGGCGTAGATCATGTCAATTTACTTGCCGCTACTAGTCTTATCTTGATTCGGCGGCATCGTGGGATGAAGCGGCCCGGACCGACCTTACACGTACGCTTATGTGAGACAGGTTCCATCGACTGACATGTACTAGTTGCATAAGGTGGCTAGCGGGTGTCTGTCTCTCCCACTTCAGTCAGATCGGATTCGATGAAAAGTGTCCTTATGAAGGGTAAATAGTAATTGGCATATCACGTTGTGGTTTTGGCGTAGGTAAGAAACGTTCTTGCTAGAAACCTATAGCAGCCATGTAAAAACTTGAAACAACAATTAGAGGACGTCTAGCTTGTTCTTGCAGCTTGTGCCATGTGATGTGATATGGCCAAAAGGATGTGATGAATGATATATATATGTGATGTATGAGATTGATCATGTTCTTTTAATAGGAATCACAACTTGCATGTCGATG
The DNA here is from genome assembly GCA_902687465.1 of Secale cereale. Lineage (NCBI taxonomy): Eukaryota > Viridiplantae > Streptophyta > Magnoliopsida > Poales > Poaceae > Secale > Secale cereale. The sequence continues at coordinate 552,656,739 of LR738712.1, forward strand.
AGTATATGACAACCAGCAGGAGCCATAGGAGTTGTCTGATTTTATTGTATGACCTGCGTGTCATTGAAAACGCCATGTAATTACTTTACTTCATTGCTAACCGTCAGCCATAGTAGTAGAAGTAATGTTTGGCGAGACAACTTCATGAAGACACGATGATGGAGATCATGGTGTCATGCCGGTGAGGATGATGATCATGGAGCCCCGAAGATGGAGATCAAAAGGAGCAAAGTGATATTGGCCATATCATGACACTATTTGATTACATGTGATGTTTATCATGTTTTACATCTTATTTGCTTAGAACGACGGTAGCATAAATAAGATGATCTCTCACAAAAATTTCAAGAATTGTGTTCCCCCTAACTATGCACCGTTGCTAAGGTTCGTTGTTTAGAAGCACCATGTGATGATCGGGTGTGATAGGTCCTAACGTTCGCATACAATGGGTGTAAGCCAGATTTACACATGCAAAACACTTAGGGTTGACTTGACGAGCCTAGCGTGTACAGACATGGCCTCGGAACACGGAAGACCGAAAGATCGAACATGAATTGTATAGAAGATACGATCAACATGAAGTTATTCACCGTTGATGACTAGTCCGTCTCACGTGATGATCGGACATGGCCTAGTCGATTCGGATCATGTATCGCATAGATGACTAGAGAGATGTTTATCCGAGTGGGAGTTCATTAAATTTGTTTAGATGAACTTAATTGTCATGAACATAGTCTAAAATCTTTACGATATGTCTTGTAGATCCAATGGCCCACGCTAATGTTGCCCTCAACTTCAACGCATTCCTAGAGAAAACCAAGCTGAAAGACGGCAGTAGCAACTATATGGATTGGGTCCGTAACATGAGGATCATCCTCATAGCTGCCAAGAAAGCATATGTCCTTGAAGCACCACTAGGTGATGCACCCGTTTTCCCAGCAACTCAAGACGTTATGAATGCCTGGCAGTCGTGTAGTGATGATTACTCCCTGGTTCAGTGTGGCATGCTTTAAAGCATAGAATCGGGGCTCCAAAAGCGTTTTGAGCAGCACAGAGCATATGAGAGTTCCAAGAGATGAAAATGGTTTTCCAAGTTCATGTCCGAGTTGAGAGATATGAGGTTTCTGACAATTTTTATAGTTGTAAGATGGAGGAGAATAGTTCTGTCAGTGAACATATACTCAAAATGTCTTGGTTGCACAACCGCTTATCTCAGCTGGGAATTAATCTCCCAGATGACGCGGTCATTGACAGAATCCTTCAGTCACTCCCACCTAGCTACAAGAGCTTTGTGATGAACTTCTATATGCAAGGGATGGAGAAGTCCATTCCCGAGGTGTATTCAATGCTGAAATCAGTGGAGGTGGAGATCAAAAAGGAACATCAAGTGTTGATGGTGAATAAAAGCACTAAGTTCAAGACAGCCAAGGGTAAGAAGAACTTCAAGAAGGACAGCAAAGGAGTTGCCGAGCCCGGTAACCCAGTTGCCTGGAAGAAGCCAAAGAATGGACACAAGCTTGAGACTGAGTGCTTTTATTGCATGGGAACGAGTCACTGGAAGCGTAACTGCCCCAAATACTTGGCAGATAAAAAGGCCGACAACGTCAAAGGTATATCTGATATACATGTTATTGATGTGTACCTTACCAGCGCTCGTAGTAGCTCCTGGGTATTTGATACTGGTGCAGTTGCTCACATTTGTAACTCAAAGCAGGAGCTGCGGAATAAGTGGAGACTGGCGATGGATGAGGTGACGATGCGCGTCGGGAATGGTTCCAAGGTCGATGTGATCGCCGTTGGCACGCTACCTCTACATCTACCTTCGGGATTAATTTTAAACATCAATAATTGTTATTTAGTACCAGCTTTGAGCATGAACATTGTATCTGGATCTCGTTTAATGCGAGATGGCCACTCATTTAAATCTGAGAATAATGGTTGTTCTATTTATATGAGAGAAATGTTTTATGGTCATGCCTCGCTGGTCAATGGTTTATTCTTATTGAATCTCGATTGTAATGTTACACATATTGATACTGTGAATGCCAAAACATGGAAGGTTGATAATGATAGTCCCACATACTTGTGGCACTGCCGCCTTGGTCATATTGGTGTCAAACGTATGAAGAAGCTCCATGCAGATGGACTTTTGGAGTCTCTTGATTATGAATCATTTGACACGTGCGAACCATGCGCTCCAACACAAGTCCGTTTCCTCCGTTTTGTGGTACGCCACACCCCTCCCGATGAATAGGACCCCTGTTTCGACCGTAGCGCTCCAACACAAGTCCGTTTCCTCCGTTTTGCGGTACGCCACACCCCGCCCGATCAACAGGACCCCCGTTTCGAACGTAGGTGGTTTGTTTCCTCTGTTTTGCGGTACGCCAGACCCCTCCCGATGAACAGGATCCCGTTTCGAACATGGCCGGTCGAACACAAGGCCGTTTCCTCCGTTCCGCAGTACGCCAGACCTCCTTTCCATCGGCTGTTCCGTCCAAGCCCTCCCAATGAACACGATGACGGATTCTGTTCCGACCCAGCCGGTTGGCTCCCCATGAACACGACAACGATGATGTTTCTCCGTTCCGACCCAGCTATGTACACGAGGCCTGGCCCTACGTATGCGCAAGTAGGCATTCAAGACCCTGCCCGTATGTACGTACATGGCCGTATTTTCTTTCTTGCACACTGGCCGCTATACGTATGTGTACATGATACGTGCGCGCCTCTACATCGACCAGTATGTACGTACACGTTCGCGAACAGAATGACAACGCTACGTACGCTTCGACCAGGTGGGTCCCGACTGTCAGGCACTTCCTTGCGTGCAAAGATGTAGCTGGTGGGTCCCAGCAGTTAGGGGGGTTAATCTATTTTTTTTGCCCGAACGCACTTCTTTGCATGTGAAGATGTAGCTGGTGGGTCCCAGCAGTCAGGGGGAAACATTTTTTTCACGAAATACGGTGGCCCGTCCGGTGGGTCCCCGCTGTCAGGTGGAGTAATAATTATTTTGTGCGTAATAAGGAGGCACTTCCTTGCTGCGGCCGTGGACCCAGCTGCAGCCTCTCCACGTACAGTCCATGTCCGATGGAAGCCGTTCCTTGACCACGTTGACCACGCCGCGCCGAGAGCACCAGGGCGGTGGATGACGGCGAGGCCTAGGAAGGGGATGACATGGAGCCGGGGAAGACGCGGCAGTGGATGCCCACGTGTAGAGGAGTATTAGGGTTCACTGGTTCGCTGCGTTGTGAGGCTGCCGTCGCCGCAGAATAACAGGGGGTGTGGGTGAGTAGAAGGATGGCCTGGCCAGCGGTGGGAGTAGTAGGGGGCGGTGAGGCCTCCGCCGCATCGCAGCCGGCCATAGGAGGCAGGAGCACGAGGCACGACTGGCGCTGGTTTGGGCGGCTGGAGCAAGAAGACTAGAGGTTGAAGAAGCACTACGGCCGTTGGATGGACATCGTATGGTCACTAGAGATAGAATCGTGCATATTGACTAAGTTGACAAAGCCCTGCGTCCCCGTCAACTTAGTAGGGCCACAAGTCAGCCTACCACTATACTAGGTCCCAGCTAGAAGGGGGAGTATTCATTTTTTTGTGCGTAATAAGGAGGCACTTCCTTGCGTGCGAAGATATAGCTGGTGGGTCCAAGCTGTCTGCGGCGGTAACATTTTTTTCGCGAAATACAGAAGCCCTTTTGGTGGGTCCCAGATGTCAGGTGGATGAATCATTATTTTGCGCGTAATAAGGAGGCATTTCCTTGCGTGCGGCCGTAGACCCAGCTGTCAGCCTCTCCACGTACAGTCCACTTCAGATGCATGTCGGTCGTTGACCATGTTCACCAGGCCGCGCCGAGAGCACCAGGGCGGTGGACGACGGCGAGGCCAAGGAAGGGAACGACACGGAGGAAGGGAAGAGTTGGCAGTTCTTTCGCACGCGGAGGGGAGTATGACTGTTTGATGGTTTATTGGTTCGTTTGCCGTCGCCGGAGAATAACAGCAGGTGTGGGTGAGTAGAGGGATGGCCTGGCCAGTGATGGGAATACGGTATGGTGGTGAGGCCTGCGCGGCAACACAGCCGGCCGCGGGGAGGAGGGAGCACGCAGTCCCGCCGGCGCTTGTTTGAGCGGCTGGAGCAGGAAGAGCAGAGATTGAAGAAGCACGACGGCCATTGGATGGAAATCCAACAGTCACTGCTTGTGTGTCAACCTTTTTTAGGAAAGCCTCAAATCTGCGGAAAACAGCATACATCCCATCTGCCATTATTTCTAATAATTTACAGCCCATTTGCTAATTCATAAGGTTTTTTTGGAGCCCATATTCCTTTTGTTAGTATTACAGCCCATATTGTGGCCATGGTAAAAAAATGGGAAAATTTTGTTTTTGCCACTCTAGATTTTGCCAATTTTCCTTATGCCACTCTAGATTTTTACATTTCACTTTTGCCACTATTAGTTTTTAACAATTATCACAATTGCCATTTTGTGATAATTGTCAAAAACTAAGAGTGGCAAGAGTGAAATGTCAAAATCTAGAGTGGCAAGAGTGAAATGTCAAAATCTAGAGTGGCATAAGGAAAATTGGCAAAATCTAGAGTGGCAAAAACAAAATTTTCCTTTATAAAATTATACGAAATTTTGCATATTTCGGTGCGGTCCGAACTGTTTTTAATCCCAAAATTTCGAGTCACATTCAAACTGATTTTAAAAATAAATGCATATCAATATAAAATCCAACAAATTGTCCATGTATAAAAATAAATGCAATTTAAAATCTCAAAATGAAAAAAAAGAAATTTGAAACTAATTCCCGGTTTGATCTATTTTAAAAATGTACAACCCATTTCTCATTACTGATAGGCCATTTTCTCGGCCAGCCGAATGAAGCTCTCCTTGTCTTGAAAGATTTGCAGCCCAACAGGCCTGACAAAGCGACTTACTTGGCATATCACAAAAAAACTGGGCTATGGCGTTGGACCCAGCTGTCTGCCTCTCCACGTACAGTACTCTTCCGATGGAAGTCGGTCATTAACCATATTGACCACGCCGCGCTGAGACCACCAAGGCGGTGGACGATGGCGAGGCCTAGGAAGGGGACGACGTGGAGCCGGAGAAGACGCGGAAGTGGATGCCCACGCGGAGAGGAGTACGAGGGTTCACTGGTTTGGCTGCGGCATGAGGCTGCCGTCGCCGCAGAATAACAGGGGGTGTGGGTGAGTAGAGGGATGCCCTGGCTAGTGGTGGGAGTAGTAGGGGGCGGTGAAGCCTCCCAGGCATCACAGCCGGCCACGGTAGGCAGGAGCACGCGACACGACCGGCGCTGCTTTGGGCGGCTGGAGCAGGAAGACCAGAGGTTGAAGAAGCACTATGGCCGTTGGATGGACATCGTACGGTCACTGGAGCCAGAATCGTTCATATTGACTAAGTTGACAAAGCCCTCCGTCCCCGTCAACTTAGTAGGCCCACAAGTCAGCCACCCACTTTGGTGGGTCCCAGCTAGCAAGGGGTATTCATTTTTTGTGCGTAATAAGGAGGCACTTCCTTGCGTGCGAAGATATAGCTAGTGGGTCCGACCTGTCAGCGGGGGGAATGTTTTTTTCGCGAATTACAGAAGCCCTTCCCACGTACAGTGCGTAATAAGGAGGAACTTTCCTTGCGTGCGACCATGGACCTCGTGGGTCCCAGCCATCAGGCTCTCCACGTACAGTCCTCTTCCGATGACTCTCTTATGTTGACCACGCCACGCCGAGCGCACCAGTGCGATGGACGACGGTGAGGCCCCAGACTGGAATGACCCGGAGATGGGGAAGACGCGGCAGTGGAGTCGCAGACGGAGAGGAGTGGGAAACTTGACTGGTTCTGGTCCGGGGTGGGCCTACACTCGGCAGAGAATAACAGGAGGTGCGGAGTGGAGGGATGGCCTGGCCGTCGGCGAGGTAGCGTTTCGCTGAGGAGCGCAAAACAACGCCACTGGACGCCAAAGGCTGGAGCAGGCGGTCCCGGCAGCGCTGGGGGAAGAACACGAGAGATTGAAGAAGAATGTCGGTCGTTGGATGTAAATCCAACTCCTTCTTAGGCTTCGACCTACTGGCCCATATGTTAGCCAGTCCATTTGTTTTTAGTCCATTTGGTGGGCTGGGTGAAACAACGATGTAGCATCTATGCAGCTCGTTTATATATATGGTAAAATTTAAAACCCATTTGCATTTTTCACGAAATCCGCGGACTTGCTGGGCTGGTTGAAAATATCATGTTGGGCTAGACGGAGAAATGTTATAAAAACATAAACAAATGATTGCACGTCTATTACTGCATTGGTCAGTAAAATCTTTGCAAGCTTATGTACGCAATCACTAGGAGTTAACTTGCCAAGTTATATATAAACAATTATTATTATTATTTTGTAAGAAACTTTCAACTTACGAAATAAAAAAAATCCCTCGCAAAAAAATTTACAAAATAAAATATCATTTAAATTTGATGAGTTAATAGTATGTGGGGTATTATTATTTTTTAGGCTAGACGTGGGACAGTTGAGTTGGTTCTAGGGAAAAGTACTGGGAGAAAACTCATTTTACATCGAAAAAGATAGTGGGAGAAAATTCAGATATAGGATTAATGAAAACGAAAAATAGAATTGAGTTGTGCATCGTCTTGAAAAAACAAACATAACTTGGGCTGTTGATGTTATAGACAAGCTAGCTTGGGAGGCCCAGAGGCCGCCTGATACCTGCTAGATCCAAAAAATGTTGAAACATGTCGTGGACTGCCCATGTTAAACAACAAAACCTAGGCAATCGACCTGGTGGGCCCGGGACTGTCTGCCTCTCGGCGAACAGTTGTCTCCCGATTCCTCTTGTTTTGCTGACCATGTTGGGAACGACAGACGGCGGCGCCGCGGCTAGAGCACCAAGGCGGAGGACGACGTCAGACCTCGGACCAAACGAATCGGAGTGGGGAAAGACGCATGCAGAGGGGAGTATGAGGGTTGACTTGTTCGGGTCCAGGCTGGATTCAGAGGTACCTCCCATGCCCTCCTAGCCGTGTAAGTTATGTAGGCTAGATTCACAGGTACCTCCCTCGTGTTGAGGTCATTGGTATCGTTGTCTTCTTTCATGTTCGCATATCAGGGGTCGATGATGGTCTCGGCGAGGTCAACCACAGAGTCCTTCTCCTGCCCATTGCTGATGATCTTGTATTGCTTCTGGATATCGACAAGCTTGTTGCACCAGATGGCCGAATCGTCGCATTCTTCCTTCTATCCACCGTAGTGAAGGTGCAGTCGCGCTGCCGATGAAATGGGCGAATGCTCCAGAACCTTTGATGGCCCTACAGAAGTGGTAGATGAGAACCTCGTCGTACACACATACCTTGGACACGGTGATCTGCTGGTCCCTGTCAGGAGACGAATGGATGGGCAAAAGGTCTAGTCCTACAACCTTGTGCTTTATCGTCCTGTAGGTACTGCTTGAACTCGGCGAGGCAGAGCTTCACCGAGTCGGGATCGTTGGTGTAAATCACATTCAAATTTGTGCAGCTATAGGACTGAACGGTGAACTCAAAGGGGAACTCCTTGCTGAAGTCCATATCCAGCAGGCTCACCCCTCGGATCGCCATTGGAGTCTCTTCAAGTGAACGAGTGTGTAGGCGGCGGCAGCAGTTCGTTTTCCAGCTCTTGGGGAACTGGATTAAACAGTAAACTGAGTATGTACAGGCGACAGCAGTTACTACCCCTCCCTCGTCCGCTGCACGCCCGGTAGAAGATGCACCCTCGGCGCATTCAAACGCCTCCTTTAAGACACCTACTCCGGCCACACGTCAGTTCACGAGCGGGTCTGTATTGGTACTGTAATAACAGGAGTTAGTGGTCACTTTACTTCAATTTAATTAGCTTTAATAGAAATGTGTACTTAAAACAAGCAATGCATTGGCTCGTTCTATCAGTGCCACATGATCAACATGCACAACAATTAGAATTATTATTCTCAGGACGCACAGGATCAGCACATTTGTCGCACTTTCACAAAGATAATACTACCAAGTTTGAACTGTTTGTTATGGTTGTTGTCCTCTGCATCATCAAGCCGTGTTTCCCAGCTTGCAAGATTCAGAACCAACAAATAAGATCCAAATAATAAGTACAACAAAGATTCCTAGACATCTCATTGATTCCCAGCTTGCAAGATTCAGAACCAACAAATAAAATCCAAATAAGATGCCTAGACATATCATTGATTCCCAGCTTGCATGATTCAGAGCCAACCCATTAGAGCCTTTTGATAAAGTGAATATCGGGATTAAATCCATCTTGGCTAGCCGTGTCATACAACCCAAGAACTTGGCGAATGCTCTTGACCATCACAACATCTGTAATTGAGTATTCCTGTTTGCAATGATAAGAAAGAGTATGATTACTGTAATAGTGGCACTAGTTGAAGCAAACTTTATTTTCAAAATGCGAAAAGATTGCGATAGAATAGCTTTAATTAAAAAATAGAACATTAGCATAGTATGACAAAGCACAATCATGTTGATAAAGGACAGTACTGACCGGTGTGAGGGGCCCTATGCCTCCATGACTCGATGCGGTGAACCTACAAAACCACTCGGATTACGCCAACCTGCAGATCTATGATTCAATTCATGCGCCTTTTTCTGTAGTTCACGTGAAATGAAGCAAAGATTGCATCATTGAGCCAGCAAGATGTACTTGCTCTTGTGAGATGGCAGGTTCTTCTTTAGTAGTTACACAAAAATTGAGCAACATTAAGGTTGGTTGTCCTGCTCATGTAAGGTGCAACATTAATTTGCTTATCCTTTTGTGTTGTTCCACTAAAATAAAGTGCCATTGTGGTGACAGTGATCTTGCAAAGACAAATAAAATGTTGCACGAGATTACCAGCAGAATTTGACGGAGATTTTGGAAACTCCAATCACCATTTTTGCAGTTCCACCAAAATTGAGAGATGTTGCCCACGTGATATTTTAGTTGAACTGCACGAGACACTCATTCCGAAAAAAGTGTTTTGTGCAGTTCACCAAAAGGTCACAATAGCAACAAGGTGAAATGGATATCCCTATCTGCACAAAAAGATAGAAAGTAAACAGTTGTTGGTCAATAAGAATATACGAAACATATACGAAATGAAAATAAGCATCTTAATTATGTTAATGGCAATCACCCAAGGACAGTAGAAATTTTAAAATGTCAGCAATGCTTCATGTTACCAGAAGCATTACGATCAACAATGAGATTCCTCAAATATGGGATTACTTTAATGGTGGCATTGCTTGTTTACCAGATACAGTAAATCAACAGCAGCTAAAGAGTTGGTTTAAGGGCATGGGACCATGGGGACAACAGGACACACAGCAGCGTAAAGGAGCAACTTACTTATCATACTGGGGAAAACAGCAGGAGTGCCATTTGTAACACAGTTTAATTGCATCTTATCACTGGAGGCATTAGATTAACAATAACACTGGTTAGACATGTCCCTAAGGTAATAGTGTGATCGCTTCATTTTACATGCGCCCTTACATTAACAACATCAAAAGGTTGGTATAAGGACATGCGACAGTGGACGCATCAGCACAATGTACCTACAAGGAGGCATAAAGTGGTGATGCCCAGTTTGTTCATGCTATTTGAGGGCGGCAAATCTAATCCTGGAGACCTTTTACTATGTGAGCACAGCAAACCAAATCCTGGAGACCTTGTACTATGTGTGTCGGTGTACAAAAACGGGGGGTACACTTTTTGTACCCCTATAACTGTGCACGGGCAGTCTGAGCCGCGGGCACCGCCGCACCAAGCAAGGCAAGGGAGGTAAGCCAGGGTAAGACCGAAGCTCAAGAGAACTAGAGCAACACCAGAACCAAGACCACGAAGAGCAAAGGGACGAAGCAGGTTCCCCCGGCAAGATCCTTGCCGGGAGCCAGTTTTAGTAGCCCCGGCAAGACCCTTGCCGCGGCAACTCGCCCCACGCCTACGGAGTGAATCGCACTTGAGTCCACTGCCCCATGGGGCAAGGATTCGGGAGACGTCCCCGTAGTGGCATGCAGATCTTTGTGAAGACATTCAAGATCAGATACGCACTAAGAAGACGACGACCCTTGGCAGGATCCTAGCTAAGGAAGACCACAAGACCTCCGGCAAGCACCTTGCCGGGGATGGTAGCAGGCGCCGCGGCAAGACCCTTGCCGGGGCCCCGACAAGGCCCTTGCCAAGGACATCCGCAGGCCCACCATCAGGCCCATGCCGACTAAACTTCCACTGCCTTATGCAGCTGCCGACCCAACCAGCTGGGCAGGCACCTGCGTGGCAGCATGCAGATCTTCGTGAAGACCCACCATTGCGCCACCTCAGCTGCCTGCCTACCTACATGGCATCTCAGGCATCGCTGGCCAGGGCGCGTGTCGACACAAGAAGGAGCGGCGACGGACAAGACAGATATCTCCCCCGCCCCCGATAAAGCAAGGACACCTAAGCAAGACGCATTAAATGTGCCTTGTCATGTAATGCGAGGGATAAACCTGCATCACTGTACCCTTTCCACCTCCTGTGTGCCACTGTGGCAACCCCTTTTTCTATAAAAGGAAGCCCGAGGCGACCAAGAGGAGGTTTCGGCTTTTTGGAGCTCCTCACGCCCCATAGCTAGCTGAAGAACATAGATACAATCCACCAAAGCAGGAGTAGGGTTTTACGCATCCTCGCGGCCCGAACCTGGATAAACGAACCGTGTGCTATCTGTTTGATCCGCTGTTCTCTCAACCCCGCGCTCCGCTAACCGTAGTAGGGATTCGTGTGATCCCATAGGTGTCGTTCCCACTGACATCTTTGGCGCGCCGGGTAGGGAGCGCAGTTGTGAGAATTGGCTTTAGCAGTTAGTTCAACGCTTCTTCATCATCATGGCACCCAAGAAGAAGATGACGGTGGCGGTTGGCCAGTCGGAAGCCGGACAGCCCGTCCCGACGTGGGCGAGCAGCATACCGGTCGCAGAAAGGACCCGGAGCGCTGCTTGCGAACACTAACACTGTCCCAGCAGCCGGAGTTTGGGAGGTGGCGATGTTTGTGCGCCTGGTAACGGGCCACACACCGCCAAATCCAAAGACGGAGCCAGGCCCTCTGCGGGTGGTGCGGGGCCTTCCAGGATCGCTGCCGCGTCACCCGAAGGCGACGCAAGGGCCTCCAGGACTCCCACCCCGGCGCCAACAACGCGCTCCTCTCAAGCAGCGTGCGACAAACGGCGTCATCACGAGGAAGATCCCGGGCGTCGCTGCGGGAAGAGCCCCGAGCACCACTCCCGAGACGTAGAAGACATGCCCGCCCGCCGAAGCGCTGGTGAAAATGGCATGTGACTGCGGGATCGTGATGGAGCTCCTCCTAACATGGTCAGGAGTCAAAGCGTGTCGCGGTCCGTGCAGGTTTCGCTACCGCTAACCCCAGCAGAAGCCCTGGCGCGCGCGCAGTTGCTCCTCGACTTTCCTCCCGTTACGGGGAAACTCGACGAACGGAGAGCCACCATCTGAAGCCTTGTCGCGGTCGCCAACAAGGATGAACCAAGTCCAGCGAAGCCCCCGGGTCGACCCTCCGATGGGGTCCCACGCACCGGTGGCGGGAGGACCGGCAGCACCGTGGCCACGGTGCATTCGCCTCCTCCTCGCCCGGTACCGCGTGTGTCGACTCGTCGAGACGTCGCGGGTGATGTCATCTCCATAGGTCATCCGACCCACGGACCCACGGCGACCAGCGTCAAGTTCTTCAGGAGCGAGCTCATGAAGACGCTCGAACCACCATCGAGCGCCGGCGTGGAGCGCGCCACCAGTCAGACAGGCGAGCAGGGCCTGCTATGAACCACCCATGAACTGCGGCAGTTCCAGTGGCCCACTCACCGCACCTTCAAGCCTGATGTTGGCGAGAAGTACAACGGCAAGACCCACCCGTCGGAGTTCCTCAGCATCTACACCATCGCGATGCAAGATGCCGGAGCCCGCGGCGATAAGGTGCTTGCGAATTACTTTCCATTGGCTCTTAAACCCAACGCCATGTCGTGGTTGATGCACTTGCCAGTAGACTTTATTTCCTCCTGGTCGGATTTGTGCCATGAGTTTGTTGGCGCCTTTACTGGAGGTCACCAAGCCCATGGCCAAGCAAGTGACCTGCACGTCATTCCCCAGAAGGGAGGCGAGAGTCTGTGCAAGTATATACAGAGGTTCAGCCGGGTACAGTACAATATCCCTGATGTTCACCATGCCGCCATCATCAGCGCGTTCCATCAGAACGTGTGTAACCGCAAGATGCGTGAAGAACTGGCAATGAACAAGGTGAAAGATGTGGCGGAACTCTATGTTCTTGCTGACAGATGTGCGCGGGCTGAAGAGGGAAGGAAGTACCCCGGCGAACATGCCGGCGTGGAAACCGACTCTTCAGATGAGGATACTGCCGCCCCAACAAAGAAAGACCGGCCCCGCAATAGGAAGCGCAAGGGTAAAGCTGTGCTTGCCGTCGAGGGATCTGATGACGCCAGATCCACCAAGAAAACCAAGGCAGATGACCCCGGCAAGGAAATTGCCGGGTGTGTTGCCTGTCGGGCCTTGGCGGCTACCGAGAAGCAAGGAAACTCCGACAAGCAATACTGCAAGATCCATCAAACCAAAGGCCATGATCTCCAGAATTGCCGACGGGTTGAGCTCCTTGCTAAGAAGCAGAGGGCTGAATATGAGAGGCGGGACAAGGAGAAGGTCCAGGACGGTGCTGAGGGGTCCGACAAGAAGCGTGACGGCCAAGCAGGCCGTCGCGGCAAGGATAAACAGCAGGAGAGGCCCGCCCGGGGCCATGACAGAAAGCCAGAAGACGACGATCACGAAGAGGACGACGAGTCCGGTGACCAAGAGTTTTAGAAAGCCACGGAGGCCATGTGTGTCGATGGCGGCGCCTCGCTGCATACTTCTCACCGCCAACTTAAACAGTGGGCGCGTGAGATTACAGCGGCGGAGCCGTCTTCTAGTGCCCAAAAGCCGCTGAAGTGGTCCAGCACGCTGATACGTCCAAAACGTATCTATAATTTCTGCTTGCTCCATGCCTCTTTTGTGTGATATTGCTATGATATTTATGCACTTCCATACACTTTTGATCATATTTGGACTAACCTATTAACTCAGTGCACCCCAGTGCCAGTTTCTGTTTTCTGCTGTTTTTGTATTTCAGGTTTTCCCATTACGTAAACTGCCAGAAAAATTCCAGGAAAAATATATAAAAAATAAGCGTTCCGGAAGCTTCCATGCGGCCAAAGTAGGGCCGGAGGGGGGCCACCAGGGCTCCAGGCGGCCAGAGGGCGCGCCCCCCCTCCTGGCCGCGCCGCTAGGGCGCCTGGGCCCCCCTGGCCTCCTCTGACGCCCCCCTTTGGCGTATATTTACACCGCGTCCCGAAACCCTCGAGGACGGAACCCTTTTTCACGATCTCATCTCTGTTCCGCCGCCGCCGCGCTTCCAAGATCGGGAGCACCAGGAGAACTCTTCCCGGCACCCTGCCGGAGGGGAGGATCACCACCGGGAGCCTCTCCACCACCATGGACGCCTCCCGGATGAGTTGTGAGTAGTCTCCCTTGAACCATGGGTCCATGACCAGTAGCTATGTGATGTTCTCCTCCCCTCTTTGTTCTTCACCGATTAGACCTCGTGAGCTGCCCTACATGATCGAGGCACATATGTAATCCTTATGCTGTTGCTATGCTGAGTTTGCTGGGATCCGATGGATTATGAGATTATGTTCAGATTGTGTGTGAGTAATATATTTGATTCACCTCTTTTATATTTATGTTCTTGAGTAATTCTTGCATGTTCTCCGTTGCTGTTTATTTCTTTGGCCAAGTAGTAGGTAGTAACTCCAAGAGGGAACGTTATGCTTGATTGTGGGTTCATGCCCCTCGATGACTAGCTTGAGTGACAGAAACATGAGTCTAGGGGATGTGTTGTTGCCACAAGGGGGAAAACAACGGTGCTTGTACTTGCGGGTGCAAGGATTGTTTACTTTACACAAAGTTCTTTTAATGCAGTTGTCTGTTGCTTTGAGTTTACACTATGGGTGGGACTCGCAACTTAATACCAGCGAGATGTTCTGGATAGATATCTCAAGGTGGATGATTAGTAGTAGATGCAGATGGATTTCGGTCTACTTGCCTTGGCGTACCGCCCATGCTTTTGAGCCTCTACCTTTCTTTGCAGCATAGTTAGCATTGGTTTGCGCACATAATCCTGTCAATTGCCCAGCTGTAATTCGTTTACCTCGCTTAGCTGTTTTATCGTCTTTTGGGAGAGAGACATCACTAGTGAACATCATGGGACCCCGGTCCATATTACCATCACTGATCACATCCGTTCTTTACTTTCTGTTCTTACTTACTAGTTGCAGTAATACCTATCACTATTATCTCTTGCGTTTGATCCTTTGTAAACGACAAGGCCGGAGGGATTGACAACCTCTATGTACTCATTGGGAGCAAAGTTATTTGTATTTGTGTGCAGGTCCGGTCAATCGCTAGTTGCGCCGCTAGCAGTTGACACCTTCTTGTTGATCCTCGGAGTCTCAGGGGACTCGATCCTTGGTATCTTTGCCAAGGGAAAACTACCGCTACACTGCATCTCAAACCTTCCACTTGGGGTAACCAATGAGGGGAGAGAAGCCATCAAGCAACCTTTTCTGGCGCCGTTGCCGGGGACTCCACTCTTCAAGATAGGGGAGTTGCATGCTATCTTTTACCTTTGCTTAGTCTTGTTAGTTTACCTTTCAGTTTTTGCTTTAGTGTCTTTTATCAAAAATCACAAAAAATTATTTGCTTTTCTATTAGTAGTCCTTTCTGTTTAGTCAAGCATGTTAGGATTTGGTGCTTTGAGGGAATCAGAAGTTCTAGATTTCCATCAAAGGGATGGAGAAAATATGAAGAAGGCATGGGACAGAATTTCTGATGCACATAGGAGAATTATGCCTTGGATACCTATAAAAATTGTGCTTAGAAATTTTTACCATGGTCTTTTTAAATGGTGTAAACACTCTCTTGATATTATAGCTGAAGGAGATTTCCTAGAGTGTGATGAAGCTAGAGCTCTTGAAATTATACATGGTCTATCTAGTTACTTTGTTTATGATCATAATTTTGATACTGTCATAGATAGACTTGGTACTATTGAGAAGAGAATGGATGCTCTAGACTTGATGAAGGTAGAGAAACCCAAACCCAATAAGAGAGATATTTTGGAAATAGTCAATGATTGGGAGCCTTTTGTTAGGATTAGCATCTCTAATCAAGACTTCCTTGCTTATTGTGATATTGGATCTATGGTTTCTACTATGCCAAAAATTGTTCATGATTCTTTAAAATTTAACATGGATAGATTATCATCTTATCATGAACACACTAATGGAGATATTTCTGAGATCCAGGGAAGAATAAAAGACGTGCCAGTTACATTCCTTAAAGGGATTGCAATGGTTGACTTCTTCATCATGAAGCCAAACCAAGGAAATATAGTGCATGGAAGAGACTTCCTCCGAGCCGTAAAAGGCTTCATCGATATAGGTAAGGGACAAATCCGCTTACGCAGGAAGGCAAAAGGTATGTACCCCTTTCCTAGAAGGAACAAGAGTGAACTTGTTGAGGAACCATTTGAAGCAATTTATAACTCCGATTACTATGATGATTATTGATTCCTCTTTGCATTATGCCTAGCTTAAAGGCATAAAAGAAAGCGCTTTTGGGAGGCAGCCCACAATGAATAAAATTTTATTTTGCTTTTGTTGTGTCTTGATGTTGTTACTACAGTAGCATCATCATTGTATCTTTACTTTTCAGCTTTGTGCCAAGTGTAGCCTCTGATTGCAAAAAAGTTCAAAAGTTGTGACGTGCTGTCCAGGAAACAGATTCTGTCCTTGGACAGAAAAATTCGTATAAAATCACCAGATCATTATTTTGGTCTGAATTTTTTCGACAGCGTGATCTATACAATTGGCTTTCGGGCGTCTGTTCTGAGTTTTTTGATTTGAGTTGCAGAAGTGCCCCGAAAAAATTATTTACTACCCGCTGGTCTGTTTTTCACAGATTCTGTCCTGTTTTGCCTTTCCTTTGTTTTGCGAACCTTGAGCTTCCTTTTTCTTTGCAAAAACCTTTTGGCAATCTTGAGAAACAGTAGACCTTCAAGAATATCTTTATTTAAAGCAAGGAAAAATTATTTTATTAAGGGTACTAACCTCGCTAATCAGTTTATGATGAGTTATGTATGAAGGGAGTTTTCAAGTGTGCGAGGGAAGATGATAAAAAGATTCAGGAGTGTCAAACGCTCAAGCTTGGGGATGCCCCCGTGCACCCCCAAGAAATATTCAAGAAGACTCAAGCGTCTAAGCTTGGGGATGCCCCCGTGCATCCCCTTCTCCATCAACAATTATCAGTTCGTCTTTCGTTCCACTATATTTTTATCACTTCATGTGCTACGCTTGGAGCGTCTTGCTTTTAGTTTCCTTTTTAGTTTTCTTTAGCTTTGCTTGCTGTTCATAACGAGTTGGAACTCAGCTTTCTTTGTGTGGGAGAGAAACACGCTCCACTTCAACCCAGAACATAACATGGGATTTTCATGTTTATCTTTGCTGTGTATGTTCTTTGTCTTTCAATAGCTACTATCATGTTCAGCTCTTAGTTTTCATGCTTTACTTTTTGAAGAGCTTTTGTTTAGTTGGTCGCTGGAACTCTCTTGAGTTATCATGCTTATCTTGTTAAGAGAGTTGGCTTCTGTTGCACTGGTTGATATGTCTATGATAAAAATGCTATGTGCATAATGGTGCTTAGTAGTTCATGTTTTCTTATGGTTAGTCTCAAATAGCTGGGGGGTTCTTAATGTGTTATTGAAGTACCAACATGATTTCTTTGCCTATGATGTGGTATGGTTTAGTGGTATCTTCCTCCAAGAATTTATTTTGATTGACTTGGCATATGCTCACGCATATTTAAGACTGTAAAGAAAGTCTATCAAGCCTTGATGATCTTTAATTTCTGAGTAGCGATATAACTTCCATGCCCGATTCAATGTTGCTTTGTCGCTCTGCATGATTATGACCGTCATTGCTCTTTTAGTTGGTCGCTCCCAGTCTTTTGCTAACCTTCGCCTGTACTAAGCGGACTGACTGCTTGTGCATCCAAAATCCTTTAAACCAGTTATGCCATATGAGTCCACCATACCTTCCTATACATGGTATTTACCTGCCATTCCTAACGAAGACTTTCATGTACCATCTCGAAATTATTCAAAAAAAGCATTTCTCTTTTGTTCCTCTGTTTTAGTTCATGAGGAAGTAGTAGTTAATTCATGATCTTTTTAAGTTGGACAAGCTTCACCCCGGGATTGCATGTCTAATGTGCAAACCCCTATTACGAGAAGGAACTGGCATAGAGTGCGCCCGGCTCATTAAAAAAATATACAACAAACAAACCCTCCTTCACGCTTTGTTCATGAGAAATCAGAAAACTTTGGCAGTGATAAACAAAGGAGATTAAGAGGATGTGATCGTCCCCATGTGGGAGCCGTTCCTCGAAACTTGTCCAGCTCAAGAAGTAATTGAGTTATCTACTAGCATTCGTTGACGAAATATGCATATTTTAAAAAAATAATTTTTACCTCTGTTTTTTTAAAACCAAGAGCTCTGGTACATGTTTAGTTTTTGTTTCCGACCACGGGTTTTCAATTTTGCCAACAAAAGCCACGGTTCGAGAGTCTCCACCTTCTTTCTTTAAAGCACCAACTATTGAGAGCATGATTGTCATTCTGAGTGTAATGTGCATTGTCCCAAAGTACCATTGTCTTCTGCATGACTATGATATCGTTTATTCTGGAATCATTGTATCTAGTCGTCACTTAAACTTTGGAGGTGCCCCTGCATTTACGTTTTGCTTCACTAAATGGGGCAAGCGAGATATCACTTTGTCATGTTTGCACACCATGCTCACTACAAATCTATTGAGTGTTTCAGTATCATATTGTAAAACTTTCAGTTCTTTGTGATGTTCTCATGAGGCAACTTAATTACTACAGACTCATTGTCTCAGTAAGCACTTGTCATGTGACTGTGAAAAGTTCTTATATGGTTAATAGCATGTCACCACAGAAATTATGCTTGTTATCGTTTACCTACTCGAGGACGAGCAGGAATTAAGCTTGGGGATGTTGATACGTCCAAAACGTATCTATAATTTCTGCTTGCTCCATGCCTCTTTTGTGTAATATTGCTATGATATTTATGCACTTCCATACACTTTTGATCATATTTGGACTAACCTATTAACTCAGTGCACCCCAGTGCCAGTTTCTGTTTTCTGCTGTTTTTGTATTTCAGGTTTTCCCATTACGTAAACTACCAGAAAAAATCCGGGAAAAATATATAAAAAAATCAGCGTTCGGGAAGCTTCTATGCGGCCAAAGTAGGGCCGGAGGGGGGCTACCACGGCTCCAGGCGGCCAGAGGGCGCGCCCCCCCCCCCTCCTGGCCGCGCCGCCAGGGCGCCTGGGCCCCCCTGGCCTCCTCTGACGCCCCCCTTTGGCATATATTTACACCGCGTCCCGAAACCCTCGAGGACGGAACCCTTTTTCGCGATCTCATCTCTGTTCCGCCGCCGCCACGCTTCCAAGATCGGGAGCACCAGGAGAACTCTTCCCGGCACCCTGCCGGAGGGGAGGATCACCACCGGGAGCCTCTCCACCACCATGGAAGCCTCCCGGATGAGTTGTGAGTAGTAACCCTTGGACCATGGGTCCATGACCAGTAGCTATGTGATGTTCTCCTCCCCTCTTTGTTCTTCACCGATTAGACCTCGTGAGCTGCCCTACATGATCGAGGCACATATGTAATCCTTATGTTGTTGCTATGCTGAGTTTGCTGGGATCCGATGGATTATGAGATTATGTTCAGATTGTGTGTGAGTAATATATTTGATTCACCTCTTTTATATTTATGTTCTTGAGTAATTCTTGCATGTTCTCCGTTGCTGTTTATTGCTTTGGCCAAGTAGTAGGTAGTAACTCCAAGAGGGAACGTTATGCTTGATTGTGGGTTCATGCCCCTCGATGACTAGCTTGAGTGACAGAAACATGAGTCTAGGGGATGTGCTGTTGCCACAAGGGGGAAAACAACGGTGCTTGTACTTGCGGGTGCAAGGATTGTTTACTTTACACAAAGTTCTTTTAATGCAGTTGTCTGTTGCTTTGAGTTTACACTATGGGTGGGACTCGCAACTTAATACCAGCGAGATGTTCTGGATAGATATCTCAAGGTGGATGATTAGTAGTAGATGCATATGGATTTCGGTCTACTTGCCTTGGCATACCGCCCATGCTTTTGAGCCTCTACCTTTTTTTGCAGCATAGTTAGCATTGGTTTGCGCACATAATCCTGTCAATTGCCCAGCTGTAATTCGTTTACCTCGCTTAGCTGTTTTATCGTCTTTTGGGAGAGAGACATCACTAGTGAACATCATGGGACCCCGGTCCATATTACCATCACTGATCACATCCGTTATTTACTTTCTATTCTTACTTACTAGTTGCAGTAATACCTATCACTATTATCTCTTGTGTTTGATCCTTTGTAAATGACAAGGCCGGAGGGATTGACAACCTCTCTGTACTCGTTGGGAGCAAAGTTATTTGTATTTGTGTGCAGGTCCGGTCAATCGCTAGTTGCGCCGCTAGCAGTTGACACCTTCTTGTTGAACCTCGAAGTCTCAGGGGATTCGATCCTTGGTATCTTTGCCAAGGGAAAACTACCGCTACACTGCATCTCAAACCTTCCACTTGGGGTAACCAACGAGGGGCGAGAAGCCATCACACGCCTATCATTTTTGACACTGAGGATCACCCTGACCTCACTACTGCGGTCGGGTCCTTGCATTGTTGGTTTCACCAACAATAAGCAACCTCAAGGTGACAAAGATGCTAGTCGATGGCGGGGCCAATCTGAACTTAATCTCACCTACCGTGATCGAGAAGCTACAGATTCCCGACGGAGACCTTGAGGAAACGGGCACGTTTCAGGGGGTCAACCCGGGAAGAAGTCAACCAAAGGGGAAGGTCACGCTGCCCGTGACTTTTGGAAGTGACCTGAACTACAGGACAGAAAGGATCGTGTTCGATGTCGCCAAGATCCCCTTGCCCTACAACGGGATCCTTGGCCGCCCAGCGCTGGCCAAGTTCATGGCGGCGTCACACTACGCCTACAACACCCTGAATATGCCAGGACCTGTGACGATCATCACCATCCCCTCCAATAAGAAAGATGCGCTGATTTGCGCTGACCAACTATACCAATAAGGAGTTGCAGCAGCTGCCGGCACTAGGGCACTTGCTCCTGCCATTGGGGCCCCGGGGGGGAAGAAGAAGAAGAAGACCGGTGAGACCTCGGACACCCACTCCGGCAAGCGCACCTCTTCGGAGTGTTGTGCTCCCGTCAAGGACATGCCAGAGAGCTCCACCAGCAGAAATAAGAAGTCCAGGGCCACACCGCCGGGAACCAAGAAGGTTTCTGTCAAGGAGGATGGCATAGGAGGGGCTTTCACCATAAGCTGCACCCTTGACGACAAATAGGATGACGCGCTCGTCACCTTCCTGTGGGCAAATGTCGATGTGTTTGCATGGCAAGCATCCGACATCCCCGGCGTTCCCAGGGAGGTGATTGAGCACCACCTTGCTGTTTATCCTCATGCGCGGCCCGTCAAGAAGAAGGTCAGGAAGCAAGCTTTGGAACGACAAGAGTTCATCATAGAGGAGATCCGAAAACTGGAAGCAGCGGGTTTGGTAAGAGGAGTGCTCCATCCAACGTGGTTGGCCAATCCAGTGGTAGTGCGCAAGGCGAATGGGAAGTGGAGGCTGTGTATTGATTACATAGATATCAATAAGGCTTGTCCCAAAGACCCCTTCCCGTTGCCGCGCATCGACCAGATTGGTGACTCCGCGGCTGGGTGTGACCTGTTTTCATTCCTCGATGCCTACTCCGGCTACCATCAGATTTTCATGACAAGAGAAGACGAAGAGAAGACAGCATTCATCACCCCATGTGGTACGTATTATTCCATACGAATGCCTTTCGGGTTGAAGAGTGCTGGCTCGACATTTGCAAGGGCAGTCCAGATTGGTTTTGAACCCCAACTCCATAGAAATATGAAGGCTTATATGGATGATATAGTGGTCAAAACCAAGAACAGGGCAACCCATATACCGGATTTACAAGAAACATTTGCAAACCTACGCAAGATCAATCTCAAGCTGAACCCTGAGAAGTGTGTCTTCGGCGTCCTGTCCGGCAAGCTTCTCCGGTTCTTTGTGTCACAGCGTGGGATAGAGGCCAATCCGGACAAGGTCAAAGCTATAGAACAGATTGAAGCACCCCAAATGGGTCAAGGATGTGCGTCGGCTTGCTGGCTGCGTTGCCTCCATGAGCAGATTCATTTCCAAGTCTGCCAAGCACGCCCTTCCCTTTTTCAAGATTTTGAAAAAGGCGGGCCCAATGGAGTGGACGCCAGAAGCCGAAGCAGCATTGCAAAATTTGAAGAGGTATCTTTCCTCCACGCCAGTACTAGTTGCGCCTAGGCCACAAGAACCGTTGCTGCTATACCTGGCGGCAACGAACCAGGTGGTTAGCGCCGCACTAGTGGCATAGAGACAAATTGATGACGAGGTAATAGCAGTGACAGAGCCTGATGCCATTGGTGCAGAGACGACACGGCCGGTTGAAGTGCCGCCAAGGAAGAAAATGATGCAGCACCCGGTCTACTTTGTTAGCTCCCTCTTGCAGGGGGTTAGATCAAGGTACTCCGGTGTGCAGAAATTGCTCTTCGGCCTTCTTATGGCCTCGAGGAAGCTGCGTCACTACTTCCAGGCACAGGAGATCACTGTCGTCACTCGCCTCCCTCTGCAATGGATATTTCACAATCCATATGCAATGGGAAGAATTGTAGAGTGGGCACTGGAGCTGTCCAGCTTTGGCCTCAAGTTTGAAAGTACTTCAACGATTCAAAGCCGAGTCCTGGCGGAGTTCGTTGCAGAATGGACCGCGACTCCTGATGAAGAAGCCCAGGAAACTGCTCTCCCCGGAAAAGAGGCGAGTTGCGACTGGATCATGTACTTTGATGGAGCTTTCTCCTTACAGGGCGTCGGGGCTGGCGTACAGCTTGTCGCGCCCACCGGAGAGCACCTCAAGTACGTGGTCCGGATGGACATCCCCAGGGAGGTATCAACGAACAATTCTGCCGAATATGAGGGGCTACTTGCTGGTCATAGGATCGCGGCAGACCTCGAAATCAAGAAACTCATTGTCAGGGGCGATTCGCAGCTTGTCGTCAAACAAGACAACAAAGATTACCAGAGCCCGTTGATGAAGACCTACGTCGATGAAGTGAGAAAGCTGGAAGAGCGTTTTGATGGTATACAGGCGGAGCACGTTCCCCGAGCAGAGAACGACATCGCCGATTACCTGTCAAAGCGCGCTGCCCTCAAGTTACCTGTGGAACCAGGTACCTTTGTGCTTCAGCTTTCTCAGCCATTCGTTGATCCATCAACAGAGCAAAACAAGAGGAGGAAATCAGGGCCCGGCAAGTACTTTCCCTCCGAGCTCCCGGAGCCGCCGGCAAGGATGTTGCCGGGGATACTGAGCCCGCCACGGGACGGCTAGCTCCGGCGGAGCGTCAAGCTCTTGCCGTCGAGACAGCCGCTCCTATAGCGGAGGAAATGCCTTTAGTCATCGCCGTCGAGCCCCAGGCTCCAGCGTGCGCACAACATACCGTTCGATTCCTCCAAACTGGGGAACTTCCTGAGGAGCAGGAAGAAGCGGAAAAAGTAGCCCGTCGATCTGCTGTGTACCAGTTCGTCGTTGACGTCCTGTACAGAAAGAGACCGAACGGCGTGAAATTGAAGTGTATCCCTCGAGAGGAAGGACTGGGGCTGTTGACAGAGATACATGGAGGCATATGTGGATCCCACATAGGGTCAAGAGCCCTTGCCGACAAGGCATTTCGGCAAGGCTTCTTCTGGCCCACTACCCTCCAGGATGCGACGACACTGGTCACCAGGTGTGAAGAGTCTCAGTTCCATTCAAAGAAACTTCATCAACCAGCTCAAGCCCTTCAAACCATTCCTCTCTCCTGGCCCTTCTCGGTCTGGGGGCTCGACATACTGGGCCCTTTCCCCCGCACTGTCAGGGGCTTTTAGTACTTGTACGTCGCAATCAACAAGTTCACAAAGTGGCCAGAGGTTGAGGCAGTGAGGAAGGTCACAGCCTAGTCAGCCGTCAAATTCTTCAAGGGACTAGTGTGTCGTTTTGGTGTACCCAACAGGGTCATCACCGACAACGGCACACAGTTCACAAGCCGCACCTTCATGCAATATACCCAAGACCTCAGCAGCAAAGTCTGTTTCGCTTCCGTTGCTCACCCACGAAGCAATGGTCAAGCTGAGAGAGCAAACGCTGAAGTGCTGCAAGGCTTAAGGACAAAGACCTTTGACAGGATGAGCAAGAGTGGAAGGCGCTGGATTGATGAGTTGCCGACGGTTCTTTGGTCGATCGGAACGACGCCAAATCGAGCCACCGGCCAGACACCCTTTGCCCTAGTATACGGGGCAGAATCAGTTCTCCCCACTGAACTCATATACGGGTCACCTCGAGTGCTCGCTTATGATGATGTTGAGCAAGAGCAACTGCGGCAAGATGATGCAACGCTCCTTGAGGAAGATCGTCTTCGGGCGGCTGTGAGAGCAGCACGCTACCACCAAGCCTTGCGCCGCTACCATAGCCGCAAGGTCCGTGCCCGAAGCTTTGAGGAAGGCGACCTTGTTCTTTGGCGCGTTCAATCGGCCAAGAATACCAACAAGTTGACGCCGAAGTGGGAAGGCCCTTATCGGGTAATACGAGTCACCAGGCCTGGCGCAGTCCGCCTGGAGACCGAAAATGCCGTTCCGGTGAGCAACTCCTGGAACATTGAGCATCTTCGCAACTTTTACCCGTGAGGCGCGGCTTGCCGGGCCCCCCGGCAAGCCACCTTTTGTACAAGCCTTGCCGACAAGGCATGTAACCCTTTGTACAAAGCCAGGCGCAGAACCTGAGCATAAATAAATGAAGCGCTGGTGCCTTAAGTTATAGCATGCATGCTAGGTTGAGTCTCGTCCTTGGTTAGGGTTGATAGTGCTTAGCGGCGGCTAACCCCTAGCTTAGAGGTCGAGTTTGCAACTATTTGTCTTTCTTTTATCTTCTTTGGTTCACAGGACACACAGATATCCTTGCCGAAACCACTTGGGGAGAAAAAAAGGAACAGACCAGCATCTAGGCCCCGGCAAGCCAGTATTGCCAGGGGCTGTAAGAGCAAAGATTCACCCGCGACAAACCAGAGTTGCCGGGGGCTGCAGCTTCAGATAAGTTCTTCATCCCTTATCATTCATTCCATTATGGACTGAGGTATGTGAAACCTCGCTTTTTCTTAAACTACCGTGCTCCCATAACTCTAGGCCCTAGGGCTCATTCCTGGGACCAAGTTTGGTCGTAGTCGTGGCAGCGAAAGAATGAAACAAGGAGCCTGAACCCGCCTCATCCCTGCCTCCGCCAAAGGTGTGAGAAAGGTAGAGCGAAGTGGGGAGATGGCAATGCCTGTTGCCGGGCGAGAAAATGTTTATCTTAGCGATATCAGGGATTTACTCCCTGTTGTGGGTTCTACCTGCGAACAAATGACCCGGCAAACATCCCGTTTTCATTAAAAATATTCCACTCAGGTACGGTCCATAGGGAATGAAAAACATGAACAAGGGGATTACAAGTTTTAAATTTAACAGACGCCCGAAGGCTTACAAACTAAAAAGAGATAAGATGCCCGTAATCCCTTTCTTGTCCCTCTCCTCAGGAGGCAGGTCAAGGAGGCGAAAAGGGCAAAAGGAGCGCCTAGGCAAGCTACGGGTGGCAGAAGACACCGAGAGAACATCTTGGTGGCCGCCCAAAGGCTGGATGGTGATGGCGGCGCCGGAAGCAGAGCTCGAAGACGAGGCGGCAGGACGTCAGTACGCGTCGAAGGTGTCGGTGCCCGCGTACTCCAACTTGACGGCCTTGCCGCCCGCCCTCTTCCTCTTCCGCAGCCTCCCAACACCGGCCGCCCAAGGGGACGGCCCCGAGAAGTTCAAGGAGCCGGCAACACAGATGATGGGGTCGCCGGTGCCGCCAGGAGCGGCGCCCGACACCTAGTCGGACCCATCATCCTGCCGCCTACCAACCTCGTCGTCGCTGCCGCTGTCCTCCTCGTCACTCTCGCTCGAGGAGGAATCTTCACTATCAGAAGAGCTCTCCACACAGCACCTTGTACGAGTCCCAAAGTGTCCAAAGACCTTGACGGAGAGAAGGCCACCCTCCATTAGCTTAAAATGAAGAGTGAGCCCCTCCGTCAAGCTGTGGATATGAGCAAACGTCTTCAATCCCCGTTGAATATACATCACATGAGGAGCAGAGAAGTCGACGCAGACCCACATGTCACTGATCCCGCAGCCCCTCATGTGCAGCCGCAATGACTCCGGCGGATCCAGCTCCATCTCCCGCGCAAATGGAGTCGGGAGACGAAGGCGATGGCGTGGCAACCGGCGCAACCTGACGAAGAACTCACAAGGGTCATCCCCAACATGGCCCTCCATTGGAGGAGGAGCTGCTGGCGGGGGCGAGGCCGGTGGGCCACCCCGTCCTCCTCTTCCCCGAGCGCCCGGCCTCGCCCACGGCCTCGCCCCCTCCCCCTTCCCCTCGTGGCCGGCTCTGCTACCACAAGCGCAGAAGAAGGAGGGACGCGTTGTCGAGCGGCGACCCTCGCCGCCACCGTTGAAGGGCCGGGATTTCCTCTCTCCATGACAAATGGAAGAGAGGAGCAGAAGCTGAAGGAGGAAGAAAATGAAAGAATGCGGGACGCCGTCCCTCCCCTCCCGCAATTTATAAAGGAACGGGGTTGGGGCTCGACCGCCCCGCTCGGCCAATCAAGACACGGAAGGCGCGGGGAGCCAGAACCGACCCGCCGCCCCAACCAGCGAAGGCCCGGTTTCCCGCCTCCAGCGTTTGCCACCCCAAGCGCATGGGAGGCACGTGGTAGACGTGCCTTAACCGAGGGGACGGGTGAGGCGACCTCTCCCCACCCCGTGATCGTGGGGAGTGGACGCCTTGAGGACCACGCCTCGGCACCATTCAGTAAATGGGTCGCACCTCCATGCCTCCCTCTGTTTATGGGGAAGGCGCGAACCGCCCCTTTACAATGATGTGACGCATGCCTATGGGATCCAACCCCACGCATGCCGCCCACGTCACGCACACCCCTCCACACCGCGCCACGCGCGCGGATCGTGGGAGATGTAGCACGCGAAAAGTCTTACCACGGTAAAAACCGTCCCGCCTGCCCGCGCACCGTTCTGGGCCTAGACCAACAACGCGTCACGCTTATGTGTGGCCCAGGCCCGGGGGCTCCTGTCGGTGTACAAAAAGGGGGGGTACACTTTTTGTACCCCTATAACTATGCACGGGCAGTCTGAGCCACGGGCACCGCCGCACCAAGCAAGGCAAGGGAGGTAAGCCAGGGTAAGACCGAAGCTCAAGAGAACTAGAGCAACACCAGAACCAAGACCACGAAGAGCAAAGGGACAAAGCAGGTTCCCCCGGCAAGATCCTTGCCGGGAGCCAGTTTTAGTAGCCCCGGCAAGACCCTTGCCGCGGCAACTCCCCGACAAGACCCTTTCCGCGACAACTCGCCCCACGCCTACGGAGCGAATCACGCTTGAGTCCACTGCCCCCATGGGGCAAGGATTCGGGAGACGTCCCCGTACTGGCATGCAGATATTTGTGAAGACATTCAAGATTAGATACGCACTAAGAAGACGACGACCCTTGGCAGGATCCTAGCCAAGGAAGACCACAAGACCTCCGGCAGGCACCTTGTCGGGAATGGCAGCAGGCGCCGCGGCAAGACCCTTGCCGGGGACATCCGCAGGGCCACCATCAGGCCCATGCCGACTAAACTTCCACCGCCTTATGCAGCTGCCGACCCAACCAGCTGGGCAGGCACCTGCGTGGCGGCATGCATATCTTCGTGAAGACCCACCATTGCGCCACCTCAGCTGCCTGCCTACCTACATGGCATCTCACGCATCGCTGGCCAGGGCGCGTGTCGACACAAGAAGGAGCGGCGACGGACAAGACAGATCTCTCCCCCGTCCCCGATAAAGCAAGGACACCTAAGTAAGACGCATTAAATGCGCCTTGTCATGTAATGCGAGGGATAAACTCGCATCACTGTACCCTTTCCACCTCCTGTGTGCCACTGTGGCAATCCCTTTTTCTATAAAAGGAGGCCCGAGGCGACCAGGAGGAGGATTCGGCTTTTTGGAGCTCCTCATGCCTCATAGCTAGCTGAAGAACACAGATATACAATCCACCAAAGCAGGAGTAGGGTTTTACGCATCCTCGCGGCCCGAACCTGGATAAACGAACCGTGTGCTATCTGTTTGATCCGCTCTTCTCTCAACCCCGCGCCCCGCTAACCGTAGTAGGGATTCTTGTGATCCCATAGGTGTCGTTCCCACCGACAATGTGAGGGCAGCAAATCTAATCCTGGAGACCTTTTACTATGTGAGGGCAGCAAACCTAATCCTGGAGACCTTGTACTATGTGAGGGCAGCAAATCTAATCCTGGAGACCTTTTACTATATGAGGGCAGAAAATCTAATCCGGGAGACCTTTTACTATGTGAGGGCGAAAAATCTAATACTGAGACCTTTTACTATGTGAGGGCAGCAATTCTAATCCTAGAGACCTTTTACTATGTGAGGGCAACAAATCTAATCCTGGACATACTCTGTTGACTTGTCCACCAGCCGCCACTTTCTATCCTTTTTTCAACCAATAATAGATTTGTTCCTTATCTAGTTTGTACTGTGTTTTCCCATTATTTCCCTTTTCAACCAAGAGACCGGTTGGATATCCGTTCTCTACTACTTTCACCATATTATTTCCTCTTTGAATCAAGTCCTAGATTCATGCTACAACTTTCCCCCCTTTCTTCGTTGTTTGAACAAAGCCCTAGATTCAAATTCATGAAGTAGCTTTACCTCTAATAATACTAAAAATTTAGGTGGCTTTGGAAGAGCTGATGGGAGTAGAAAAAGATGCACATGCAGACATGTGGAGAGCTGGGGCAGTAGAGCAAGGCTGCTTTTGAAGAACTTATACCTGAGGGTCGTCGAGATGTCGGCGGTGGCAGGTCGGATCTGCGGACAATACGACAGGGAGGAAGAAGGGTCGGAGGACCTCCCGAGCCGGCGCTGTGTCGGAGAGAACAGCACGGGCAGAGGATCGGGCCCCTCCGCCAGCTGTGGGTTTCCTCCCTCGCCGGTGATGACCGCGTGAATGATGCACTTTTTTGTCCTCTACACACACCGGCCGAAGGGATCTGGCCGGATCTGTGACCATCGGTGAGCAGCGAGAAAATGTCGCTACCGCTGTCTTGTTTAGATCTGGAGAGGATGAGAGAATGAAGAGAGCAATGCTAGTAAAGCAAGCGCTCACGCCCATGCGTACATATATAGCGGAGTGATTATCTTTTTCTCTCCATAACAAGCATTTAAATTTGTGTACGTGGCATTAAAGAAAAGAAACTCTCTATTTAAGGTGACTACCTGTACGACTCCTACTTACTACTAGTAGTAGTATTGTTCACTTGTGCTCCTCGGCCCTCCATTCATTGAACAACCCCGCGGGTGAATAAACATACAGTACTAGTATTTATATAGAACGAACAACTTCGAATTATTTTCACGTAGTTAAAAGTTGAGGGCGGGGCTTTTCCCGGGCAGTACACGCGTGATGGCTTCTCGCCCCTCGTTGGTTACCCCAAGTGGAAGGTTGAGATGTAGCGTAGCGGCAAATTTCCCTTGGCAAAGATACCAAGGATCGAATCCCGTGAGACTCTGAGGGTCGACAAGTAGGTGTCAACAGCGCCAGAAACTTAGCGGTTGACGGGACCTGCACACAGATACAGATAACTTTGCTCCCAACGAGTACAGAGAGGTTGTCAATCCCTCCGGCCTTGTTGTTTACAAAGGATCAAACACAAGAGATAATAATGATAGCTATGACTGCAACTAGGAAATAAAACAGGATGTAAATAGAAGGTGTGATCAGCGGTGGTAATATGGACCGGGGTCCCATGATGTTCACTAGTGATGTCTCTCTCCCAAAAGACGATAAAACATCAAAGTGAGGTAAACAAATTACAGCTGGGCAATTGACAGGATTATGTGCGCAAACCAATGCTAACTATGCTGCAAAGAAAGGTAGAGGCTCAAAAGCATGGGCGGTACGCCAAGGCAAGTTGACCAAAATCCATCTGCATCTACTACTAATCATCCACCTTGAGATATCTATCCAGAACATCTCGCTGGTATTAAGTTGTGAATCCCACCCAAAGTGTAAACTCAAAGCAACAGACAACTGCATTAAAAGAACTTTGCGTAAAGTAAACAATCCTTGCACCCGCAAGTACAAGCACCGTTGTTTTCTCCCTTGTGGCAACAGCACATCCCCTAGACTCTTGTTTCTGTCACTCAAGCTAGTCATCAGAGGGCATGAACCCATAATCAAGCATAACGCTCCCTCTTGGAGTTACTACCTACTACTTGGCCAAAGCAATAAACAGCAACGGAGAACATGCAAGAATTACTCAAGAACAAAGATATAAAAGAGGTGAATCAAATATATTACTCAAACACAATCTGAACATAGTCTCATAATCCATCAGATCCCAGCAAACTCAGCAAAGCAACAGCAGAAAGATTACATATGTGCCTCGATCATGTAGGGTAGCTCACGAGGTCTAAACCATGAAGAACAAAGAGGGGAGGAGAACATCACATAGCTACTGATCATGGACCCATGGTCCAAGGTGGGCTACTCACGACTCATCCGGGAAGCGTCGATGGTGGTGGAGAAGCTCCCGGTGGTGGTTCTCCCCTCCGGCAGGGTGCCGGGAAGAGTTCTCCTGATGCTCCCGATCTTGGAAGCACTGCGGCGGCGGAACAGAGGCGAGATCGCGAAAAAGGATTCTGTCCTCGAGGGTTTCAGGACGAGAGGGATATATATGCGAAGGGGGGCAGCCAGAGGCGGAGCAAGGGCCCCAGGCGCCCCCCTGGCGCGGCCAGGGGTGGGGCCGCGCCAGGTGGCCGCCTAGGCCTCCCCTGGCTCCCCTCTGGCCCATCTTTGGTTCTTCGCGAAGCTTCCTGTATGCTGATTTTCCTGGAATTATTGGAGCACTTTTAATATGGGGGAAACCTGAAATAGAAAAACAGCAGAAAACAGGAACTGGCACTGTGGTGCACTGAGTTAATAGGTTAGTCCAAATATGATCAAAAGTGCATGGAAGTGCATCAATATCATAGCAATATCACACAAAAGAAGCATGGAGCAAGCAGAAATTATAGATACGTTTTGGGCGTATCAACATCCCCATGCTTAATTCCTGCTCGTCCTCGAGTAGGTAAATGATAACGAGCATAATTTCTGTGGTGACATGCTACCAACCATATAAGAACTTTTTAAGTAAAGCAATCAAGGCATGTAATTCAATTCAAGTCATAACAAGCAAGAGTCTATATTAGCATTGTAACAAGCAACATAAGAACATAAAGGTGCAAGAGCTCTCGCTGTCCGTGACTCGAATGTCTCCAAATGGTGTTTGCATGCAAGAAAAGGGATAGGGATATACGAGAGAGTAAAACATAGTTTTTGTATTGTTGAGAACTTAATCTACTAAAGTTTCACACTTGGTC
This sequence comes from Secale cereale, assembly GCA_902687465.1. NCBI lineage: Eukaryota > Viridiplantae > Streptophyta > Magnoliopsida > Poales > Poaceae > Secale > Secale cereale. The sequence goes on from LR738712.1 coordinate 552,687,592, forward strand.
TTCTTTGGAATCTTATCTTGACTCATCCCCAGACCACTAGCCAGGTATAAGTCAAAATGATCCAATCCCTTTCGATATTTTGAGCACTCATGCAATGGATGAGCGTAAGCAAGAAGGTTGACACTTAGGATGGCAAAGAGAGAAAAATGATGAAGGGGGAAGACAAAAAAGGTGTGAAAGGCTCAAATCAATGAGGACAATCATAGGCGAGAGAAAGCCAAATGATAGATATGATGTGAGGAGTAGGGATTGCCATGCAACGGATGCACATATGAGCTAAGGTAAGCTCTCCAATGGAACTAGTGGGGGTGCATCCAACTTGCTCGCTCAAGAAGACCTAGAGCTCTTTTGAGGAGGCTCATCAATGGAATATACAAGCCAAGTTCTATAGTGTGAAGGTCCCCACATAGCTATATGCATGAATGATAATCTCTATGGAGTACAAGGAATAAGATGGAGTACGAGTGTGGATCTCTCAAAAGGAATAGTAGTGTGCCCCCTTCTCTCTTTTTATTTCTTTTTCTCTTATTTCTATTTTTTTGTGGCCTCAATGGCTCTTTCTATTTAACTCTCGTTTGTCCTCTTTGGGATCTTTTGATTTTTTTCCTCTTTGGGATCTTTTCCTCACTTTAGGGGCAACACTCTATATATTACAAGAAGTATAGAAGATCTTCCACACTTTACAAAAGTACTCAACATAAAGAAGATGAAACTATCATGATGTATGCAAATGTATGCCTCTGCCAGTGTAGCAGGATATGCAATGATACTAGCGCGCCATGTAGCAATGATTAGGGCAAGGCCCAACTAGCATGCGGCTCATCGATCAAGCAAAAAGCATGTATGACATGAAGATCAAGTCATGAGAAGATGGATGTTGCATGGCAATGTATCTCGGAAAGGCTATGGAAATGCCTTGATAGGTAGGTATGGTGGCTGTTTTGAGGAAGGATATAATGAGGCTTATGATGACAGAGCGTATCGTGCCAAGGATTTGGATGCACCGGCGAAGTATGCGCCAACTCTCGAGGTGAGAAAGGGGAATGCACGGTACCGAAGAAGCTAGAAAAATATGGCTAGATGGAAGTGTCAACTTTCGAATACTCACATTAGTCCGAAGAACTCATGCACTTATTATTGGTAACTCTCAATCTAATTAGGAGGTTCACAAAGAGACAAGTACCCCGAGGAGGAGTGTATGGGGGTTTGGTTATCCTTGCGCATCCTCGACTCATGGTACGTGAGTGTACTCTAATATTCGATCCCTCCAAAGATTAGTGATCCATCTAGTAGCTAAAGTTCTCAACTATTTTGTAGGTTTTCGAAAATAACACGGATTGCCCAAAATACGACATCTATCACTAATAGGCTAAAGCTCTTGACACCAAAAGTTCAGACATTACTCATGGCAATACCTCAAAATTATTGCAAGTTACTACTAAAATTAAATAGCAACCTCAATTACCTACTTTAAGTTAAGACACACAACTCAGTGCAACAGGCAAACTCTCTTAACAAGATAAACATGAAAACTCAAGAGAGTTCAGCAACCAACTAAACAAAAGCTCTTTAAAAAGAAAAGCATGAAAACTAAGAGCTAAACATGACAGCAGCTATGGAAGGACAAAGAACACACACAGCAAAGATAAGCATGAAAATCCTATGTTGTGTTCTAGGTTGAAGTGGAGCGTGTTTCTCTCCCACACAAAGAAAGTTGGGTTCTAACTTGTTATGAACAGCAAGCAAAGCTAAAGAAAACTAAAAAAAGGAAACTAAGAGCAAGACGCTCCAAGCATAGCACATAACGCATGAAGTGATAAGAATATAGTGGAACGAAAGACGAACTGATAATTGTTGATGGAGAAGGGGATGCATGGGGGCATCCTCAAGCTTAGACGCTTGAGTCTTCTTGAATATTTCTTGGGGGTGCACGGGGGCATCCCCAAGCTTGAGCGTTTGACCCTCCTGAATCTTCTTTTATCATCTTCCCTCGCACACTTGAAAACTCCCTTCATACATAACTCATCATAATCTGATTAGCGAGGTTAGTACCCACAATAAAATAATTTTTCCCTACTGGAAATAAAAATAATCTTGAAGAGCTACTGTTTCTCAAGATTGCCAAAAGGTTTTTGCAAAGAAAAAGCAAGCTCAAGGTTTGCAAAACGAAGAAAAGGCAAAACAGGACAGAATCTGTGAAAAACAGACCAGCAGGTAGTAAATAATTTTTTCGGGGCACTTCTGCAACTCAAATCAAAAAACTCAGAACAGACGCTCGAAAGCCAATTGTACAGAGCACGCTGTCAAAAAAAGTCAGATCAAAAAGATGATCTGGTGATTTTATTCGAATTTTTCTGTCCAAGGACAAAATCTGTTTCTGGACAGCACGTCACAACTTTTGAACTTTCTTGCAATCGGAGGCTAAACTTGGCACAAAGCTGAAAAGAAAAGATACAATGATGATGCTACTGTAGTAACAAACATCAAGACACAACAAAAGCAAAATAAAACCTAATTCGTTGTGGGCTGCCTCCCAAAAGCGCTTTCTTTTATGCCTTTAAGCTAGGCATGATGCAAAAAGAGAAGATCAAGTTTTATCAAGAGTAAGAGAATAGCTAGCCCGTGTAACGGACTCAAAAGGCAACATAATCTTCTTTCTAGGGAAGTGTTCCATCCCTTTCTTGAGAGGGAATTGGAATTTTATATTCCCCTCTTTCATGTCAATGATAGCACCAACGGTGCGAAGAAAAGGACGTCCCAAAATAATTGGACATGAAGGTTCACATTCAATATCCATAATAGTAAAATCAACGGGAACATAATTGTCATTGACAATGATAAGAACATCGTCGATCTTCCCCAAAGGTTTCTTTACGGAAGAATCAACAAGACGAACACCAAAAGAACAAGGATCAAAAGGTTTCAATTCAAACATATCATACATTCTTTTGGGCATAACGGAGGTACTAGCTCCAACATCACATAAAGCATAGCAAGAGAAGTTATTCAACTTAATTTTAATCATAGGATCCCAACTATCTTCTAGCTTTCTAGGTATGGAGGCTTCTACCCTAAGCTTCTCCTCCCTAGCTTTGATAAGAGCATTAGTGATATGCTCCATGAAGGCAAGATTAAGTGTGCTAGTGTGGGGATCTCTAGACATCTCGTGAAGAAAACCAATAACTTCAGAAAGGGTGCAATTATCAAAATCAAGGTCACTACTATCAAGTAAAGTGGTAGTGGTGTCCTTTACGATCACTTGTTTGGCAGCTTCTATGGTCATAGGAGTTTCTTCTTCTACGGTTGAGGTCATAGCATCACCATTAATAGGTCCAATGGGACTAGGAGTGCATTGGGTGCTAAGAGTTTGGATATCCTCAACAACTTGAATAGTAGCAACAGTGTGGTGGGTAGGAAGGCTCTTAATTCTATCTTCTTCCTCCTTTTCTCTAGCCCATCTCTTTTTAAGTTTAGCCATCATCCTAATGTTTTCATTAATTTGCACTTGAATAGCATTCATAGGAGTGGTCTTCCTCTCCTCAAGAGGAGAAGTTCTAATTTTAAGCAACTCTACCTCATGGGCTAAATTGTCTACCTTCGAAGAGAGATTATCTAGTTTGTCTAGTTTTTCTTCTACACTCTTATTGAAGGCCTTTTGGGTAGTGATGAAGTCTTTAAGCATAATCTCTAGTTCAGAAGTGGAGTTCTTGGTGCTAGGATAAGCATTGTTGTTCCCATAGGAATTAGAGGGGAATGGTCTAGGGTTGCTACCAAAATTACTCCTATAAGCATTGTTATTGAAATTGTTTCTAGAGATAAAGTTCACATCTACTTGATCTTGAGCAATCAAAGAATTTAAAGGAACATCATGAGGATCAATAGAAGATTGCTTGGAAAGTAGAGACATGATCAAGTCAATTTTTTCATTTAGGGAGGAAATCTCCTCGACAGAGTTTACCTTCCTACCTGTTGGAGCGCGTTCGGTGTGCCATTGGGAATAATTGGTCATCATCTCGTCGAGAAGCTTCGTGGCAGCACCAAGTGTAGTTGACATAAAGGTTCCTCCCGCGGCCGAATCTAACAAGTTCCGCGAGGTAAAGTTCAAGCCTGCATAAAAAGTTTGGATAACTATCCAAGTAGTCAAACCATGAGTAGGGCAGTTCTTGACAAGAGATTTCATGTGTTCCCAAGCTTGGGCAACGTGTTCATTATCCAGTTGTTTAAAATTCATTATGTTACTCCTTAATTGGATAATTTTAGCAGGGGGATAGTACTTCCCAATAAAGGCATCATTGCACTTGTCCCAAGAATCTATACTATTCCTAGGCAAGGATTGAAACCAGATTTTAGCTCCTCCTCTCAAGGAGAAAGGAAAAAGCTTAAGCTTAACAATATCACCATCTACTTCTTTGTACTTTTGCATATCACAGAGCTCAACAAAATTATTTAAGTGCAAAGCAGCATCATCTCCAGCACCGGAGAATTGATCTTTCATAACTAGGTTCAGTAAAGCAGGTTTAATCTCATAAGAAGGTGCTGAAGTGGCAGGTGTAGCAATAGGCGTGCAGATAAAGTCATTGTTGTTATGACTAGTGAAGTCACACAACTTGGTGTTCTCGGTGGAACCCATAGCAGCAGCAAGCAAGATAACTATTTTTGTGATTTTTGGTAAGGGACACTAAAGGAAAAACTGAAAGGTAAACTAACAAGACTAAAAAGCAAAGATAAAACATAGCGTGCAACTCCCCTATCTTTAAGAGTGGAGTCCCCGGCAACGGCGTCAGAAACTTGCTTGATGGCTTCTCGCCCCTCGTTGGTTACCCCAAGTGGAAGGTTGAGATGTAGCATAGCGGCAAATTTCCCTTGGCAAAGATACCAAGGATCGAATCCCGTGAGACTCCGAGGGTCGACAAGTAGGTGTCAACGGCGCCAGAAACTTAGCGGTTGACGGGACCTGCACACAGATACAGATAACTTTGCTCCCAACGAGTACAGAGAGGTTGTCAATCCCTCCGGCCTTGTTGTTTACAAAGGATCAAACACAAGAGATAATAATGATAGCTATGACTGCAACTAGGAAACAAAACAGGAAGTAAATAGAAGGTGTGATCAGCGGTGGTAATATGGACCGGGGTCCCATGATGTTCACTAGTGATGTCTCTCTCCCAAAAGACGATAAAACAGCAAAGCGAGGTAAACAAATTACAGCTGGGAAATTGACAGGATTATGTGCGCAAACCAATGCTGACTATGCTGCAAAGAAAGGTAGAGGCTCAAAAGCATGGGCGGTACGCCAAGGCAAGTAGACCGAAATCCATCTGCATCTACTACTAATCATCCACCTTGAGATATCTATCCAGAACATCTCGCTGGTATTAAGTTGCGAATCCCACCCAAAGTGTAAACTCAAAGCAACAGACAACTGCATTAAAAGAACTTTGCGTAAAGTAAACAATCCTTGCACCAGCAAGTACAAGCACCGTTGTTTTCTCCCTTGTGGCAACAGCACATCCCGTAGACTCATGTTTCTGTCACTCAAGCTAGTCATCAGGGGGCATGAACCCACAATCAAGCATAACGCTCCCTCTTGGAGTTACTACCTACTACATGGCCAAAGCAATAAACAGCAACGGAGAACATGCAAGAATTACTCAAGAACAAAGATATAAAAGAGGTGAATCAAATATATTACTCAAACACAATCTGAACATAGTCTCATAATCCATCAGATCCCAGCAAACTCAGCAAAGCAACAGCAGAAAGATTACATATGTGCCTCGATCATGTAGGGCAGCTCACGAGGTCTAAACCATGAAGAACAAAGAGGGGAGGAGAACATCACATAGCTACTGATCATGAACCCATGGTCCAAGGTGGACTACTCACGACTCATCCGGGAAGCGTCCATGGTGGTGGAGAAGCTCCCGGTGGTGGTTCTCCCCTCCGGCAGGGTGCCGGGAAGAGTTCCCCTGATGCTCCCGATCTTGGAAGTGCTGCGGTGGCAGAACAGAGGCGAGATCGCGAAAAAGGGTTCTGTCCTCAAGGGTTTCGGGACGAGAGGGATATATATGCGAAGGGGGGCAGCCAGAGGCGGAGCAGGGGCCCCAGGCGCCCCCCTGGCGCGGCCAGGGGTGGGGCCGCGCCAGGTGGCCGCCTGGGCCTCCCCTGGCTCCCCTCTGGCCCATCTTTGATTCTTCGCGAAGCTTCCTGTACGCTGATTTTTCCTGTATTTTTCCTGGAATTTTTGGAGCACTTTTAATATGGGGGAAACCTGAAATAGAAAAACAGCAGAAAACAGGAACTGGCACTGTGGTGCACTGAGTTAATAGGTTAGTCCAAATATGATCAAAAGTGCATGGAAGTGCATCAATATCATAGCAATATCACACAAAAGAAGCATGGAGCAAGCAGAAATTATAGATACGTTTTGGACGTATCAGCGCGGCAGTTTTCGCGTAGGCGGTTTGACAGAGAGGCGAGGAGGGTGAGGGAGTAGCATATTCAACTTACTTACTGCTGGAAAGGTCGAACTGTGCGATTTGACGGCGCGTTACTGTTTGGATCCATGTGTTAGAGTTAGTTTGGGTTAGTTTGAACTCAACTAACCCAAAAATATCCAAACAGGAGGGTGTGTTTGCCTTACTATTTGGATCCATGTGTTAGAGTTAGTTTGGGTTAGTTTGAACTCAACTAACCCAAAAAATCTAACTCTAACCTTTAACCGAGTTAGAGTATCCAAACAAGGCCAGGCAGTACGACCGGAGTGATGCCCCCCTTCCGTTTCGCACTCTAATCTGGTGCATCACACGTATTACGTCGACTTGGATGCTGCTGGTTTTCACACATGTCGGCGACGTAGTACGTAGTAGTAAGAAGAAGCAAAGAATCATGCGGTATAAGTCTTTATGGAGATTCCCACAAGTGACTACACCGCGTGCAGTATCTCAAATCTCAAATCTCCCTTCCGGTTTATAGGGCTCAAATCTCAAATCTCGTCCACCAAGGCATTTTGCGATTGGAGGAATGTATCTCGTACTTTACAAAACTACCCTAATTAAACTCATGCATTAATTACGTAGTTCTCTCGTTTTCCTCTCCGCCTTGGTCGCCGTGCACAATATTGACCACTCCTATACGACTAGCCGCTCTATCTACATGCGGGACATCAAAGCATCCGGGCCCACATGCCATCCACCAAATCACAGCGAGGTGCTACAGTCGAAACTCACCGGTCACCCCAGTGTGGCCGTCATGACCCGTCATATCACAAAACCCAAACCATTACCAGCAGTGGTAAAGTGGCCTTGAAGTTGGACTGGACGAAGCAACCATCATTTCACTGGAACGCTTGTTGAAGCCCTTTCTCCCCTTTCTTGAAGAAAACCTCACTCCAGGCTACTCACTTCTGCCATTTTTCTTCTGTACCGACGAAGGAAAGGTGGGCGAATCAGTAATGCTGCTATATTTTCATTCCAAGAATCTTCTTTTTGCGAAGCACCGACCGATTCTCACAGCCTATTCTTTTACCGTTTTCATTGCGATTGTGGTTTCCTTTCGATTGCTTTTTTTGTTAGTTCATTGATCGATCCTGGAGCACTAGGCAAAGAGTTGCCGGCGGACAACCCATTGGAGACAGTGATCTCTAGGAAGCGAGCACCGACCAATGAGTTGACCATGTTGGCGGGCCAAACCATGGAGACGAAGAACTCCAAGAAACAAGCACTGGCCAAAGAGTTGACGACGTTGGCGAACGAACTCCTCAAAGAAAGTTGGAAGAACAGCAAGAGCCCCACCGTGCCTACCCTAGAAACTTTGATGACCACCTATGCGAGGCTCAAGGCCGAGTTTGAGGAGATAGTCGCCGTTGAGAAGCAGTATTCCCCATCGAGGACGAGGAGATAGCCCCCGAAGGGATGGGATCCCCTGGTGAGCTGCACAAGGTAAAAAAATAATGGCTTATTACCGAAAGTTCTGGTTTTTGATTATTTGCAATGTGCTTGCTAATATGTTAGGGTTGTGCAGGTGCCGGTGGACGTCCTGGATGATTCCGATGTCGCGGCCCGTCGTGTAGACAACGCCCCAGAGATCGTTTTCGGTGTCGCGGTACGTCCTATTGGCATTGCCCCAGTGATCGATTCCGATGCCGCTGTCCATCCAGTGGACATCGCCCCAGAGATTGATTCCGATGTTGCGGTCAGTACTATGGACATCGCCCCAGAGATCGATTCCAATGCCGTTGTTCGTGCTGTGGTCATTGCCCGAGAGATCGATGATAAGAAATAGTTGGTCGCGCTAATCCTTCAGGGTAGTTTGCATTGCCATGTGTTTAATTACCAGAATGGTGCGTGTTATCAAACCATCTTAGGGCTAGTGCACTGTCTTGTGTGGGCGGTGCTCGCTACTTTTGTTTGATAGTGAATCATGCGAACCCTCTCCGAGTTATGGAAACAGATGTATCCTCACCAGCTTTTGATGTAATATATGGCATGCTTAGATGTAAGTTTGAACTGTTTATCATATCAGCTGGGATTATTTGATGATTCTTGGTGTTAGTAGGCTAGCTATTGTACAAGCTATATTACTTGCAGAAGTCAACTTAGTCCTACTAACTTTGAAACGGAGGGAGTGCAAATCCTAGGCGGGCTAGTTTGGCCTAGTGGGTTTTAGTTATATGATGTGGTACAGTGTCATCCAGTCTTCGCCTGTGGTATCAGTACTGCGGATAGAGTAACTTTGTGGAACCATCATGACTTCGTTGAATTCCGCTTCTTCATGAAAACTGGATGGCACTGTACCACGTCATATCACTAAAACCCACTAGGCCAAACTAGCCCGCCTAGGATTTGTACTCCCTCCATTTCAAAGTTAGTAGTACAAAGTTGACTCATCTACTTGGAAGCAGTGCGGACTCCCGCATGGCCCACATCGCTAGTAGGCCTTTGGCCCAAAGCCCAACTAAAATTCTGAAATTCTCTTGGCACATTCATGCACACATGTGAGTGGAGTGAGTGGCACTAAAGTTTAGTCCAACCATGGAAGTTGAGAGAGAGTTGCACCTCTTAATAAGGTTAGCTCTTCTACCACTTGTATGAGCATGAGAAGATGAGACCTAAACGCGCGCTCCTCCTCCTCGCTCACCACGCCTCGTCACGACGCACCGCGGGTTGCGGGAATGAGCAGAGCCGAGGACAAAGCTATGCACGTTGTCTATATTTTTGCTGCTCATCCGTTTCCTATCCTTTTGGATCGTGGGGCTATTACTTGGACGTGGGATTTTCTCCATGACCTACCCCGCCCGCATTATATAGTCAGGCAGACGTTTACCCTAGTGGCCGCCACAACATAAGGTTTCTCACCACCGTTCTAGATCATTGCGCCGCCACGCAAGTCTTCTCCATCCCTCCTTTCGGCATGCACCGCGAGAAGGGACAGCAGGCCTCCGGAACCCCGCCTCTTGTGATCCTGTACGGGAGAGGGGCAATCATGTTTTTGGATTGTTGGAAATATGAGCAAATTACTATGATATTTAATCCGAATAAACAGGAAATAAATCATGACAGCAGTAACACATATTGTACTAAGCATGCTAACTAGCATAGCAAATGAACCGATCAAATCTAGGGCACATACTAAAAGCATGAATTCTACCTCTTCCTCAATGACATGGGCGACAACATGAATGCCGGCGGTGCTGCTCCCGTTGCATCGTATGTGATTTTGTCCTTCTTGTTTGAGGTCGTGGTAGAATTCATGCTTTTAGTATGTGCCCTAGATTTGATCGGTTCATCTGCTATGCTAGTTAGCATGCTTCATACAATCTGTGTCACTGTTGTCATGGTTTATTTCTTGTTTATTCGGATTAAATATCATAGTAATTTGATCATATTTCCAACAGAACCATCATAACTTCGTTGAATTCCGCTTCTTCATGAAAACTGAACGGCACTGTACCACGTCATATCACTAAAACTCACTAGGCCAAACTAGCCCGCCTAGGATTTGTACTGCCTCCGTTTCAAAGTTAGTAGTACAAAGTTGACTCATCTACTTGGAAGCGGTGCGGACTCCCGCATGGCCTACCTCACATTATAAGCACATATTTCTTGGAGTCCGTGCATGGCGAGCGGACGATCTCTTCTCCCTCCCCCGTCTCTCTCCTCTCAGCCGACGCCCGCCGAGTGATTAGATTTCGGCTATCGACGGTTTATTCAATTGCAGTCCCACATGTCAGTGGAAATGCATGGCAACGCATGTCCCCTTTGGTGAGCGGCGTGCGAGCCGGAATGTCGGGGGTGCGACGTGAATGCGACGCGTATGAGTTGTAAGTGTGCCGCCTTTTCCTTTTGAACTTGCAAAGCCTAACATTTTTGTGCGATCATTGATAGAAATCCAGAACAAAATGAGGAGGGCGGTGCTTTACCGCGCGTTAGGCGGGCTAGTTTGAGTGATATGACGTGCTACAGTGCCGTCCACTTGCTCCATTTTTATGTAAGCAAGAGCCTACACTCTTACGTGGGAGGAGTGCGAAACACGGCGGATCTGATTTTGATCGAGGGATAACTGTTCTGTGCGAAATAATGGAGCACTGTTAGCGATTATAGCATGATAGTTAGGGCATCTCCAGCGCTGGCCATCAAATTTACACCAACATCTGTCCGAGGACACTGATGGATGCCATCCAATGCTGCCCGCATACCTTTCGACAACTATATGAACTAACCGGACGAAATTCGTGGAAACAAAGAAAATTTCAAATTGACCGGATGAAATTCATTACATTTCGAGAACTTTTCCTAAAAAGTGGACAAAATTTATTACATATTTCGCACAAACCGTACTAAAACCTATTGTAAACCTAATCTAAACGATCGCCGGGCCCCAATCACCATGTCCGGCCATGAATACGAGAAAGCCGGTCATTGTCTTTGCCTCCTCCTTATCCGCCTCGATAACCCCCTCCTCCGGAGCACAAGGTTATGAAGATTTCCGCCTCCACATTGCCGTCAAGCGGCTAATCCGCCGCAGATTTTTATCCCACCAAGCTTGGTGTCGACTGAGTGGAGGAGCGGTGGCGACCTACCGTGTACTACTCTTCCTCACTGCCGGCTGTGCCCGCGCACGCGCACCAGCTTCATGGTCGTGGCAGCGGAGGGCGGCCTCGGGGGGGCAGCCAGCGATCTCCTTCGTCTGCTCCTGCGAGAGTACGTCCAAGAGAGCTTTGGAGCGCGCCCGGAGCAGAGCCACCAATGTCCTTCGTCTGCTCCTGCGATAGTACGTCCAAGAGAGCTTTGGAGTGCCCAGAGGCCATGGTTGGAGTGGTGCCAACAGAAGGAAGGGACCGGAGGAGAATGAGTGTGGGTCTTTGGCTATGGTTGGGAGCTGGGGCTCAAGTTAATATAGCGGGCCAATGGCAATGAGCCACGGTAGACGGATGGACGGTTGGCACCGGAGTAGGTTCGTCGGCGGCCGTGGTGTCATTAACGCGGAGCAGTCGCTTGCACCGGGATGCCGCGCGGGTGGCGCTCTCTCGGACGTCGCGCTGCTACAATGCTGGCGCCAGTGAGAGGTCGCGGCGGGCGTGAATGCGGACGCTGCTTCAGTGACTTAACCGCAGGTGTGTTGTCTCACTGAAATGTGGGCCCAACGAGCATCAGGCCCGCATGTCAGTGACACACCAACTGCACCTGCTGTTAAGGCCGGTGAATGCGGCATTGACGTTCTGGAAAGACGATGATCGTTTCAGGTGGGAAGCGCGTGCTAGCGATGGAGGGGGTTTCAGTAGGCCAGGGCGGTCAGTCGCTGGCGTGGTGGGAAATGTGATCTCATAGATGACGAGCCTTTGATGTGTATGCGGCATGTATTGACAACCAGGCATCCATGCAACCGCTCTTGTTGCCAGCTAGCATTCGACGACCACCACATAACCATACATAACTTACGAGTAATGGACGAATCGATCAGACACACACTCGTGTGCAGTGGCACCATGATTGGTTGCTCACGATAGTACATGGAGTACACCATAGTACCCTCTCTAGCTAGCTTGTTTTATAGATTGTCGTTGTGATGGACGATATACATGAGCAAGGCGCCGAGTCATGTAATATCCCGATTCTCGGAATGTTTAAGAAAAAGTTTTCCAAAATCCAGGACGAGAAAATTTCATTTGTTTCATTTGTTAACAAAGCTTAAATTGGACATTTATAATTTGGAGGATTTGATTTGAACTAATGCCAACCTAAATTAGAATTTGATTTTACTTCTTTTCTTTTAGTCAGGCTTTATTTTCTTTTCATCGGTGTTTTAAAATGGAACGTTTCGATTTTTTTTGGTGTTTCTGATATTCATTTGGCTTTGATTGACCGTTATTCATTTTTGGGTTTCCCTAAAAGGGACTCGACTTATTTTCTTCCTATCAAACTCCGGACATTTCCCTATCCATCTCTCTCTCTCTTCTGTGAGTATCTTATTTTTTTACCCTCGAATAGCCAATTCCATCTCTTGCTTCTATGTTCATTTTCTATATCTCTTTCTAATGGGTGCAGCCCAACTCATCTCTTCTTTTTGTTTATTCCTCCAATCAAATGGACCTAGTCCATTTTTTTTCTCTTTCTCTAGTCCATATTTTTTTCTCTTTCTTTCCTAGGCCGCAGCCCAACTAGTCCCTATTTTTTCCTTCTTCCCTTGCTTCCTCACGGGCCTGGCAGATCTGGCCCATCTCTCCTACTTGCGAACCTCCAACCTCTCTTCTCCTTTCTTTGTACGTTCACAAGTCATAGAAAGAGGAAATGTACGGACATGGAGTATGTGATCCCGAGCACACAGGCTCTCGTAATCTATTCCGCTCGATATGTCATGAAGATTCGTTCTATTAAGCCCACGTGATTGCTACAGGGCCCATGGAATCACGTGAACCGTGGGCCATGATGGTATGCACTTTGACGCCGTCGCGATTTCTCGTCCGAGCCGTGGCTCTAGTCGTCATCGACGTTCAGGTCCGTGGATTAGTTTTCGGTAATGACATCATTGCGAGGGAGTTAATGCAGGTATGGGTGAGTGGGTGTAACTTTCTTCTACCTCTCGGGCTTTCCGGTTTGCTTCTAGTGAGAATGACTCGGCGGCGGAAACTTGTTCTGTTTAGGGTTGCAAACACTCTGCTCCGGCGGCCATGGAGTTCTTGAGCAGTCGTACAGTAGGTGCGGATCTAACCTTGGATGTACTTTATCGGCCGCGTTTTTGTTTTGGATGGCATAAAGATCTAAAAAATTTACCACACGTGCGCATCTCCAGCAGGACTCTCATAGAGGAAGTGAACGACAATGACATACCCCTCGAGCCTCTCAATTATCATGTGGTGTTGACGCCGAGCTGCGAGTTGCCACCGGCAAGTGCCTCTAGTACGGACGCATAGATCTATGCGGCGGAGGCACGGAGTGCAGATAAGGCGCAAGCATATGAACACTCCATTGAGCAAATTGATCGAAAAACTCCTGGCTGGACACAGATGTATGCCGTTCTGCACTCTTTGCACGAACATAGACATAAATCTAAGAAATGTTACGTGTGTAATTATAGCATAGCTACATGTGTGTGCATTAATATAAGATTATTATGATACGAATAGCTTAAATTCATATGCCTGCAGAGTGTCCAAATGGAAACAGAAAAATCTTATAGAATTGAACATGGTAAAGAGAGCATAGAACTGGATATTTTTGAGACTGAAACTTTCAACATAGAAAATTGTTGGGCCTCATGAATGCCTAAGTGTGGCATATGTTCCAGGAAATGTCCCGATAATGCATGGAAAAAATGACAGACATCCGGTAAATGGATGTGTTAATCTGAATTTTGGAATCCTCTGTTTTTCAGTGCAGTGAACTGATTGTGCACACTTCTTTATAAAATGCAGAGTTAGGATTGGAAGTACATGCTTCTGCAATTTGACAGGGAAGCGGAAGAAAACAGCAAGGAGAAGCGGACGAGAATTGTAATGATGTATGTTTTGATGGCAATTTGTGGCTTGGTTTCGTGTTGTGCAATACTATGTCTAACAAAAAAATTCGCATGGGAGGCCTCTTCTACGAGCAAACATGGCTACCGAAAGGCATGCTGGCAAGATAGACACGCAAGCAATGTTCAAGCAGTTTGGGCATATAGTTTTCGAGTGTGGTGCTTACCAGGTGGAAGAGATTAAGAAAGGGAAGTTATATGTCGCAATCCATATGGATGCAAGTCGTAGAGAGAAGTGGTGCAAGATTTCGTACAAGGTGACAGTGCTGGACGGTGGATAGGAATTTGACTATGAATGTGGCCATTTTTCTCACATGGGCTTGGTGTGCAGCCACGCTCTGAAGGTACTTGTAATCATGTGTGCAGACATGGAATGCAAGTCATATATCGCTAATCTTTTTCATATTTCGATCATTTTTCTGACAAATAATTGTTGAATGTAGGTTATGGACTTTATCCGAATAACATAAATACCAAAGAAACACATAGTGAAGAGGTGGACCAGAGACGCCCAGGACATCCTGGCTCCACGTCTAAACAGTAACAGAAGGACAATGCTAATAGCAACAACCCATTTAGTTATAGGCATTTCACTATGTACATGCACGCACTGGAGTTTGTACGAATGGGAGACGCCGGTGTTCAGGTTATGATCGACCGGTTGCTTTATTCAAACACTGTGCTGAAGAAATGAAACCATTTGCGGAGATCAGAGACAGCCTTGGACTGGAGGACCGTATGGCTGAAAATGAGGTTGATGTGAACTAGTTTCAGGCAGAAGGTGACCAAGTAGGAGTGGGAGTCAAAATGGCAAGGGTATTGGGGAACGATGATGTCAACTCAGCTAATGAATCAGGGAATATGTTGACAGGCTTATTACCTCCAGCCAAGAGGAAGGAAATAGGAAGGCTTACAACAAGCAGGGCTTATCCACGTTGAGCTACCCGGGTGCACAGGACACCGGGTGCAAGGTGTTTTACTTGTAAATTTCATACAAAGTATAGTGTGTGATACCCCATCTTTAAATGAAAATTATGAGTGATCATATGCTAGGACACCAGATCATTTTCTTTCTAGCTCCATCCCTGACAACAAGCAGAGAAAAGGCGTCGTATGAAAGGGCTGAGTAAGAGAACAAGGTTTTGCACGATTTGTCAGCGACAAGGTCACAAGCAGCCAATATGCCCTGATCGTGGAGACGTGCCAAAACAGATCGGAAGCCGGGGAGATGTAAAAATTGTGGAGTGGAAGGGCATCGTCGAAACAAATGCCACGTAGTGGCTGAGCTCGGGATGAAGAATTGATCTGATTACTGCTTATGATGTAGTTCATTTGTGTTCGTACCTGAATGTTGATAAGTTTTCGTGCATGAAATAGTTTAGTTGTGTTGTACCTGAATAAAATGAATATTTCTGAATACAGTTTGTGTTGATGAACTTGCTTTTCCTGGGGATGTTGGTGTGTTGATGAACTTATTTCATTGTGCTCATCACTGAACTATTTCATATTCTAGTTGTTGTCTGATGTTTATGCCACACTGAGCAAAGCCCATATGGATGGTTTTCACTTGTACATGAGTGGATCAGCTGTGACTAGCTCATAAGACTGCTCGGTGAGCGGGGTGCTCTCGTTGGAGGTAAGTCGATCTGGATTGAATCTCATGGATCTGGTCATTGACGAGTTCCGGAATGCTCCACTGAAGATCTTCATTGGTTGCTTGACGCCTCTAGATTTCTGGATTGTATGGGATTCGGTCGTGTGCACCCCTATTTCAGCCCGAGTAGCTTCAGGAGAGTGTGACGCGAAGCTTTGTTGTCTGTTGATAGTATGGGACACGCCGGTATTTCGATTTCCATGGTGAAGACAGTGATAGAGAATGTCATGGTGGCTGAGGTCTGAGGTCTTGTAATAGTGGATCGAGTCTTCGCGACGATGAGGACTTTGCTTGGTGATTCATGACTCGTGGCAGCGGCAGCGACAAGAGGGGGCGGCAACACAGGTGGAGTACATAGTCTTAGCTTTCAGGGTGAAAGCCCAAGGTCTGGCGTTAATTGGTTGTGCCTGGCAGTGACCTTATTGAAGGCATTGTTTTGTGAGCGCGGATTTTCTCCAGGGTGAAAACCTAAGATCTAGGATCGGGCGATGACGGTGATTCTGCATTGTTTTCTTCTTGGAGACGTCACTTGAAGAATTGAGACTTCGGGTGTTGTCTAGGTGGTGGTTCGTGCTGCAGCTATGAGGAATTGATCACTCTTGCGGGACCTTTTTTTTCTTCTTATTGTTTTTGGTTGTGTGCATCCGTAATGTCCTTACGATATTGTGTTGTTGCAGAGGTCAGGTGTAATTGGTATTTCCGTGATATTAATATATCCCCTTTGTCGGAAAAAGGGGTGGCTTCTTCCTCCTGTAAACATAGACCGTCGCATCGAAATTATGATGCGTGAAGCAAGCCATCACGTTGATAAAAGAAAGTTAGTACGCGGCGGAATGTTGTCGGAATCGCTCTGGTCGCTCTCCTCGCGGAATCCTAATCCCCAAATCCAACCATCGATCATGGCGGCGACGATGTTTATGCCACACTGAGAAAAGCCCATATGGATGGTTTTCATATGTTTATGCCACACTGAGCAAAGCCCATATGGATGGTTTTCACTTGTACATGAGTGGATCAGCTGTGACTAGCTCATAAGACTGCTCGGTGAGCGGGGTGCTCTCGTTGGAGGTAAGTCGATCTGGATTGAATCTCACCACCTTACAACTGTACCTCCTGGTCACCACACGGCGATGACTTGTGCATCTCAGGTAAATGGAGGTTCAGAGGCTTGTGTGAATCAAGGGACACAATATCATTCCAGCCAGGCTGAATCTTCATTCGTTTCATTCCTCTCAGATTTTGCAAGCCCGGGCAAACTATTGTTTTGAATCACAGGTTGCTACATAGATGCTAATGTTTTGGCTTGAAATTCTTGTAAGATGAGAACGCTGAAGGTGGTGGCATGGAAGGCCAGCAGATGGCAGTCAACGGGCGCCGCAGTCTTGGCATGGAACGAGAGCATGCTTGGGAAGGAATGGGGTTGCAGGCAACGGCTCGGCTGGGATAGGATCGACAAGATTATGAAGAGACGAGCGTGTTGGGGAAGGTTGTTAGATCCAAAGGACGGAGGCATTAAGTGTTGTAGTTGTCGGCGTTAGAGAGTGTTTGTTTCCAGGGACTTATTGGTCTAGGGACTTAAATAAGTCCCTATAAGTCCCATCTAAACCAAACAGGAGGGACTTATAGGGACTTAAAGTGGGCATTTGGGACTTATCAAATAAGACTCTCAAGGAGGGACTTATAAGGACTTATAGTTGTAATATGATCTACTAGTCCATGTTAAGTCCCAGGAATCAAACAGGTAGGGACTTTTTAGGGACTTATGACTTATAAGTTGGGACTAAAAAAAGTCCTAGGACTTATGAACCAAACAGGGCCTTAGTCTAGAATCTGTGATCCAGACGGAACATATCGTTTGCCTCCTTTTGATCCGCGATGCCGACGGCGTTACTAGATGCGCGCCTGACTGGTGGGCCATTGGCCATAAAGGAGCTGAACCCACACACCTGGCGCTGTGCATCGCGAGAGAGTCGTATGGTACAGATAAAGAGATCACTGCAGCTCGTGATCACATTAGCACTTTCGGTCTCCGTCTCAGCCTCTCAGACAGGGGTGGCTTCTTCCAGGAGGGGATCCCAGGAGGAGCGACTCGGGCAGATCCCTCGAGCACGTCGCCGCCCCTTCCTCCTCTGATCGTCCTCCCCTCGCCGCCGCCGAAGGACGCCTCCGGTCTAAGGCCGCGAGGCTGACGGCGGTGGCGGGTCCTCATCCTTCTCACGAGATTGATGGCGGCAGGGGCCCATCCCTCTCATGTTGCGGGATCTCCGGCTGGAGCTCCATGGCGGCCCTGGATGGCATGGTTCTTACGGCGGAGATGGGCGCCGGGGCGGCGGCCCCGGATTTTTCCGGCGACCACGACTGCTGCTATGGCCCCGAGGGTGGCATGGTGTCTGGTTATGGGGGCTCGGTGCGGCTCACCTACTCATCTCCGCGTGGTACGGGTGGTGGCGGTGGTGCCCGCTGAGATCTCCGGCCAGCTGTTGCGAGCCGGCGGGTGGCGCGGTCCTTTGGTTCTTTTTGCTCTAAGATGGTGTTCTGCCGGTTGCTGGCCCTCATGGATCTGGTCATTGACGAGTTCCGGAATGCTCCACTGAAGATCTTCATTTGTTGCTTGACGCCTCTAGATTTCTGGATTGTATGGGATTCGGTCGTGTGCACCCCTATTTCAGCCCGAGTAGCTTCAGGAGAGTGTCACGCGAAGCTTTGTTGTCTGTTGATAGTATGGGACACGCCGGTATTTCGATTTCCATGGTGAAGACAGTGACAGAGAATGTCATGGTGGCTGAGGTCTGAGGTCTTGTAATAGTGGATCGAGTCTTCGTGACGATGAGGACTTTGCTTGGTGATTCATGACTCGTGGCAGCGGCAGCGGCAAGAGGGGGCGGCAACACAGGTGGAGTACAGAGTCTTAGCTTTCAGGGTGAAAGCCCAAGGTCTGGCGTTAATTGGTTGTGCCTGGCAGTGACCTTATTGAAGGCATTGTTTTGTGAGCGCGGATTTTCTCCAGGGTGAAAACCTAAGATCTAGGATCGGGCGATGACGGTGATTCTGCATTGTTTTCTTCTTGGAGACGTCACTTGAAGAATTGAGACTTCGGGTGTTGTCTAGGTGGTGGTTCGTGCTGCAGCTATGAGGAATTGATCACTCTTGCGGGACCTTTTTTTTTCTTCTTATTATTTTTGGTTGTGTGCATCCGTAATGTCCTTACGATATTGTGTTGTTGCAGAGGTCAGGTGTAATTGGTATTTCCGTGATATTAATATATCCCTTTGTCGGAAAAAGGGGTGGCTTTTTCCTCCTGTAAACATAGACCGTCGCATCGAAATTATGATGCGTGAAGCAAGCCATCACGTTGATAAAATAAAGTTAGTACGCGGCGGAATGTTGTCGAAATCGCTCTGGTCGCTCTCCTCGCGGAATCCTAATCCCCAAATCCAACCATCGATCATGGCGGCGACGATGTCCATGTCCAGCCGCCGCTCTCCTTCCGAGCTTCGCTGGCTCACTCCTCCGTCAACCATAATACCACCTCGCCGGCCACACTGCCCGGATCCATCCGCCGCCCCTTCCTCGGCCGTCCGGCAAATTCCTCCGGGCATGTCCGTCTGTGCGGGAACCCGTCCACCGCCCCCCTCCTCCAGAACCAGCCGCTGTATATTCCCACGCCGCCCCGACTGCGTCCTTCTCGACTCATATGGGTACGACGGGTTCATGGACGAGGGACGACAACGACACTACCGCGTAGGCCTTCACGGAGGCAACAGGGACCATCGTCGTGACTTTCCTCATCTCCGATCTCCCGCGCCTCTCCTACTTCCACGTCCGCTGCCTCGACCTCCCAGCCGACGCCTTCATCAGTGAACCCAAGATCGTTTGTTGGGCGGAGAACCTCGCTCTCCTCCGCTTCGATCTCTCCACTTTTCGCTCGCCGGAGTACTTCATCTATAGGGCCGGACAGAACGAGCGCCGGCCATCACTCGATGCGCTTCCCGACATCAGCAAGCGCTTTGCTGTTGATGGAATCAAACCATACCTCATCGGCGTCCTGCCTGACGGCGGCGGCGGTACAGATTTCGTCTTGGCCGCTTTCAGAAAGGATTCAGTGAACTACAAACTCGACATGTTCAGATCAAAGCGGCGTGCCTGGACTACAGAGCTGCTGTTGCTCCCAGATCTTCCTTCTTGGGTGACCAAGAAAGTGGGTAGAATTTCTCCCAACAAAGTGATAGCTTTACAAGGTGGAGTGCTGGGCTTTGTCGATCTCTGGAAGGGCATTTTGTTCTGCGACGTGCTCAGGGAGCCTGTGACAGCGTGGTTTGTTCCACTGCCCAAGCCTCTGCCTGATAACCGACGACACTGCTGCAAAGTGGCGGCGCCGCACTTTCGTGATGTCACCTGCCCCGATGGTTTGATAATAAGATTTGTTGAGTTGGAATATCTATATGCTATCAGAACCATCATTCCTGATTGTTAGAAGGGAAAGACAGGTTTGATGGAAATAGATGATGTATTGTTTGAGCCTTTTGGCGGCCGAAGAAGAGCGGCGGCGGCTAGGTAGGACCGCGACAGCGATGCTTGAAGTAGGCGAAGAACCCTGACAGCGTGATGAAGACCGGTGCGGACGGCGGCATTTCCCGCGCCCAGGGAAACAGCGCGGCGCATACCACGGGAAGTCGACGCGCGGGGACGGCGAAGTGGACCGCGGGCCGCGGCGCTACGGCCCAAAGGGGCGACGCAGCAGCGGCTGGCAGGTCGGGGCGACGGCGAAAGACCTCGGGGCGGCGGCAGGGACCGCGGGCCGCGGCGCTACTGCCCGAAGGGGCGATGCAGCGATGGAGCGCAGGTTGGTGCAACCGCGGGGACAACCTCGGGATGGCACCGTGGACCACGTGTCATGCTCTCTAAGGCCCGACGGGGCGATGCAGCGGTGGTGCGAGCGTTGGTGCAGCCACAGGACGGTCTGGAGCAGATGGCCTCGGGGCGGCGGCGGACCGCGGGCCGCGGCACGACGGCCCTAAGGGCGACGCAGCGGTGACGCGTGTCGGTGCAGCCGGGAGAAGAACCACAGGGCGGCGGCGCTGCAGCCCGAAGGGGCGACGCAACGGCAGCCCGTTGCTCGATCGGTGGAGGAGCGCGCTGAAGTCGGGAACGATCAGGACCTGCAGAGGTGCGAGCAACTGACGGGCCAGGTCGGTCGCGGGGCAGTGATGAGGCGGATCGCGGCGGAAAGTAGGTGATCAAACTGATCGCGCGCGCGGTCGGGGATGTCGCTCGGTGGGGGCGGGGTGGCGGCGGAGTCCGAGATGAAGCCGGCGAGGACGGACAGCATGGGACGTCGTGCAACCGGCACCCGGGCGGCCAAAGCTGCGTCGGCGCCTGGGCAGCGAGGCCCTAAGCGACCAACATAGTAGCAGCGCCTGAGTTGATACAGTCGACGAGCATGTCGCCGCCGGAGACGAGGCTGGCGAGGTAGACCTCAAGGCCGCCGTGCAGGCGCGGCGAAGGCGAGTGGCGTGGATAGATGGGCGGGCCAGCGCCCGTACGACGGCTATGATTGACCGACGCATGGCGCGAGGCCGCCGGGTCAGGATGATCCAGGTGTCCCGGTCAGAGCAGGACGGTGACAGCCGGCGCAGGGCGACGGGCGGGCCGGCTGTGATGCCCCGATTTGACCGTACACTAATCATGCACGCAAATGTGTACGACCAAGATCAGGGACTCACTGGAGGATATCACAACACAATTCTAGACACAATTAAAATAATACAAGCTTTATATTACAAGCCAGAGGCCTCGAGGGCTCGAATACATAAGCTCGAATACACAAGAGTCAGCGGAAGCAATAATATCAGAGTACAGACATAAGTTAAACAAGTTTTCCTTAAGAAGGCTGGCACAAAACAACACGATCGAAAAGGCAAGGCCTCCTGCCTGGGACCTCCTAACAACTCTAGGTCATCAGCTGTCTCACGTTGTAGTAGGCTCCGTCGGGGTAGTAGCAGTCGTCAAGGGTGGCTTCTGGCTCCTGGACTCCGCCATCTGGTTGCATCAATCAGAAAGAAGAAAGAAGGGGGAAATGGGAGAGCAAAGCAACCATGAGTACTCATCCAAAGTACTCGGAAGCAAGGATCTACACTACATATGCATCGGTATCAATGAAAAGGGTAGAATCTATGGACTAAGCTGCAGAAAGCAAGAATAAGAGGGGGAGAAGCTAGTCCTATCGAAGACTAGCATCTTCTGGAAACCATCGTCTTGCAGCAATAGGGGGGATTAGAGTAGTATAACATAAGTCATATTTATGTTGTTGTTTCAATGCTCCGGGATCCTTTCTCGACTCCCGAAGCAACATATCCAAACAATGCCTCAGCATCCAGTTCTAGTTCTAGCGATCCGTATACAACTCCAAGTGTCCGTTACCGTAGGGCAGGCTATCGATAGATGTTTTCTTCCCTGCAGGGGTGCACCAACTTACCCAACACGCTTGCTTAACTCCGGCCGGACACACCATCAGGTCATGCCCGCCCACAGCCAAGCAATACACCGCAAACTGACCTAGGCTTAACAGAGAGGTCATGCACGCCGGACTAAACCCTATGCCCCCAGGGGTCATGGGCCAATCGCCCCGGGAACTCCTGCACGTTGCGTACGCCCTTTAGAAAGGTAGGAGCCTAACCAGTCCAACCCGGCGCGCGCCGCTCAGTCGCAATGACGTCAATTAAGCTTCGGCTGATGCCTACGACGCAGAACGCCCATACTATGCCCATGTGATGGCTAGCGCTATCAGGCCAGAGGCCCCTTGGATTAAATATCCAAACCGTTTAGTGTCTTGGGAACGCGCGGTAACGAGCAGAGACTCACGATCATGTGACCCCATCGCCCCGTCTCGAAGACTTGCGGCAAGGGCGAGGGCCCGGCCACACCTCGTATTTATCTCGGGGCACCTTCCAGGTCAACCCGACTACACATCACTCGCAATTAAGCTCGCGCAGGTACCCCTCAGGGTCGACCCGTCTTTAGTAACCAGGTTCAGTGTAAAGTCATAGTAACCATAGTAACTGTGTGTCTGACACCAAAGGAAAACCTGAGGAAATCACCCTCGATGGAATTCCACTTGAGTTTTATCATCAAGGTGAACGAAAGAGGAGTCACCCTCGAGGTCCACTCTAGAGGAGTTGCATGACAGTGTTGTTATCGGGAGCGGAAAAAGAGGAATCATCCTCGATGACCACAACCAATGAACTAACCTACAAGGTTAACATCAGAAGTGCTGATGAGGTCTCACCCTCGGCACTCGATAGTAACCCAGTAGTGTCGAGAAACTAAGGGGAAAGTGAAGTGCGGTGCCGGGTCCTGGTCTTCGATCCTGTTGATCGAGTCTTCTGATAATCCAGCGGGCAGTCGGGACAAGGTAGGGGGTCACTGGTGGATCTCTAACCAGCCTATACTAAGCAGTTTAGTATAAACATGTAAGGTATGAAAGCAGTATCAACAACAGGCTATGCATTAGAATAGGATCATACAAAAAGCAGTAGCAGTTCTAATGCAAGCATAAGAGAGAAGAGAATGGGCGATATCGGAATGATCAAAGGGGGTTGTCTTGCCTGGTTGCTCTGGCAAGAAGGAGGGGTCGTCAACACTGTAGTCGATCACCGGGGCCTCTTCGGTCTCGGGGTCTACCGGAGAGAAGATGGGGGAGAAACAATAAATACAAAGCATACAGATGCAATAAAGAAGCACTGCAAGTTAACACGCAGTGCTAGGGTGGTCTAACGCGGTGGTAAACGGTACCGGCGAAGGGGGATATCACTCGGGAAAGTATCCCCGGTGTTTCGTGTTTTCGGACAAATGAATCGGAGGGAGAAAGTTGCAGGTTCACTATACTAGGGACGTGTGGCGAATGAACGGACCACGTATTCGGATTCGTCTCGTCGTTCTGAGCGATTTTCATATATAAAACATTTTCATCCGAGTCACGGATTATTTTATATGAATTTCTAAAGTTTAAAGCATTATCTAGAATTTATTTAATTCATTTAAATCAACATTATCCAGAATAGTGAAAGGTGATGTCATCATGACATCACCATGATGTCAGCAGGTCAAACCCAGTTGACCAGAGTCAAACCTGACAAGTGGGTCCACTAGGACCCACTGTCATAGACTACTTTATCTAAGCAAGTTTAATTAGACTAATATGTTTATTAGATTAAGTTAATTAACAAATTAATAGAGTTAAATATGTTAATTATTAATTAATTATTTAACTTTTTATTTATTTATTTATTTTCTTAAAAAACTCTTTTTTATTGAGCCGGGCCCCATGAGTAAGTGGCTCAGGCGGGTTTACTGGGTGCGGCTAAACGGGTGCGGGCGCCCGTGTGCGGCGAGCGTCCGAGGCCACTAAGGGCGCACCTGGGCTCGCACGGCCGCACTAGGCGCCGGCGGCTGCAGCCAGAGGCGCGCCCGGGCGACCTACGAAGGGAGCGTGCGGGGCGGGGGCGAACCGCGGGGCTGCACGGGGGTGACCACCGAGTGGCCCAGGGCGCAACAAGCGGGGAGGGACATGGTCACGGCCGCGGTGACCGCGACAACTAGACGGGGACCGGGCGGCGCGGTGAGCGGTCTACCGTAGGAGACAGGGGGAACAGGGGGATGGAGGGGAAAGGCTCACAAGGAGCTGGACGTGGAGGAGGGTCGAGGAGGCGGTGGCGGGGCAGTCCGACGAGAGGGGGGCAAGGAGGCGGCGACCGATCCGACGAGGGCAGCGGCGGCGTCGAGTGGCGGTGTCGTCGGTGGCGTTGGGCACGCGTCGAGCCACGAATGAGGCTCCGGGGCCGCGAGGAGGTGGTCCGGCGAGCTAGGCTCCGGGCGACGAGTCCGCTCCCGATCTAGATCGGGTCGGGGATGGGAGAGGAGCGAGAGGGAAGTGGGGGTGTGCTCTAGGGTTAGCCCGGGGGTGGGAGTTAAGCGCGGGGTGATGGGGGAAGCGCGGGCAGGGTGGGCCGGCCCGTTCGGGCGGCTGAGGCCACCTGGGCCACTTTGCCTAGCGGGGGGAGGGGTTCTATTTTTTTTATAACTTGTTTTCTCTTTTTGTAACTTCTGTTTTTATTTTAGTTTCAAAATACTTTAGCCGTACAAAAGATACAACTAGCACCTACTTTAGTATTATAAGTTATGCTACTACCATAGTAACTTTTAGCAATTAAATAAATAGTTTGTAATTTTCATAAATTTTAAAAAGCATTTAAACATTATTTTAGCCACTGTTTAAATGTTTCAAGGCATTAAAATACTTTTAGAAAAAGTTGGTTCACCACCAATATTAACAAATGAAAATTTGCCACATGATGAACATTTTAGTTTTGACATTTGAAAACTTTGAATTTTGACTCTGTTTTAAATTTTGAATTTGAACCGGTTTCGAACCAAAGCGAGTTTAGTAACAGTAATCGTGGTGACGTGGCATCATTGCCAGAGGGTTGTTGTAGCTTGATTACCCGGGCGTTACAAATCTCATCCACTACAAGAAATTTCGTCCCAAGATTTAGGAGGTAGATTAAGGGGAGAAGGACTCGGGAAGGACGGAGCTCAACACAAGATAGGTTCCTGGGGACTATCTCAATGAACATGGCATAGAGGAAATCTCTCGAGTTGAAAATTCAAGAAAGCCATCGAGAGCAAAGTAATGAGGTGCAATTAGAAGCTTCAACCGGGTAATTAATCATTCGTTGCCTGAAACAGAGGTTGAAATGGGTCTAGAGCAACGAAAATAAGTATAACATCTGATACCAGAATAGATCATTAGGAAGGTGGCTCGCAAAATGCACACGAAGCCAAAGCGTGAGGAATAACCTTGGAAACGGGGGGGTGTTCACGAGAGTTAGGTTTTGATCCTGAGGAACTGTGGGGTATGGGCCCACCATGTGGGTTAAAGGTAGGAAGGGCGATGATAGCAAGGCATGTCAGAGCATAGACTGTCAGTTATGTTGGCAACAACGTCGGTACCAAGGGCAAGGGACGAAGAGAACCATTTTCCTGCTCGTTGAACGAGGAGGACCAATAGGTAAGGTTCTCGTCCATCGGTGGTTACCGTAATGTTATCAACAATAGTACCAGGGTCTTACTGACAGAGTTGTACACCAAGGTGAAGCAGAAAATTATTACTACTTAGAGCAAAGAAAGGTTAAACAAACAAATGGAAAGGAAAATGTGTTTAAACACAATGAATAGGAGTAAATCATCCCCAAGATTAAGCAGGGCATGATACACGTGTCAGGAGATCAAAGTCATGACCATATAGATAAAAGGGGTAAGAAGAATTATGATATGTACCCACACAACATTGTTGGATAGTTGATCAAGAACATTTGGCATTGCGCTTACAATGATCTTGTGGATCTTTGGACTACCACAGACATGCTTTGAGATAGCCCCGACGTGGTCTTCAAGCAAAGGTCAGATTTTGGATACACCAGGATCCATCGGAAACAACTTATAAAATAAGTCATACAATTTCAGCAAGGGAAGATGAGGATGAGGCCGACGGGCTCAAAAACAATTCCTCGAGATTTCTACTAGACATGAATTTCTACATTTAAGTGAACAAGATGAAAACATTGGACATACCATAGTATGTTAGAGGAGAACAACCATAAGTAAACCTTGAGTGGAACGCGCACTTGGAAAATGGGCTAGGTAGCACGATCAATGTTATAATGGTGATTCAATAACCAAAGGACCGAGAATGAGACTATCGTCCATTCACTTCAAATCAATAGGGTTGCTAGAAGTTTTGAATTCGTACGTGATACTTCAATTGTCGGGTTTCCGGTTAGAAACCACAAGGGGACCAAGGAATGAACGGGTATGGCAAGAAGTATCACATGTATCAAGAATTCTTAAGAGGTGGTGAAATTCTCATGACATTCTTGACATAATAGAAGGTAATACTCCAAGGTAAAGAACAATGTTGGATAGCAAGGATCTCAAGGTATAACACGAAACACGAAAAAGTTTCTGTTGGAGGGAAGGCAATAATGTTGTCGATGATAACTCAAATCATCGAGGGGAGTAAGGATGGTATTTCTCATCGTGAATTCAATTGATAACCTGGAAGAGCTCGGAATATCACTAATGATCACGACACAGTTGTCGAGAGATTTCATGAAGATGTAATCAATCGGCGATGACATCAAGTCAAATGAATGAGGGAGCGAAAGGTTATTGAAACCACTAGTACAATACAACCTTGAAATCAAGCTAGCTGTTCAAAGCGAAATGATATGCCGAGGAAGATTGGCGTAAGCTTAGCTCATTGCCGAAATTTTGCTCCGGGAAGAAGGACCAGGTATCACAGTTAAAAAGATGCACGATAATGAGATAGCCGACCAGGCTAGATATGACTTGAAGAATTAATAAACTCGTAAGCAATGGAGATTACTTAAAGCTATAGAATCGGAGTGCGGAATTGAATCATTTATCGATGTCCTTGAGTGTCTAACAACTCAGAACCCGGGGAAAACTGGAATCGGTGAGAAGTAATACTTGTAGAACTCATAAGAAGTAATATGGTTCTGTGACATTATCGAGACGCCACGGGGTAATACTCGATGGTAGATCATCATAAAGGTTGGACAGGTGCATGGACCTCTAGAGGACAAGTGACTTAACTTGTCCGAGGAATAATATTTAAAGGAGAGCATGGTCGGAACCAGGATTGCAAAGGCCAAATCCATGATATAAGATGAACTTATATCAAGGGGATAATTAATTTTAAGAGAAGGCTTAATGATAAGATTTACATCGTCTCCATGGGCATGAATAGAAAGTTCAAGGTTGACTCCCACTTCTTCAAGGCATAAGCCTTCATTCACTGCTCTATTAAAAATGAATTGATTGTGAAGACTTGCCTAGTGAATTACCAGAGGTGTATGAACCTTGGAAAACTTTCGGGTTCACACAGATTAAGGAAGGCATAAGTTCAACCCATCGGGGCATCTTAGACTCATACTGCGCAACTTCAGGAGAAAATTATACAAGCTCGAAAGCAGAGCATGGTTGAGAAAGCAGATGATATATTTTACCCAAGGCATTATATATCATGGCAGAACTCACAAGGTATTAGAATATAAAGGACGTTGTCGGATAAAATCCAACAAAGGACCTGGTGGTCTACAAGGGGTCCGATGTGAGCTTCGGTACTCAACCAGAAGAAGAAAGAATACAGAGAGATTAGTTTATAGAAACAACTAACTAATTCAAAACTCAAATGCAAAGGAGTTATGATTTCCTAATCAAGCGATCAGAAACAACCGCTCTGATTAAGGATGGGTAAGTTGAAATGACTTAGGGGTACAATCGACAACAATTTGATTGGTCAAGAACCAGCTCATATTCGGAATGACGTCTGAGCTAGAAGAATAAATTCTAGTTTGACTAATGATTGCGAGTATTTGCAACCTATTGAATCAATAAGATCAGAAAGTCAATCACAAAGGATTTTAATGAATATTGATATACATATGGAATTAACCATAATGCAAGCAGGTAAAACTTTCTAGAGCAATAGGTTGCTGAGGATTTCGGAAGATTGAGTAGCGTCTCGAAGACCTTTGTGAAACGCATGAAAAACTGGGGATGAACGAATTCCCAGTAAGTGTGAGGAATTATTCATACATGTATTCATGCGGAAAAGGAACTGCAAGGCAGCAGACACCAAGGATTCTCGTAATATGTGAAGTATTTCAGGGTATCTTGTAATAACAAGAACAATTGAAATGAAGCTATGGACGACAAGTGTATGCAGCTATCCTTAGGGATTTATCGGTGATATGGAATTGTAACGGTGAAGGGCACAAAGTCTCGAGAGAACATCATCGAGTATCTTCAGACTCTTCTGGTAGAGCAGGCCATTATCTTGAATGAAGGGCTCTCCGAGAAAAGTATTGACGAGCACCTAGAGATTAGAGTCAGCAAAACCATTTAACCCGAATAGAAGAGAGATCAGAATTC
This sequence comes from Secale cereale, assembly GCA_902687465.1. Taxonomy (NCBI): domain Eukaryota; kingdom Viridiplantae; phylum Streptophyta; class Magnoliopsida; order Poales; family Poaceae; genus Secale; species Secale cereale. The sequence goes on from LR738712.1 coordinate 552,716,273, forward strand.
CAGAGTATAGATGAGGAGTAAAAGATTATAATACCACCCAATGGCGACGTGGGCCCGTAAGCCACACAGCCATGTTAGTAAAAGTTTTGCAATGACTAGACTCGACTTTGGCCAAGGAGTTGGAAAGGGGGGGTTCCTACAGGCAGTCGGCTCTGATACCAACTTGTGACGCCCCCGATTTGACTGTACACTAATCATGCACGCAACTGTGTACGACCAAGATCAGGGACTCACTGGAAGATATCACAACACAACTCTAGACACAATTAAAATAATACAAGCTTTATATTACAAGCCAGGGGCCTCGAGGGCTCGAATACATAAGCTCGAATAAACAAGAGTCGGCGGAAGCAATAATATCAGAGTACAGACATAAGTTAAACAAGTTTGCCTTAAGAAGGCTAGCACAAAACAACATGATCGAAAAGGCAAGGCCTCCTGCCTGGGACCTCCTAACTACTCCTGGTCGTCAGTTGTCTCCACGTAGTAGTAGGTTCCGTCGGGGTAGTAGCAGTCGTCAAGGGTGGCTTCTGGCTCCTGGACTCCGCCATCTGGTTGCATCAACCAGAAAGAAGAAAGAAGGGGGAAAAGGGGGAGCAGAGCAACCGTGAGTACTCATCCAAAGTACTCGCACGCAAGGATCTACACTACATATGCATCGGTATCAATTAAAAGGGTAGCATCTGTGGACTAAGCTGCAGAAAGACAGAATAAGAGGGGGAGAAGCTAGTCCTATCGAAGACTAGCATCTTCTGGAAACCATCATCTTGCAATAACAGGGGGAGTAGAGTAGTATAACATAAGTCATATTTATGTTGTTGTTTAAACGCTCCAGGATCCTTTCTCGACTCCCGAAGCAACATATCCAAACAATGCCTCAGCATCCAGTTCTAGTTGTAGCGATCGAGATACAACTCCAAGTGTCCGTTACCGTAGGACAGGCTATCGATAGATGTTTTTTTCCCTGCAGGGGTGCACCAACTTACCCAACACGCTTGCTTAACTCCGGCCGAACACACCATCAGGTCATGCCCGCCCTCGGCCAAACAATACGCCGCAACCCGACCTAGGCTTAATAGAGAGGTCATGCACACCGGACTAACTCTATGCCCCCAGGGGTCATGGGCCAATCGCCTCGAGGACTCCTGTACGTTGCGTACGCGGCCTGTGAGTAGACCTAGCAATCTCCTTTAAAAAGGTAGGAGACTAACCAGTCCAACCCGGCGCGCGCCGCTCAGTCGCAATGACGTTAGTTAAGCTTCGGCTGATGCATACGACGCAGGACGCCCATACTATGCCCACGTGATGGTTAGCGCTATCAGGCCAGAGGCCCCTTGGATTAAATATCCAAACCATTTAGTCTCTTGGTAACGCGCGGTAACGAGCAGAGACTCACGATCATGTGACCCCATCGCCCTGTCTCGAGGACTGGCGGCAAGGGCGAGTGCCCGGCCACGCCTCGTATTTATCTCGTGGGCACCTTCCAGGTCAACCCGACTACACATCACTCACAATTAAGCTCGCGCGGGTACCCCTCAGGGTTGACCCGTCTTTAGTAACTAGGTTCAGTGTAAAGTCATAGTAAATAGTAACTGTGTGTCTGACACCAAAGGAAAACCTGAGGAAATCACCCTCGATGGAATTCCACCTGATGTTTATCGTCAAGGTGAACAAAAGAGGAGTCACCCTCGAGGTCCACTCTTGAAGAGTTGCATGACAGTGTCGTTATCAGGAGCGGAGAAAGAGGAATCACCATCGATGACCACAACTGATGAACTAACCTACAAGGTTAACATCAGAAGTGCTGATGAGGTCTCACCCTCGGCACTCGATGGTAACCCAGTAGTGTCGAGCAACTAAGGGGAAAGTGAAGTGCGGTGCCGGTTCCTGATCTTTGATCCCGTTGATCGGGTCTTCTGATAATCCAGTGGGGCAGTCGGGACAAGGTAGGGGGTCACTGGTGGATCTCTAACCAGCCTATACTAAGCAGTTTAGTATAAACATGTAAGGTATGAAAGCAGTATCAACAATAGGCTATGCATCAGAATAGGATCATGCAAAAAGCACTAGCAGTTCTAATGGGCGATATCGGAATGATCAAAGGGGGTTGGCTTGCCTGGTTGCTCTGGCAAGAAGGAGGGGTCGTCAACACCGTAGTCGGTTACCGGGGCATCTTCAGTCTCGGGGTCTACCGGAGAGAAGATGGGGGTCATATGGACCCCGTATTCGGATTCATCTCGTCGTTCTGAGCGATTTTCATATATAAAACATTTTCATCCGAGTTACGGATTATTTTATATGAATTTCTAAAGTTTAAAGCATTATCTAGAATTTACTTAATTCATTTAAATCAACATTATCCAGAATGGTGAAAGGTGATGTCAGCATGACATCACCATGATGTCAGCAGGTCAAACCCAGTTGACCAGAGTCAAACCTGACAAGTGGGTCCACTAGGACCCACTGTCATAGACTAATTTAACTAAGCAAGTTTAATTAGACTAATATGTTTATTAGATTAATTAGATTAAGTTAATTAACTAATTAACAGAGTTAAATATGTTAATTATTAATTAATTATTTAACTATTTATTTATTTATTTATTTTCTTAGAAGAACTCTCTTTTAAGGAGCCGGGCCCCATGAGTAAGTGGCTCAGGCGGGTTTACTGGGTGCGGCTAAACGGGTGCGGGCGCCCGTGTGCGGCGAGCGCCCGAGGCCACTAGGGGCGCTGCTGGGCTCGCACGGCCGCACTAGGCGCCGGCGGCCGCAGGCAAAGGCGTGCCCGAGCAACCTAGGAAGGGAGCGTGCGGGGCGGGTGCAAACTGCGGGGCTGCACGGGGGCGACCACCGAGTGGCCCAGGGCGCAACAAGCGGGGAGGGACACGGTCGCGGCCGCGATGACCGCGGCAACTGGACGGGGACCGGGCGGCACGGTCAGCAGTCTACCGCAGGAGACATGGGGAACAGGGGGATGGAGGGGAAAGGCTCACAGGGAGCCGGATGTGGAGGAGGGTCGAGGAGGCGGTGGCGGGGCGGTCTGACGAGGGAGGGACGATGAGGCGTCGACCGATCCGACGAGCGCAGCGGCGGTGAGGAACACCGACGTCGAGTTGCAGCGTCGTCGGTGGCGTTGGGCACGCATCGAGCCACGAGGGAGAGGGGACGGGGGCGCGAGGAGGTGGTCCGGCGAGCTAGGCTCCGGGCGACGAGTCGGCTCCCGATCTAGATCGGGTCGGGGATGGGAGAGGAGCGAGAGGGAAGTGGGGGTGGGCTCTAGGGTTAGCCCGGGGGTGGGAGTTAAGCGCGGGGTGATGGGGGAAGCGCGTGCACGGTGGGCCAGCCCGTTCGGGCGGCTGAGGCCAGGTGGGCCACTTGGCCCAGCGGGGGGAGGGGTTCTATTTTTTTTATAACTTGTTTTCTCTTTTTGTAAGTTCTGTTTTTATTTTAGTTTCAAAATACTTTAGCTTTACAAAATATATAACTAGCACCTACTTTAGTATTATAAGTTATGCTACTGCCATAGTAACTTTTAGCAATTAAATAAATAGTTTGTAATTTTCATAAATTTTAAAAAGCATTTAAACATTATTTTAGCCATTGTTTAAAGTTTCAAGGCATTAAAATACTTTTAGAAAAAGTTGGTTCACCACCAATTTTAACAACTGAAAATTTGCCACATGATGAACATTTTAGTTTTGACATTTGAAAACTTTTAATTTTGACTTTGTTTTAAATTTTGAATTTGAACCGGTTTCGAACCGAAGCGAGTTTAGTAACAGTAATCGTGGTGATGTGGCATCATTTCCAGAGGGTTGCTGTAGCTTGATTAACCGGGCGTTACACCGGCGCGCGAACGACGGCCTTGAGGGGCCGCCTGTCGCACAAGGCCGTTGGGTCGGTGAAGTAGCCGGCCAGTCGCGCCGGTGTCGGATTAGAGGCGCGTGGGTGTCGACGACGGTGGTGGGCGACGCAAACCGATCTTAGATCAAAAAACCAAAAAGTAAACGCCGATCAAAACGACCGATGAGAGGGAGAAAAATCCAGAGCAAAGGCTCGGGAAAAGACTCTCTAGGGCAGCCGGCCAACACGACCGACGGACGAACCTTAGGTACGGGCGGTGCGGCCCCCGACGACAGTCATGGAGGCCGACCGCCCCGGGGGCGGCGCGCGGGTGCGGAAGCGGCGGTGGCTAGGGTTTAGGATCGATTAGGCTGATACCATGTTAGAAGGGAGCGAGAGGTTTGATGAAATAGTTCATGTATTGCTTGAGCCTCGTGGCCATATATATATAGGGGTACATGATCTACTTGGAGTACAAGACAAGCCAGAATATTTTCCTAGTCTAACCTATGTTTCCAATCTAATCAATATACTCAACACTGATGCCTCAACCATGGATCTATTATTTGATTGTGAAGCAGTTGATCCAACCGAGGTGGATCAAGTAGAAGAGTTTGTTGGTTGGAGGCTCATTACATGGTCTAGGGAGATCTTCTGGGACTATTGGTGCAAGGATGGTGTGTTTCATGTAGATGAACTTGGAAGTAGTGTTTTCTTGCCTCATCCAGATTCCAGCTGCAATGCTGCTGCAAAATTTTTGTTGAAAACCCTGAAAGTATCTTGTCCAACCGTGTGTGCTGATGGCATTGTTTGTCTCATGTCTAACAAAAATTATGGGGACCATGATGCATGGATTCTCACTCTTGACATGAGGAGCAAGATAGTGGGAGAGCCAGTGTCGTTTAGTGCCAAGAGATCAGCAGATTCTAATCCCTCCTACATACATTGTGCGCTTAACAAGTACTTCCTCTGTAACCTAATATAAGATGTTTTTATTTAAATAACCCACGGCGTCTGGTACAGTGAGGCGCGTCGGGTGCGTGCGCAGGACATGCGGGACACAGCGGCGTGGTGCGTGTGTGTGTATGGCTTGATGGTACAGTCACGTGAGCTAGCTAGCTAGATGCATTGGCGGTTCCGCTGCGGGCGGCCGCGGTGTGCGCGTGGGAGCACGTTGCGTGCGCATGGAGTTAGCTGGTAGTTAGATCGAGGGCTCGTTCGATGAATGTAGTTAGTGGCTAGCATGACAGGCCGGCTACGCATGCGTGAGTCTGCTACTTAAGGGTTGTATCATGTTTGCTTGTTAGTGCAAGGAGAATAGAAGTGAGACAAGGCTGAGGCTGTGTGTGCGGCTGGCCACCAAAACTATCTGCTTGTACTCCTTCTTCTTACTCCGTCCGTAGCGAGAAAGAGCTTCTCCAACATTTGGTATCAAAGCTTCGGTGCGATCCTACCAGCGGCCATGGCGCTCATTCCACACAGCGGCAGTGCGGGCGCGATGTCGTTGCAGCTGTCGCCATTGACGACGACAAGCTATACCTCCTGGGCAATCAAGGCAGAGGCTATCCTTGACGCCCAGGGGCTCTGGAGTGCGGTGGCTCCGGCGGAGGGCACGGCGGTCGAAGTCGGGAAGAGCAAGACGGCTCAGGGCGGCGATGTTGGGCGAGCTGCCAGAGGATTTGCTGATGCAAGTGGAACCGAAGCCAACCGCGAATGAGGTATGGGACTCCCTCAAGGTTCGCTTTGTCGGCATCCATCGGGTGCAGGCGGCGAGGCTCGGGATGCTGCGCGGCGCGTTCGATCGCCTGCGAATGGACGACGGCGACGAGCTGGACGAGTACGCTGGGAGGGTCAGCGGGATGGTGGCGAGGTACGCGGTGCTCGGGTCGACGCTCGACGACAGCGCCATGCTGAAGAAGTTGCTCGACACCATGCTGGACCGCTTGTACGTCGCGGTAGCCGGAATCGAGCAATTCTGCAACGTGGGGGAGATGGCGTTCAAGGAGGCGCTCGTAAGGCTCAAGGCGTTCGAAGAAAGGACGCGGCGGCGACCACGCGGACGGGCAGCTGATGATGACGGCGGCACAGTGGGCGGCTCGGCAGCGACGTCACGGTGGACGCGGCTTTGGCGACCACGATGATAACGGTGCGGCGAGCACAACGTCGGGCAACGAAGGCAAGCGTCGTGGACGCAGCTACAAATGCAGGAAGCACGGGCACTTCCGGCGCGAGTGCCCGCAGCTGCGGAAAGGACCGGCAGCGGAGCAGGCTGATGTGACCCCAAATGTCCTCATTAAAAACATTGTTAGTAAGGTGAACCAGAGAAATACCAAAAAGTATATAGTTCCTGCCAGACGCTATGAGAAAAAGAAACGAGCTACTGATGTACATTGCAGCAAGACAATAACACATATTTTCACTGGATATGTTCCTGTCCAACTTGTTGCACCGGAGGATGTCCAGCCACGTTTCAGAACTCCATGCAGGCAAACACATCTACGTGAGCATTCAATGGAGCAGTGCTAGCTTGTTTTGGCCTTTTGTGATCAGTGTGCCGTATTTTTAAATTAGTTAATTAGTGATGAAATAAGATAGGAGAGAGAGTTAGAGCAGTAGTAATACGTGGTTGTGGTCAGGTCGACTCCAACTAGTATTAAGGAGTCCAGGTCGGTTGTACCTAGTGCCTGCGTGCATTATTAAAAGGGCCAGCCTATCAAGCAGGTTAGTTTTGAGTTAATTCCAAACAGAGGATAAACCGCCAGGTTCCGGCGGCACGCTTCAATCAAGAATCCCATCTAGGGCTTGTGTTTCTTGGCAAGGAGATTAGACGGCGCGCCCTCTAATTTACTGCCGATTCTAGTAGAATCGCCCATGTGCTTCTTCTACATGAAGACGTATGTGTAGTTCTCGCCGGTTTGCATCTACCTGATCGTAATATAAGCCTGCGTTTGATCCGTCTATTATTTGGCGTAGGCTGGATATTGGACTTGGAGTTGCTGAGTTTGTACTATGAAAGTTTTTGGGAAAAATATTCGCGTGGTCGATTTTCTGTCGACGGTCGCATCACAGGCTCTCCTGGCCGACGCCAATGTCGACGACGACGGACTCCTCTAGGCGGTGGTTTAGGAGGTGTGTTTTGAAATAAGCCACGGTGTCTGATGCGGCCGGGCGCGTCGAATGCGCGCGCGAGACGTGCGGGACGCGGCGGCGTGGCTTGTATGTATGGCTTGATGGTACAGTCACGTGAGCTAGCTAACTAGATGCATTGGCAGTTCCGTTGCGGGCGGCCGCGTTGTGCGCGTGGGAGCGCGTTGCGTGCGCATAGAGTTAGCTGGTAATTAGATCGAGGGCTCGTTCGCTGAATGCAGTTAGTGACTAGAGTCAATTGTAAGAAACCACCACATATGCGGCTAGGTTTGCAAGAAACCACCAACTCATTAATCTGTTGCAGAAAACATCAAAAAAATTGTTAAGTCGTTGCAAAAAACACTGATCGGGTTATTTGACCCGTTTAATCACTTTCTGACAAGTGGGGCCGGTTTGTAAGGAGCTTAACTGGCTAAAAATTAGCACACACACCCCTAGATATTTACAGAAAACGCAATCAGGACCTCGGTGTGGACAACCGCGACGCACTGGCCTTGCCGTCCAGTACGCACGGAGACGCCCTCGCCGGCGTCGGAGACGGCTATGGCCGCGGCAGATGACGAGGAGGCGGCTGGGGTGCGCGCGTTTCCAAGGCATTGGCCTGCCGGTGCTGCAGCGATGGTGGCGGTCGGGTCAGCGACATGGAGTACGCAGTGGGGGCCGAAGCAGAGGAGCATCACCCTCCTCCTCTGATGTGTTCAAGGGCGGGGTTGGAGGGGGGGGTGACAAGATGAGTCCACCTGCTCGACTTCCCGTCGCCCTCTTCCACAAAGGAGGACGAGCTCAATCCAGAGGCCCCTCCAGCACTTCTGCAGCTGCGGCGTCCACACGAGGTGCGGCCGCTTGAGGGTCCTGGCCGACTCCTTCCTATTGCCGCTGCTGGAGCCGGCGACCAACGATGTGCCACCGTTCATCTCCTAGCCGCATGCGCCGCCGCTGAGCAGGCCGCCCCCGTGCGTGGGGATGTCGAAAGCAGCGGCGAGATCGCGGGTGATGAGGACTGTGCGGCATGAGCTCGTCCGGCGTCGGCATGTCCTCTTCAAAGCGTGTGAACCAGCTGGGCTCCTCCTCCTCGCTCATCCACCAACCTGGAGCAGAGCGGCGGCGGCGCAGAGTGGATAGGGCATTGGTGTTTCATGGGGAGGGTCTGATTGCTTTTCTTTTTTAGATCTGGGGGTGTATGTGTTTTTTTTGCTAAGTCAATTCCTTACAATCTGACCCCACTTGTAAGAAAGCCATTAAACGGGCCAAATCACCCGATCAGTGTTTTTTGCAACGACTTAACAAATTTTTCGATGTTTTCTGCAACGGATTAACGAGTTGATGGTTTCCTGCAAACCTAGCCGTAAATGTGATGGTTTCTTGCAATTAACTCTAGTGGCTAGCATAACGGGCCGGCTACGCATGCGTAAGTCTGCTACTTAAGAGTTTTACCATGTTTGCTTGTTAGTGCAAGCAGAATAGAAGTGAGACAAGGCCGAGGCTGTGTGTACGGCTGGCCATCGAAACTATCTGCATCTACTCCTTCGTCTTACTCCGTCCGTCGCGAGAGAGAGCTGCTCCAACAGTTTTAGATTATTAAAGTAGTGATCTAAAGCATCTTAAATTTGTTTACAGAGGGAGTATCTGCATAATGAATCAGGTAACTATGACTATTCTTTTTATTTATTTATGATTTCACACTTGTCTTCTGTCTTTTTGGGACTATTTCTGTGTCAACATATGTGGTTTGGGCTCATTTAGTTTCAGTCCTGTATGGTTCTCATTTTGTGCAGTCCATGTTAGATCACTGGATGCAATGGTAAGCTGTACGCATTAGGCTGTTTTCCTTCACATTGGGGCCGTTTCTTCAGACATTAGTACTTGAGGCTTAAATCATGACAGACTTTCTTTGTGTTGACATGTTTCAAATTACTTAAGATGGGATGATATAAAAGGATATCTTACATAAATTAGTATGAACATGCTTGGATTGATGCCAAATTTTGACTTGCGAAGCAAGCCAAATTATTGGCTATCAATTGGTTGCCTACCTTGTTTTGGCAATATCTTTGAAAGTTGCCAATTTCTGAGAAGTTTTGACATTTTGCCAAAATATTGGCAAGCCAATTTTCCGCTGCAAACCAAGCATGCCCTATGATCAATCCATTGTCATCTATATACTAATTTGGCCCTGAGTTGTGGTTCATAGTTGGTTATGGCACCATTATTTATATTCAGATTAGTGATTAGTTGCTCATCTGTACTGTGTATTAGATATAGCTCAGGTTTGGTGGACAAGTTTCACTTCAGGTATATGCTGTCCCACTTTTGTCCTGTTAAAACGATTTCCATTTTGTGCTCTCTTGCGTAATAAGATTAACCACAAGGTTATGTGTGGCTGCCCCAGTACAATACTATTATTTCCGAACAGAAACGCCAGCTACTGGTACAACCTGCTGCTTTTTTTAAAGAAAGGGAGGCTGACCCCCGCCTCTGCATCTCGGAGTTGCATGCGGTCATTTTATTGATTATTCTCGAGGACTTTGCAAAGTATAACAACAAAATGTTTGAAACCGTCATCTTGACAACATCTGTCGCTACTTCTATCCATATGATGAAGAGGTGCAAGCTGGGCCACATACCCAGACCTCTCACCCAAGCCTAACATCTAATGCCGGAGGTCTCGACCTAGCCATTTATCGAGTCTGGCGCACAAACCAGTCTGACGCACTCACATGAGTCGTCGCCGCCATCTTCCATTGGTCCATCTTCAGAGCAGATTGAGGTGTCAATGTTGGTAGGTCCTTCGCCATTGATGGCACCACGACGCCAAACGACGACCTTCACCTACGTGAGCCTTGGAAGGTCCTCGGCCATGGACGCCACCACGACGCCGAACGACGACCTTCACCTACGCGAGTGCATCTCCAAGCAACGGACGTAGATCCATGCAAGGATAGGTCCGCACCACCGCCGTCGCCCACCATCTACAAACGCCACCCAACCCCAAGGTTCCCAAAACGGCGCCTTCAAGAAAGGAAAGGCACAGTGAGCGCCGCCACCGCCCAACAAAGTTAGGGCTTTCGCCCGGGAGACCTAGGGGAATGGGAAGTGAGGAGGTCAGTGTAATGCCTAGTATGAGATTATACCTCCTACGTGTCGAGGCACGACTTAAAGGCATAAGCTCATACTAGAATGATCTCAAGTATGATATCTTTGCACGACTCATGTAAAAGAGGGATGAAATTGCAAAAGAGTAGTTGGCTTACACTCGCCACGTCACACAATGAATATAATAACAATACAACATCCAAATAACACAGGGTCCGACTACGGACGAAACTCCAAATGAAAGATACCAATTAAATAAACAACACAAGGTCCCGATAGCCCCTAGTAGGAACCACTACTGATCGTGGAAAAACGTCACCCACATACGGCCAAACTCTTCATCAAACTCCCGGTGAAGTTCTGATCCATCTCCTGCATCATTCTTGGTTGAACCTGCATCTGGTGTTGTAGTAAGGACTCAGCAATCCCATAACCATGGGTATCAAGACTAGCAAAGATTTATGGGTATGGAGAAGGGTAGTGGTGAGGTTGCAGCAGCGGCTAAGCATAATATGATGGCTAACTTACGAGTACAAGAATAAGATGAGCATCTACGCAAACGATCGCAACTAGTAGTGATCGCTAAAGATCCTGAACTACCTACGAGTCAAACATAACCCCACCGTGTTCTCTTCTCAAAGAGAAAAGAGACAGTCACGGTTACTCACACAGTTGTGTGTTTTACTTCGGATCCTCTGTAAAAATTTCTACAACCGGACATTAACAAATTCCAATCTGCCACATAACCGCGGGCACGGCTTTCGAAAGATCATAACCCTGCAGGGGTGTCCCAACTTAGCCCATCACAAGCTCTCACGATCAGTTGAAGTAATAATAATTATTACCCCTTATCTTAGGGAAATCCGATCAGGCTCGGTATCCCGGTGCACAAGACATTTCGACAATGGTAAAACAAGTCCAGCAAGACCTCCTCGTGTGTCGACACCCTGATAGTAGCCGCGCGTATCTCGTCTCAGGCCACGACCGGATGGGTGATCCTACAGGTAAAACCAAACCTCGAGTTTCCTCGTGGTGGCCCTGCATAACCCCCGTTTGGGACCAACACCATCAGCACTGGCCCCCCCTGCTATGTAGAAAAGAGTACCCGAGGGTGCGACCCCCTATGCAAATTTAATTAATTAATTAAGTTGTTATTATGAGGCAAATTAAAACCAATGTTGGCCTTGCTGGAGGAGTTTTATTCAAAGACGAAGTGTCAAGGGGTCCCCATATACCCAACCGTGTAAGGAACGCAAAATCCAGGACCATAATGCCGGTTTATCGGCGCCTAAGGTGGCATGAGTGGAACAAAACACCGAGCAAAAGGCCAAGCCTTCCACTCATGCCCAGTATATAGGTGTGTTAATAATAATAATAGATATTGTGATATTCCAACAACAAGTTCCCACCTGGAACGATCTTCATCTTCACCTGCAACTAACAACGCTATAAGAGGGGCTGAGCAAGCGGGTAACATAGCCAAACAATGTTTTGCTAGGAAGGTGTCAAAAGGTTAGAGGTTTCATGGCAACAAGGAGAGGCTGACATAAAAGATGGGTAGCGCGACATGTAACGATAGCATCAAGACAACTAAGCATGGCAATGGTAGTAAAGGTATCCAAAGATATGATCATCTTGCCTGGGATTCCGCGAGGAAGAAGAACAAGTCCATGAAGCAGTCGAACAATCCTCACAACTCCACAACGGAACCGGAGCTAACAAGAGAAGCAACCGGAAAGAAGCAAACAACACAGTAAACACACAAGCATAAACATGGCATACGATGCACATCCAAGTATAATGCATGTCCGGTTTAAATATGCATGGCATGGCAAGGTGCACAAACAAAACTACGCGTTAAGTGGAGCTCAATATGCAACGAGTTGCATATTGACGAAACACCACATTTTCTTTATTTAGTTGACTCTCGTATAGTTACAAGACAAGATTAAATGTTTGTTAACATGGCAAGAGGTGAAGCAAGTGTAACTAGCTATCTAGGCATTTTAAATGAGGTCGGAAATAACAACAACATTTCCGGAAAAAAATCCCCATGAACAATTTAGCAATTATTAAAGCAACAACAATTAACATTCAAAGGTTGTTATCTTGATGCGGATGACATGATCAAGTTTTATGCAATTTTTAGTTAAACGTTAACATGAAGAGATATGAAGTATTTGTCACCGTGGTGGATAGAAAGGGGCCACGGCGACGAATCCGAAATGATGCCACACAACATATCGGTTCCGGTAACTCGTCGAGAGACCGGTGCAAAAGAAAGGTGGTGTGAGCGAGTCGAACAAGATGAAAGGTGGGGTGATCCCGTCACAGGGTTCCCACGGGTTGGCGACGAGGCAAACGAGGGGCATGACAAGCGACGAAATGGGCATGGTTCACACAAGTACTTCCTCTCGTAAATCACACATTCACATGCATTCACCCATGGGGTCGTCTCAGGGTATACCTTCGAAGCGTTCGTTTCGGGGAGGATCGAGATCGTCGAGGGAAGTAGTGGTTCATGTTCGAAGAGGAAGTAGTCGTTCACGTTCGGAGAGGTACAAGCGGTCTTCGGCAACGGTAGTGGTACTCGTTTTGTAGATGTACTTAGCGGTTCCGAGTGCTCCGGCCATCGTGGTACTTGGCGCAATGGTCCTCGTGGTACTTGGGGTCTCGGGTCTTAGCGACGGTAGTTGTACACGGCGAGGAACTTTACGCATCATCTTGTAGTCGTTCACGTTCCGAAGATGTACATGTCGTCGGGCGTAGATGAACTTGGCGAACTTGACGATTCCGGTGATGGCGGTAGACATCCATGCGTAGAGGTACTGGCAGTTTTGTATAGTCGAACTTGTCAGCCTTGACGATCCAAAACGAAGCAACACTAGGCCTCGAGTGGCAGCAGCAAGGAGGCGACGACGCCCGCCGATGGAGGAGGGCACGGGGTCGTCGCCGTGGTGGGACGACAGCGGGGCTCCGACGCGAGGAGGATCGGCGACGGGGGGGAGGAAGGAGGCCGAGCGCTGCGGCCGGCGTGGTGCAGAGCGGCTGGGCGGACCTGGCGCACGCCCTCCCGAACCTGAGGACGAGCGAGGCGACGGTGGCTGTCGGGGCTCCGACGGAGAGGGAGGAATGGCGGGGCGCTGCAGAGCGGCGAGCGGGGCGAGGGACGGCGCGGCTCCGCGCGGGGGAGCCCGCGAACTCCGGCGCGTCGCCGTCCGGCGGCGGGGATGGCCGCGGAGAGGCACGGGGGATCTGGCGGTGAACACTGCAGGGCAGCGCGACAGAGGATAGGTGAGGGGCGCGTCGGGGCTCGGGCACCCGCAGGCGAAGGTCCGCGAGGCGAGGCGGCGACCAAGTGAGGGAGAGGGAGAGAGGTTCGGGCGCTGGAATGAGAGCGAGAGAGCGAGGGAACGAGGGGGTGGCAGCGGGTAGAGGGAGAGATCGAGAGGATGGGGAGCGACGGGCTGCGAGCGCTAGGGTTAGGAGGGTGGCTGGGCCAGGACGCAGATGGGCCAGGAGGCTGGGCCTGGCTAGGCTGCCGGCTGGGAGGCCCAGATGGCCCCAGTTCGGCTGGTACCTCCCCTTTTTTTAGCAGAAAACGAATTAAGAGAAGAAAAGAAAGAGGGGGGTTAGGGAAACAGTTTGCACATGGGATTATTTTTCTCGGGCTCATAAAATGAACGTAATCTGAGAAAAATAGAAGTGGCATGATTGATATATAATTCAAACATATTTGAATTTACTTCAAATGGGTTTGAACTAAGACTTGGTTTTTGAAGTGTCCAAAAATGTTGAGGTTTTTGGAGGAACCTCGATAAACGAGAAAAGAATTATAGGGAAGGTTCTGTCGGTGAAACTTGAATTAAAGAGGCATGAGCAATTTGCAAGTGTGTTTCGGTGATCCCAAACTAATGGAATATTTATTTATAATAGCTCCATAATTTAGGAGGATATGTTATAAAGAGAAGTCACTCTTTCCTCGATTTAAATGGACCGAAGGTCCACATGATTTATTTAGTTGAGATACAAATATTATTGACATGAAGGAATGATGACATGATGCAATGCAAAATAAATAAGCAAGCACAAGCAACACACGGCAAAACCCGGAACATCTGGAATCTTCTGGAGCGTCGGTCTTCGGGCGTCACAACTCTTACAGAGGATCTCGACCCGAGATCCTGGAGAAGGCACCGGATAGTAACGGAAAAGAAGAGGTAAAACAAAGTTGCTTCTTCGACAAACGAGTGAAACCACGAACCTTGAGAGGTTGAACAATCTTGAAAGAAAGAATAGAATGGAGATGAACGAAGATGAAACACTTTGTTAGAAAAGAGGAACAAGGAGCATTATGAGAACCTTGTAGGTTGAAAGACATGAATTAAGAGCTTACGAACCAAAAGAATATGAAACTGCAATTGTATAGCCAAGGAAAAAGAATGACATAATTCGGGCAGCACTCCGTCAGAAAAATGGAAGGAATTAACATGAGCTTGAGAAGATTGGGATGATACTTGATGAAATCAGCAACACATTGCCTCCGAAACAATTAAAAGAATGGCACAAGGTTAAAGAAAGATTTCAGATAGCACTCCGGTTGAAAAGAGAGGCAAACTTGATAAGATGAGGGAACTTGAATGAAGAATACAACACTCCGGTTAAATGATAAGCAAGGGAAAGAACATGATCTCGATAAGACGATATGATGGTTTGGAGAGAGCAACATCACAATGCCTCCGGAATGAAAGAATAGCATATAAATCAATGAAAGAAATGAATGGAGAAGAAAAATGACAACTTCTCCCACGAATGAGTTAGGAAATCCTCCTTACAAAGAAGGGTTGAATGGGGTTGATGGAAAAAAAATCAACAACGAAACGAATAAGCTTGATGTGGGCTTATGGAAAACATCTCAAAATTAAGAGGTGACAACCAGCCACTTACGAAAACATTTGATTGGATTGAGATCAACAAGGAGACGATAAACTTATTTCACCGGAATGATAATGAAGAACTTGGGTCATTTATAAGCACCACAATAGCAACAATCCTTAGGGAAAGCTTTAGGTGAATTATAACCCAAGATTACTCCAACATAGAGATTGAAGGGTCGAAAGATCTCCTCAATAAAAAGAAATAATGGTTTTACATATCTCATTCTTGATAGCTTGTTAATCATGAAACATGAAAGAAATTGTCAAGAATGACATAACACCATCTCACAAGATAAGGTAGAATGAATTGCAATTGGAATGCATGTTGAAGAGTGCTTGAGCTCCAACAAGAATCTTGATGAAGACTTCGAGGATGAATTAAATCATGATGAACCCCCAAAAGAACTCTGGTAAACAAAAGGATGAGAAGTGAAGGATGAAAAGATTAAGATTTAAGCCTTGTAATGATTTAGATGGAGCTTTGAAATGATATAATTGAAATAACTTAGAGCTCCGGAAAACAAGATGAACAACTTAGAACCAAGGATATGATATGATGAACAAGCTCCGGGAAAAAAAGATTAATCACTCGAGGAAATAAGAATAAGATTTACTATATGCTTATTCTTCATCAAATTAAATTGATGACAAGCAACGGATTCTGCCTACTACTTATTCTTCTTGAAAAGGATTGGAGAGAGATATAGCCAAACTTGAGAATAATCTTGAACGACTCACCGGTAGGATTATGAAAAGAACAAATGAATTAATACGATAACAATGGAAGAGTAATCTTGAATGAACCGCCATAAGAATTGAAAACGGGTGATGGAAGAGAATAATCCACCGGGAAGAATAAGCGCTAGAGGAAATTTAGATACAAGAGAACGAAGAGATCGCGAACCGATTAAAGAATACTTGAACAAAGCACCGGTAGAATATGGAGACGAACGAAGAGGCATCAATGAAGGATGTTTGGAGGACAAAGTTGAAAACTGAGAACGAAGAAATGTTCTGAAATGATGGCCTTCGGAGGAACACAAAGAAAAGAATTCATGAAATGCTTCGGATGGGTATGAAAATAATTCCTCACAATCGAAACAATAATGAGGATGGCATGAAGCTAGAACCACGAATCTTGGAAGAACGGATAAGGATTCAAGAGGAACTCGTCTTCGGGTCTTCAAAATCTGAGAAGAGGATGAGATACACCACCATGAATTTTATAGGCACTCCGTAATGAAGAATTAAAAGGTTGAACCAATGATAAAAAAGAATTTGAGAGCGGTCCTGGAGAAGGACTGTGACTGATGGGATTCATACTTACGTCACTTTAAAAAGAATTTTAGAATAACTCCGGAAAAATTAGAAGAGTCAGGTAAGATCCTGGAAAAAGACCTATGGGTTAGGGCCCACTAAAGAAATCACCGTTGAAAAAGATTGCTTAAGAGATATTGCACCGGTTGAACTAAATGGCTTGAATAAGATGACAATCCTCAAAATAGTTTGAACGGATTAAGAATGGAATTATGAATCTTCTGAGATACCTTTTACACTCCGGATATGAATAGGAGAGTTGAATAAATAAGAGAGACTTTGAATAATAATTCCCATATTGGAAAACATGTGAAACAAGAGGCGCAACTATTATCAATACGGAAGCTTGGATTTAGTCCACCGGAGAAGAAACAAGAAACAGAGAATGATAAACTGAATCTTCCTGAGAATCTTCACGAGAAATCACCGGATAAGGACATTGAAGGAAAAGAATGAGGAAACATCACATTTTGGGATGAATGGAACAGACACCGTTGAGAAAAAACACAAGATTGGTCTTGCACAAATTAAAAGGATCAGTTTAGCTTGAAGAGAAGCACACCGGTTGAAAAGAATTTAACATAGCAATCCGGATGATCAAGAAGGATTAGCACTCCCATAGAAATATGAGAACATCGATTAAGAAAGGTATGGAATCAACATTTGACATCGAAGCAACTAGAATACCAGAATCAAAACAAAAACAAAGGATAGATATGTTGCAACATAATCTTCACAATATCATTCGAACAGAGGATTGAACGAATGAATTCCATAGCTTAATGGTACAACACTTGTCGAGAAGCCACTTGGGAGAACAAAAGATAGTAAAAACAATAAGGAGCAGATAGAACAATTACAAGATAGAAGTTTCGTTCCACATATTCGTGCTGAAAGCTCATGGAATGTGTTACAAAAGGGTTTTGCAATCCCCGGATCAGCATAGCCAAGGACCCTTTAAGATGTTACTCTCGATTGGAACAACGCCCATAAAACCACTTCACTCGATGTAGAACCCCGAACTCCATATCATGCATTCATTGGAAGAATGCCTACGAGCTACTAGATGAACCCACCTATTAATTTCCGAAAGTTCCCAGTTATGAAATCAGGTGTTGGGGATACAGGGGAAGCACCGCACACTCAACTCTAATCCTACATCCAGCTGTATACATCCTTCAACACATAACCAGTTATTTCCGGCAACCGTTTACCTCGGACCTTCGAAACGCATCTACTATACAAGCTATGGCAATACTCCCGAACTACCTCCCCAATAATGGGTGATGTCGGGGTTATCTTGCCACTAACCGCATAGGAGAGTTTTCGATGTCGGCCATCTTAAGTATTCCAGAACTGTTGCGATATATTTGTGACGACAACACCTCGGAGCTCAACTCCCCGGGACACTGCCACAACCCCTAAATGACAGGAGGCATCGAGAACAATGTTCTCGTCACAAAGACATCAGAACAATCCAAACAATACTCGCGTGATTCTAAAAAAAATTTGTGAAATTTTGAGAGTAGAAGAGACAAGTAATCGTCAGGAGTCCTCACCAGAGTGAAAAGGGATGAGGAGCAAAAAGAAATCCTACTCTCCGATATATATATAGGACTCAAAACATTTTCAAGTGTGTGCCTAGACTCAACCGTCAACGATTCGATCAATCAGTGGGGGCTCCTAGGTCGGAGAAGGCTCTGATAGCAACTTGTAATGCCCAGTATGAGATTATACCTCCTACGTGTCGAGGCACGACTTAAAGGCATAAGCTCATACTAGAATGATCTCAAGTATGGTATTTTGCACGACTCATGTAAAAGAGGGATGAAATTGCAAAAGAGTAGTTGGCCTACACTTGCCACGTCACACAATGAATATAATAACAATACAACATCCAAATAACATAGGGTCCGACTACGGACGAAACTCCAAATGAAAGATACCTATTAAATAAACAACACAAGGTCCCGATCGCCCCTAGTAGGAACCACTACTGATCGTCGAAAAACGTCACCCACATACGGCCAAACTCTTCATCGAACTCCCGGTGAAGTTCTAATCCATCTCCTGCATCATTCTCGGCTGAACCTGCATCTGGTGTTGTAGTAACTGTGAGCCACGAGGACTCAGCAATCCCATAACCATGGGTATCAAGACTAGCAAAGCTTTATGGGTATGGAGAAGGGTAGTGGTGAGGTTGCAGTAGCGGCTAAGCATAATATGGTGGCTAACTTACGAGTACAAGAATAAGATGAGCATCTACGCAAACGGTCGTAACTAGTAGTGATCGCTAAAGATCCTGAACTACCTACGAGTCAAACATAACCCCACCGTGTTCTCTTCTCAAAGAGAAAAGAGACAGTCACGGTTACTCATACAGTTGTGTGTTTTACTTCGGATCCTTTGTCAATTTTTCTACAACCGGACATTAAAAAATTCCAATCTGCCACATAACCGCGGGCACGGCTTTCGAAAGATCATAACCCTGCAGGGGTGTCCCAACTTAGCCCATTACAAGCTCTCACGATCAGCTGAAGTAATAATAATTATTACCCCTTATCTTAGGGAAATCCGATCAGGCTCAGTATCCCAGTGCACAAGACATTTCGACAATGGTAAAACTAGTCCAGCAAGACCTCTCGGTGTGTCGACACCCTGATAGTAGTCGTGTGTATCTCGTCTCAGGCCACGACCGGATGGGTGATCCTACAGGTAAAACCAAACCTCGAGTTTCCCCATGGTGGCCCCGCATAACCCCCGTTTGGGACCAACACCATCAGCACTGGCCCCCCTGCTATGTAGAAAAGAGTACCCGAGGGCGCGACCCCTATGCAAATTTAATTAATTAATTAAGTTGTTATTATGAGGAAAATTAAAACGAATGTTGGGCCTTGCTGGAGGAGTTTTATTCAAAGGGAAAGTGTCAAGGGGTCCCCATATACCCAACCATGTAAGGAACGCAAAATCAAGGACCATAATATCGGTTTATCGGCGCCTAAGGTGGCATGAGTGGAACAAAACACCAAGCAAAAGGCCAAGCCTTCCACTCATGCCCAGTATATAGGCGTGTTAATAATAATAATAATAGATATTGTGATATTCCAACAACAAGTTCCTACCTGGAACGATCTTCATCTTCACCTGCAACTAACAACGCTATAAGAGGGGCTGAGCAAGCGGGTAACATAGCCAAACAATGTTTTTCTAGGAAGGTGTCAAAAGGTTAGAGGTTTCATGGCAACAAGGAGAGGCTGACATAAAAGATGGGTAGCTGATGGGCCTCGAACCCCTCGTTGGTTACCCCAAGTGGAAGGTGTAAGATGCAGTAAGTAGAAGTGTTTTCCCCTAGCAAAGATGCCAAGGATCGAATCCCCAGAGACTCCTAGGTTCAACAAGTAGGTGTCAATTGCTAACGACGCAATTAGCAATCAACGTGGACCTGCACACAGATACAAATAACTTTGCTCCCAACGAGTACAGAGAGGTTGTCAATCTCTCCGGCCTTGTAGTTCACAAAAGGTTAAAAGCAATGATAGTAGTGATAGATAGTTTTTGCAATAGTAAATAATAACGGGAAAGTAAATAGTGTATGTGATCAATGATGGTAATATGGACCGGAGTCTCATGATGTTCACTAGTGATGTCTCTCTCCCAAAAGACGATAAAATAGCTATGTGAGGTAAACAAATTACAGTTGGGCAATTGACAGGACCACGAACGCAAACCAATGCTGATTACATTGCAAGAAAGGTTGAGGTTCAAAGCATGGGCGGTACGCCAAAATAAGTAGACCGAAATCCATCAATATCTACTACTAATCATCCACCTTGAGATATCTATCCAGAACATCTCGCTGGTATTAAGTTGCGAGTCCCACCCATAGTGTAAACTCAATGCAACATACAACTGCATTAAAAGAACTTTGCGTAAAGTAAACAATCCTTGCACCCGCGGGCACAAGCACCGTTGTTTTCCCCCTTGTGGCAATAGCACATCCCCTAGACTCATGTTTCTGTCACTCAAGCTAGTCATCGAGGGGCATGAACCCATAATCGAGCATAACGTTCCCTCTTGGAGTCACTACCTATTACTCGGCCAAAGCAATAAATAACAACGGAGAACATGCAAGAATTACTTATGAACTAAAATATAAAAGAGGTGAATCAAATATATTACTCAAGATCAATCTGAACATAATCTCATAATCCATCGGATCCCAGCAAACTCAACATAGCAACAACATAAGGATTACATAGGTGCCTCGATCATGTAGGGCAGCTCACGAGGACTAATTAGTGAAGCACAAGAACGGGAGGAGAACATCACATAGCTACTGTTCATGGACTCATGGTCCAAGGGAGACTACTCACGAGTCATCCGGGAGGCGTCCATGGTGGTGGAGAAGCTCCCGGTGGTGATCCTCCCCTCCGGCAGGGTGCCGGGAAGAGTTCTCTTGGTGCTCCCGATCTTGGAAGCGGCGGCGGCGGCGGAACAGAGATGGGATCGCGAAAAGAAGTCCTGTTCTGAGGGTTTCGGAGAGTCCTTTAAATATATGCCAAAGTAGGGCACCGGGGGAACCTCGGGGGGCCCAGGCGCCCCCCCGGCGCGGCCCAGGGGGGGCGCGCCCACAGGGCGCCTGGAGCCCCTGTGCCCCCCCCCAGGCTGCCCTTCGGACGCAGTGTTGTTTCCGGTTCGCTGATTTTTTATATAATTTTTCTGGATTTTTCTAGGCAGTTCTCGAAACGTGAAAACCTGAAATACAAAAACAGCCGAAGACAGAAACTGGCACTGGGGTGCACTGGATTAGTAATTTAGTCCAAATATGATCAAAAGTGTATGGAAGTGTATGAATATCATAGCAATATCACCCAAAAGTGGCATGGAGCAAGCAGTAATTATAGATACGTTTTGGACGTATCAACATCCCCAAGCTTAATTCCTGCTCGTCCTCGAGTAGGTAAATGATAACAAGAATAATTTCTGTGGTGACATGCTATTAACCATATAGGACTTTCTCATAGTCATATGACAAAAGCTTACTGAGACAATGATTCTATAGTAATTAAGTTGTCTCAAGAGAAAATCACAAATGACTGAAAGTTTTACAACATGAAACTGAAACATCAAAAAGATTTGCAATGAACATGATGTGCAAATATGATCAAGTGATATATAGCTTGCCCCCTTTAGTGATGCAAAACATAAATGCAAGGGCGCCTTCAAGGTTTAGGTGATGACTAGATACAATCATTTCAGAATAAACGATATCACAATCATGCAAAAGACAATGCTACTTTGGGACAATGCACATTACACTCAGAATGACAATCATGCTCTTAGTAGTTGGTGCTTGAAGTGCTAGAACTTTTTATTTTGAAACATGGAAGCAATTGTGTCAACGGTAGTAGTACTTCATATGTGTCATGCATAAAACATCCTATAAGTTGCAAGCCTCATGCATCGAATACTAATAGTGCTCGCTCCTTGTCCTAATTATCTCGGATTCCCATTGGTTATCATTGCATTGCATATGTTTTAACCAAGTGTCACAAAGGGGTACCTCTATGCCACCTGTACAAAGGTCCAAGGAGATAGATCGCATTTGATTTCTCGTTTTTGATAGATCTCAACTTGAGGACATCCATACCGGGACAACATAGAAAATAGATGATGGACTCCTCCTTAATGCATAAGCATATTCTCATGAGAGATTGAGGATTAAGGTCCAAGCTAAAACTTCCACCATGATGCATGGCTTTGGTTGGCGGCCCAATGTTCTTCTCTAACAATATGCATATTAATTCAACCCACGGTAAATCACCCTTACTTCAGACAAGACGAACATGCATAGCAACTCACATGATATTCAACAAAAGTGTGACAGTTGATGGCGTCCCCAGAAACATGGTTACCGCTCAGCAAGCAACTCATAAGAAATAAGATACATAAGCAACATATTCTTTACCACAATAGTTTTAAGGCTACTTTCCCATGAGCTATGTATTGCATGGTTAATTTGCTTAGTGCAGGTAGAGGTTAGCAAAAGACTGGGAGCGACCAACTAAGAGAGCAATGACGGTCATAATCATGCAGAGCGACAAAGCAATATTGAATCAGGCATGATAGTTATATCGCTACTTAGAAATAAACGATCATCAAGGCTTGACAGACTTTCTTTACAGTCTTAAATATGCGTGAGCATACGCCAAGTCAATCAAAATAAATTCTTGAAGGAAGATATTACTAAACCATACCACATCATAGGCAAACAAACCAAGTTGGTATTCCAATAACACATTGGGAACCCCCCAGCTATTTGAGATTAACCATAAGAAAACCTGAACTACTAAGCACCATCATGCAAGTAGCATATTTATCATAGACACATTAACCCATGCAACGGAAGCAAACTCTCTTAATAAGGTGAACATGGTGATTAAAGAGAGTTCAAGCAACCAACTAAATAAAAGCTCTTGAAAAGATAAGCATCGATAATAAGAGCAGAGTATGATAGTAGCTATTTAAAAGACAAAGAACACACACAGCATAGATAGACATGAAAATTCTATGTAATGTTCTAGGTAGAAGTGGAGCTTGTTTCTCTCCCACATAAAGGAATGCTGGGTTCCGACTCGTTATGAAAAACTAAAAAGAAAACTAAAAGCAAGACGCTCCAAGCATAGCACATAACAAATGAAGTGATAAAAATATAGCGGAACGAAAGACGAACTGATAATGTTGATGGAGAAGGGGATGCACGGGGGCATCCCCAAGCTTAGACGCTTGAGTCTCCTTGAATATTTCTTGGGGGTGCACGGGGGCATCCCCAAGCTTGAGCGCTTGACACTCCTGAATCTTTTGATCATCTTCCCTCGCACACTTGAAAACTCCCTTCATACACAACTCATCATAATCTGATTAGCGAGGTTAGTACCCTTAATAAAATAATTATATCTTGCTGGAAATAAGGATATTCTTGAAGTTCTACTGTTTCTCAAGATTTCCAAAAGGTTTTTGCAAAGAAAAAGCAAGTTCTTGATTTGCAAAGTGAAGGTAAGGCAAAACAGGACAGAATCTGTGAAAAACAGAACAGCAGGCAGTAATTGCCCTGTTCGGGATACTTCTGCAACTCAAATCAAAAAACTCAGAACTGAAGCACGAAAGACAATTATATAGAGAACGCTGTCGAAATAATTCAGACCAAAAAGATGATCTGGTGATTTTATACGAATTTTTCTATCCAAGGACAGAATCTGTTTCCTGGACAGCACCTCACAACTTTTGAACTTTCTAGCGGTCAGAGGCTATACTTGGCACAAATATGAAAAGTAAAGATACAATGATGATGCTACAGCAGTAAACAACATCAAGACACTACAAAAGCAAAAATTTATTCATGTGGGCTGCCTCCCAAAAGCGCTTTCTTTTATGCCTTTAAGCTAGGCATAATGCATAGATCAAGTTTTATCAAGAGTAAAAGAATAGCTAGCCCGTACAACGGACTCAAAAGGTAACTTGACCTTCTTACGAGGGAAGTGTTCCATCCCTTTCTTGAGAGGAAACTGAAATTTCATATTACCCTCTTTCATGTCAATGACAGCACCAACGGTGCGCAAAAAGGGACGTCCCAAAATAATTGGACATGAAGGATCACATTCAATATCCATGATAGTAAAATCAACGGGAACATAATTATCATTGACAACAATAAGAACATCGTCGATCCTCCCCAAAGGTTTCTTTATGGAGGAATCAACGAGACGAACACCAAAAGAACAAGAATCATAAGGTTTCAATTTAAGCATATCATATATCCTTTTGGGCATAACAGAGGTACTAGCACCAACATCACATAATGCATAACAAGAGAAGTCATTCAAATAAATTTTTATCATAGGATCCCAACCATCTTCTAGCTTTCTAGGTATGGAGGCCTCTACTCTAAGTTTCTCCTCCCTAGCTTCGATGAGAGCATTAGTGATATGCTCCGTGAAGGTAACGTTAAGCGTGCTAGTGCGGGGATCTCTAGACATCTTGTGAAGGAAATCAATAACTTCTGTAAGAGTGCAATTATCAAAATCAATTTTATCATTAGTGGGCAGAATTGTAGTGTCATCCTCTTTGTTTAATTCGCTCTCTATTATAAGAGTTTGAACATCTTCCCAAGTTTCGGGAAGCTTAGGAGCAATTTTAAACCGAGGCTCATACTTTTTTCCTGGAAGACCATGCCATGGGCATAACTCTCCATCATAACTAGTATAATCACAAGGTTTATTTTTTTTGTAAATCCCGTCAGAGATAAGTGGGGTAATGGAAGTAGGGGTGTACTCCTCCGATTTAGTGTTTTTGGTAGAACCCATAGTAGCAAGCAAGCAAGATAACTATTTTTGTGATTTTCGATAAAAGGAACTAAAGCAAAAATGAAAGGTAAACTAACAAGACTAAAATGCAAAGGTAAAAGATAGCATGCAACTCCCCTATCCTGAAGAGTGGAGTCCCCGGCAACGGCGCCAGAAAATACTCCTTGATGGGCCTCGAACCCCTCGTTGGTTACCCCAAGTGGAAGGTGTAAGATGCAGTAAGTAGAAGTGTTTTCCCCTAGCAAAGATGCCAAGGATCGAATCCCCAGAGACTCCTAGGTTCAACAAGTAGGTGTCAATTGCTAACGGCGCAATTAGCAATCAACGTGGACCTGCACACAGATACAAATAACTTTGCTCCCAACGAGTACAGAGAGGTTGTCAATCTCTCCGGCCTTGTAGTTCACAAAGGGTTAAAAACAATGATGGTAGTGATAGATAGTTTTTGCAATAGTAAATAATAACGGGAAAGTAAATAGTGTATGTGATCAATGATGGTAATATGGACCGGAGTCTCATGATGTTCACTAGTGATGTCTCTCTCCCAAAAGACGATAAAACAGCTATGTGAGGTAAACAAATTACAGCTGGGCAATTGAGAGGACCACAAACGCAAACCAATGCTGATTACATTGCAAGAAAGGTTGAGGTTCAAAGCATGGGCGGTACGCCAAAATAAGTAGACCGAAATCCATCAATATCTACTACTAATCATCCACCTTGAGATATCTATCCAGAACATCTCGCTGGTATTAAGTTGCGAGTCCCACCCATAGTGTAAACTCAATGCAACAGACAACTGCATTAAAAGAACTTTGCGTAAAGTAAACAATCCTTGCACCCGCGGGCACAAGCACCGTTGTTTTCCCCCTTGTGGCAACAACACATCCCCTAGACTCATGTTTCTGTCACTCAAGCTAGTCATCGAGGGGCATGAACCCACAATCGAGCATAACGTTCCCTCTTGGAGTCACTACCTATTACTCGGCCAAAGCAATAAATAACAACGGAGAACATGCAAGAATTACTTATGAACTAAAATATAAAAGAGGTGAATCAAATATATTACTCAAGATCAATCTGAACATAATCTCATAATCCATCGGATCCCAGCAAACTCAACATAGCAACAGCATAAGGATTACATAGGTGCCTCGATCATATAGGGCAGCTCACGAGGACTAATTAGTGAAGCACAAGAACGGGAGGAGAAAATCACATAGCTACTGGTCATGGACTCATGGTCCAAGGGAGACTACTCACGAGTCATCCGGGAGGCGTCCATGGTGGTGGAGAAGCTCCTGGTGGTGATCCTCCCCTCCGGAAGGGTGCCGGGAAGAGTTCTCCTGGTGCTCCCGATCTTGGAAGCGGCGGCGGCGGCGGAACAGAGATGGGATCGCGAAAAGAAGTCCTGTTCTGAGGGTTTCGGAGAGTCCTTTAAATATATGCCAAAGTAGGGCACCGGGGGAACCTCGGGGGGCCCAGGCGCCCCCCCGGCGCGGCCCAGGGGGGGCGCCCACAGGGCGCCTGGAGCCCTTGTGCCCCCCCCCCCCCCAAGTCGCCCTTCGGACGCAGTGTTGTTTCCGGTTCGCTGATTTTTTATATAATTTTTCTGGATTTTTCAGGGCAGTTCTCGAAACGTGAAAACCTGAAATACAAAAACAGCCGAAAACAGAAACTGGCACTGGGGTGCACTGGATTAGTAAGTTAGTCCAAATATGATCAAAAGTGTATGGAAGTGTATGAATATCATAGCAATATCACCCAAAAGTGGCATGGAGCAAGCAGAAATTATAGATACGTTTTGGACGTATCAGTAGCGCGACATGTAACGATAGCATCAAGACAACTAAGCATGGCAATGGTAGTAAAGGTATCCAAGGGTATGATCATCTTGCCTGGGATTCCGCGAGGAAGAAGAACAAGTCCATGAAGCAGTCGAACAATCCTCACAACTCCGCAACGGAACCGAAGCTAACAAGGGAAGCAACCGAAAAGAAGCAAACAACACAGTAAACACACAAGCATAAACATGGCATACGATGCACATCCAAGTATGATGCATGTCCGGTTTAAATATGCATGGCATGGCAAGGTGCACAAACAAAACTACACGTTAAATGGAGCTCAATATGCAATGAGTTGCATATTGACGAAACACCACATTTTATTTATTTAGTTGACTCTCGTTTAGTTACAAGACAAGATTAAATGTTTGTTAACATGGAAAGAGGTGAAGCAAGTGTAAACTAGCTATCTAGGCATTTTAAATGAGGTCGGAAATAACAACAACAATTCCGAAAAAAATCCCCATGACCAATTTAGCAATTATTAAAGCAACAACAATTTAACATTCAAAGGTTGTTATCATGATGCAAATGACCTGATCAAGTTTTATGCAATTTTTAGTTAAACGTTAACATGAAGAGATATGAAGTATTTGTCACCATGGTGGAAAGAAAGGGGCCACGGCGACGAATCCGAAATGATGCCACGCAACATATTGGTTCCGGTAACTCGTCGAGAGACCGGTGCAAAAGAAAGGTGGCGTGAGCGGCTGGGCGGGGGAGTCAGGAGGCCGAGCGCTGCAGCCGGCACGGTGCAGAGCGGCTGGGCGGACCTGGCGCACGCCCTCCCGAACCAAAGGACGAGCGAGGCGACGGTGGCTGTCGGGGCTCTGACGGCGAGGGAGGAATGGCGGGGCGCTGCAGAGCGGCGAGCGAGGCGAGGGACGACGTGGCTCTGCGCGGGGGAGCCCACGAGCTCCGGCGTGTCGCCGTCCGGCAGCGGGGATGGCCGCGGAGAGGCGCGGGGGATCCGGCGGCGAACACTGCAGGGCAGCGCGACGGAGGATAGGTGAGGGGCGCGTCGGGGCTCGGGCACCCGCAGGCGAAGGTCCGCGAGGCGAGGCGGCGACCCAGCGAGGGAGAGGGAGAGAGGTTCGGGCGGTGGGATGAGAGCGAGAGAGCGAGGGAACGAGGGGGTGGCGGCGGGTAGAGGGAGAGATCGAGAGGATGGGGAGCGACGGGCTGCGAGCGCTAGGGTTAGGAGGGTGGCTGGGCCAGGACGCAGATGGGCCAGGAGGCTGGGCCTGGCTAGGCTGCCGGCTGGGAGGCCCAGATGGCCCCAGTTCGGCTGGTACCTCCCCTTTTTTAGCAGAAAACGAATAAATAGAAGAAAATAAAGAGGGGGGTTAGGGAAAGAGTTTGCACATGGGATTATTTTTCTCGGGCTCATAAAATGAGCGTAATCTGAGAAAAATAGAAGTGGCATGATAGATATATCATTCAAACATATTTGAATTTACTTCAAATGGGTTTGAACTAAGACTTGGTTTTTGAAGTGTCCAAAAATGTTGAGGTTTTTGGAGGAACCTCGATAAACGGGAAAAGAATTATAAGGAAGGTTTTGACGGTGAAACTTGAATTAAAGAGGCATGGGAAATTTGCAAGTGTGTTTCGGTGATCCCAAACTAATGGAATATTTATTTATAATAGCTCCATAATTTAGGAGGATATGTTATAAAGAGAAGTCACTCTTCCCTCGATTTAAATGGACCAAAGGTCCACACTATTTATTTAGTTGAGATACAAAGATTAATGATATGAAGGAATGATGACATGATGCAATGCAAAATAAATAAGCAAGCACAAGCAACACACGACAAAACCCGGAACATCTGGAATCTTCTGGAGCGTCGGTCTTCGGGCCTCACAGTCAGTCCATACCGACGCCTCCAAGGAGGTGAACGACGCTCTAAGGCATCGCGGTCGGCACGGCCGATCATGTCCGGCCAGGGATTTCGCCCGAATTAGATCCCCGCCATCAGCAGTGCCTCTTGTACAGAACCGGCGACCAAGGGGAGCATGACACGGCCAGGATGGTCCGCATACCGAGCAAGGGAGGAGGGGAGGCGCCAAATCACGCGCACTGACCGCCGCATAAGCCACCGCCAACCACCAATGACCACCAGGATCCCGCCGCCCGCGAGTCTCCCCACGCAGAGTCAGGACAGCTGAGGCCCCGCCTCCACCGTCCTTGGCGCCCCGGGCTTGCCCGGCGGCGACCCAGCGGGAGGGGTTAGGAGGGGTCCTATTATTGGGGAAGAACTTCACTTCCCCGGCCTCAGCACAAACTATGCATGCATACGGCCTTTTAAGTATGAGTGCTAAGATTTTTAATCTCGATTACGCATTAAGCCTAGTCTTCAATAAATGCGTGAGTACCAGGAAAATCTGGTCCTCAAGAATAAATAGGAATCTAAATTCAGCTTCATGAGGATTTGAACCTAGGTGTTGGGTTTGTACATCTATTTCCCCAACGAGTTGAGCTAGGCTACTAAAATATTTGTTTGAAAATCTGCAGCATGTACGGTGGATGAGTACCATCATGCATGACGTGTTGCTTCTATGTTGATCAGGGAGTTAGCTTGATGAAGTCCTGACATGCCGTGCACTTGATCATAGATGCCGCGGGATGTGCCGACCTGCTGCTAATTTCCATTTTTCCCTCTCTTGCACAAATAGGATTACCTATAATAAGTTTATTTTGCAGATGTCCCCGAAAAACTCAAACAGCCACCCTAATGCTTACCAACAGAAGCGGCAGGCTATTGATTCAGATGAGGCCACCGGCTCATGTAGTTCTCATCAGGTGATACCAACATTTGTCAAGCTTGGGATACAACATCTCTTGTAAACAAGGCAAAAATGGTTACATCATGCTATATTTCTGTTGCATTTGCCCCAGCACACTAAAATTAACTTACCGAGTGCTATTGGCAAGCATTAGCTAAGGCTACATTAATTTCTGAAACGCGCTGATCACAAGGTAAAGATGGCGTGAAGGTAAAGAGGGTGTTGCGGGACTCTGAAACGGGCTGATTACATCAACATGGATTACCTCTAGAAATAGCAATAAAGCTTTTCCGGCTATGTTGCTCAAACTTTTGAACTGATCTGCAAATTTCTTTCTTCAGATAAATTTGTAGCAGTGTCTTTAGCACATGATGCATGATTGTTGAGATATCTTGAATTGAAGTTCCAAAGTTTGGCTGCTGGAGTTGTTTATTCTTTGAGAAGTCCTGATGGTATTTGTGCTTCTTTAGTACTACTGGTGACTGTACTGTTTATTTATTATATGTTTTTTCTTGCTGGGATTAGTTTGGAGTGTACTGTAATGCAACTTTGAGATTACTTGGTGCCCTTCAAAGTTGTATACTTTGACATTGGCGTGTTATACCGTGAGTCGCACAGTGTGGATGAATATTCTGAAACAAACACGGTGATTTAATCGAATATACCTTCACTAAAGTGGAATAACAAAACAAGAAAGTGTTGGAAATATGAGCAATTTACCAAGTGATTTTATTAACAGAAATACTAGATAAAACATGACTAATATAGCAGTAATAGAGCAAGTCATGTGATCTGACAAAGAGAAGGTAAATAACATCTTCATATATAGAGCATACAGTAGAACTAGATGCATATATGAAGTAGGACCTAACATATTTAGAGCAAACACTTGAACAAAGAACAGTGACAGTGTTTCTAACAGAAAGAGCAAGAACACATACGGGACAGAGAATAGAACAAGATAAACTAGAGAGATCATAGAGACATACGAAGCAGCAGCAGAAGCCCCGGTCTTGGGTGCGATGTCCTCGCCGGCCATGTCATCAAAAAGGTTGTCGCCGTTGGGGATGAAGTCGTGGTTGGGGAAGTAGTCGTCGGCGACCGGATCATCCGTGATGAAATAGCCAGTAGTCGCGCCAAGCGCTCCCCAAAAACCTTATCGCCCTTCTCCCATACAGGACCCAAAAGGTGTGGTTTCGGAGGCCTACTGTCCCGACCTGCGGTGCACGCCGCAATCCGGGATGAGGAAGTCAACAGCAGCTCGGAGATGGAACCGGTGATAAGAGGAAGGAGAGGTTCTGGTGCGTCTCTCTAAGGAGGAGAGGCCTCCCTTATATAGGCGCAAGAGAAGGAGGTGAGAAGCCAGCAACGGGAGCTGAAGTGTGTGAGGGAGACGAACCGAACAGGCAGCAGTCGAAGAGGCGCGCCGTTCAGATTCAGTGTCCACTACAGAAAAACAATTCAGCTACTATGTGACCTTTCGTATACCCGTCATGTGTGGCAAAAATAAGACATCGGCTCGGCTCATTCCCGCAACCCGCGGCGCGTCGTGACAAGGCATGGCGTGGCGAGGCAGGCAGCAGGGGAGGAGCGCGCGTGGATGTCCCTCTTGTTCTCATGCTTGTACAAGTGGAGAAAGAGCCTCCCTTATAAAGAGGTCCAACTCCCTGTAAACTAGCAATGTTGGACTAAACTTTAGCAGTGCCCCTTGCCTTGCACGAATGGGCTAAGTGGGCCTCTAGGATTTATTAGGAATTTCTGAAATTAATATTGGGCTGGGTCATAATAGCCTAAAATTACAGCAATCCCCCACCAGATCCCAGAGGCACACATAATTTGCCTTTGGTTCCAAAACACTATTTTATATACCAGTACTGCAGTGGAGACTGTTAAGTTGAACTTCCACCAAAAACTCTATGTTACACTAGTAAGCAACTTGAACAGTGGACTGGACCTTGAACTGCAAGTTTTCTGCGAATCTAGCTTCACACAAAGCCTTGACCGATACTTGGCTACCGTGGGTGTTCCCCGCGGGTGGAGCTTATGCGTCATACTCCGTGACCTTTCATGAGTTTACTAGAGTGAACCCTAATCTCTTAGATTGCGACGTTTGACAATCAGACTCATATAGGTGTGTTCTTCAAAAGATGTTCTGCAGGACAACATCTCTGCTTACATGAGCCACTTAGAACACATTAAGATATACATCAACCTGCCATGCAGATTTAGGAGAGTATTGCATCTTCACGGAGTGGTATTGATAGAAGGATACTCTCCTCTCAATTGACCAACAGCTTGTTGATAACCCTCAACCGTACGGGATCGAGATAGTCTTCGCGGGTAAGAATAACCCAATTTATAGATTCGACACACGGGGAGCCAAAGAGTATTTATAAGCTTTGACAGTTGAGTTGTCAATTCAATCGCACCTGAAATATACTTACTTGCAACAAAAGATGAGTGGTAACGGTGATATGATAGTGATGGTGGTGACAGTAAAAGTAAACAGCAAAAGTAAACAGGAAAAGTAACAACTAATAACCAGCAGGATTGAAACACTGTAGGCTAGGGAGATGGATGGTTGGGCGCTGCATGGATGAGATATATCATGAATCTAACTTGGGGCAAGGCACACAGAAAAGTAATGATCATCTAGGCAAATATCAAACATTAGGCATGTATCCCATAGGTAGTTGTACGTGCTTGTAATAAGAACTTGCACAACATCTTTTGTCCTACCATCCCGCTACGAACGGGGCCAAAAGGAACTTATGGAGATTAAGGTGCTCCTATCAAAGAACACCGAAACAAAGCAATAAACTCAATCGATACATGTAATCCTCAAATCATGGACCATCCCCTTTGGTGTCCCAAGCTGTCACTTTTGGGATCGCCGGTTCCGGACCGTAATAGGTGCAAACAACTCATAGATAGGATCAAGAACACAAATATATTCATGCAAACACATATGGTTCAGATCTGAAATCATGGCACTCGGGCCCTAAGTGACAAGCATTAAGAGCAACAAGTTGAAGCAAAGATGATAAACACCATAGTAGATGATAGGCAACATGCCCCCAACAATCTGATAAACTATTACATGATCTAACTCATCCAATCCCTACCATCCCCTTTGCCTACAGCAGGGAATTACTCACACATGGAAGGAGAAGTCACGGAGGGAGGATGGAGTGGTGATGATGATGACGATGGCGACGATCTCCCCTCTCCGAAGGCCAAATCAGCCTCCAGATTAGCCCACCCGAAGAAGAACAGAGGATGGCGGCGGCTCCGCGAAGGAAACTGGGAAAACGACTTCTGTTCTGGGGTTTTCTCGTCACGGGGATAAATACGGGTCAAAGTAGGGCACCAGAGGGGGAAGGAACCGCCCAGGCGGCCTCCCGGCGCGGCCAGGGGTGGGGCCGCCTGGGCAGGGCGCCTGGGCCCCCCTGGCTGCCCTCTGGCCCATCTTTTGGCACAAGGGCCCTTCGGGTGCATGGATTTTCTGTGATTTTTCGTGGAATTTTCAGAGACACCTAAAAATCCGTTTTCCTGCACACAATAAAACCATACAGGCAGCTCTGCTGAAAACAGCGTCAGTCCGGGTTAGTTTTGTTCAAATCATGCAAGAATGAGGTCAAAACAATAGCAAAAGTGTTTGGAAAAGTAGATACGTTTGAGACGTATCAACTCCCCCAAGCTTAGCATATTGCTTGTCCTCAAGCAATTCAGTTCAACGAACTGGACGCGACAAAGAAAACTTTGACAAACTCTTTTGCTTCATTAGATGTATATATGCATGTACTACGAAAAGAGTCTAGCAAGTATTGAAACAATGCTATGGGGACAATGCACGGAGCAATCCTTCTTTCAAGTGACCAATCTCAAATAACCAAGAAGTAAATAATATACTACTGAAAATCAAGACAAGATTACATTGCACATAGCTTGAACATACTAGAGTGGTATCTCGCTAGCCTCCATGAATGAAGCAAAACATAAATGCAGAAACTCCTCCAGAGTTTTTAAAGGAGACTAGAACTAAGAATTTCAGAATAAATAATATCACAAGCATGCAGAAGACAATGTAATACTTTGGGACAATGCACATTACACTCAGAATGACAATTATGCTCTCCTAGTTGGTGCTTTGAAGAAAGAAGGTGGAGACTCTCGAACCGTGGAATTTGATGGCGAGGTTGAAAACCCATGGTTGGAAGCAAAGACTAAACATGTACCAGAGCTCTTGGTTTTGAAAACAGAGGTAAAAATGATTTTGGGAGGTGCATATTTCGTCAACGAATGTTAGTAGACAACCCAATCACTTCTCGAACTGGACAAGTTTCGAGGAACGGCTCCCGCACGGGGACGATCACATCCCCTTAATCTCCTTTGTTTATCACTGCCAAAAGTTTTCTGATTTCTCATGAACAAAGCGTGAAGGAGGGTTTGTTTGTTGTATTATCTTTTATGAGCCGGGCGCACTCATGCCAGTTCCTTCTCGTATTAGGGGTTTGCAGATTAGACATGCAATCCCGGGATAAAACTTGTCCAACTTAAAAAGATCATGAATTAACTACTACTTCCTCATGAGCTAAAACAGAGGCACAAAATAGGAGTAAGTTTGAATAGTTTCGAGATGGTACAAGAAAGTCTTTGTTAGGATGGCAGGTAAATACCACATAAGAAGGTATGGTGGACTCATATGGAATAACTGGTTTGAAAGGATTTGGATGCACAAGCAGAATTCCGCTTAGTACGAGCGTAGGCTAGCAAGAGACTGGGAAGCGACCAACTAGAGAGTAATAACGGTCATAATCATGCAGAGCGACAAAGCAACATTGAATCGGGCATGAAAGTGATATAACTATTCTGAACTCAAAGATCATCAAGGCAAAGCAGACTTTTTAGTCTTTAACATGTGTAAACATGTGCCAAGTCAATCCAAGAATTCTCCAAAGGGAAATACCACCTTAGTATACCAAACTATGAACAATGCAATGCATGTAAATCATTTCAATAACACATTATATACTCTAGCTATTTGAGACTAGCCACAAGGAAAGCATGAACCACTGGGAAAGCATTGTAAACATAGCACTATGTCGCTACAAGCTGGTCTCTAGATCATAAGTACAGGCATATGTACAAAAGTAGAAACAAGAAGAGTTCATAACGGTTTGCCTTGTTGCTTCCCTTCAGTCGATCTTCGTCATTACTGCCTCGTCACTTGCACGATCGAACGTAGGAAATATAATTAAATGCCATCACGGACTCGAGCTGAACTCTGAAAACAAAGCAAACTAAAGAGAGAAAGGAAATCTTTTTGGGTTATTTCAAAGGTTGAACAAAAGCAAAAGAAAGAGAAAATCTTTTTGTTGTTTTTGCAAAGAAAGAACAAAGAAGATCGGGCAAAAACTTCAAAAAGATCAAAGCGAACAGAAATAAAACGGATAATACAATGGAAAAGTGGGAAGGGGACGTACTCCCCCAAGCTTAGGCTTTTGGCCTAAGTTGGTAGTAGCTACTGCCCCCAGGAGCCTCCTCCTCCGGGGGAATGCTGGTGAGTCCAAGGGTCGTAGAAGGATTCCGGCGCGTA
Source organism: Secale cereale (assembly GCA_902687465.1). Taxonomy (NCBI): domain Eukaryota; kingdom Viridiplantae; phylum Streptophyta; class Magnoliopsida; order Poales; family Poaceae; genus Secale; species Secale cereale. The sequence goes on from LR738712.1 coordinate 552,751,209, forward strand.
CATCGAACTCCTCGGATCCTCCCATGAAGAAGGGTTCGTACTCCAAGCAGAGGAAGACCCTTCACCATACTGGGTGACGGTCTCCCCCTGGAAAGGTGGTAACTCACCGTGCTCCTCCTCGTCGGGCACAACCCCCTCCATGGTGTTATGAAACTGATGCTGGACCATGAACTCATCGAACTGGATAACATCAAAGGACCATCCGTTCCTGCGAGAAAAATCAAACAAAAGAGGTGCAGGTAGACGGATCTTGCGTTCCGCGGTAGTTCCGAAACGCAAGATATAAACAAGGTTACCAAGCTCCGAAGTCATGGTAACAAACTTATGCCTTTTCATAGCAGTAAGATCAAAACTTAAATAAGTAAAAGGCTTATCATCAGGGTGTGGAGTGCCGTTAAAATACTCTAAGATAAGTGTGGCATAAACGCCACCAAATAAATCTCCCCTATTACCGTTCATCGCAAGGCGTCCAGCAATTAGGCACCCAAATTATAATCAAACCTCCCTGAGAGGGCGGTTGCCAGGATAGCAATATCCGGCGCAGAAGTGTTGCTCGTGTTGTCACGAGCTAATACCCCTCTAGCAACATAATACGCAAAATACCTGAGGTGAGGGAATAAGATGATGGAGATTTTTGACCGATGTATATCCCTCGTACCCATGCTGCAGAGAGAGTTGAAGATGGTTTTCAGCTCGGAGGGCTGAGAGGTCATCTTCGCCGTCCGCCCAACGTTTGGCACACCTATTATTTCACAAAACTTTTCCAAGGTCATGGTCAAAAGATTATTGTAAATTTTAAACTCAATAGCACCAGTATCAAGGTTATATCTAAAACTATTAATGAAACCGGATGTGAGTTTTTGATACTGAGTAACACGGCATGTGACGAGCCGTGTCAGACCTGCATTAGCACAAAGATTATAAAACTCATCCTTAATTCCCGCAGCTTCAAGGAATTCATCACATGGGAACATCATAGCACGTGCTGGACTTGTGTCTTCCAACAACTCTAGGGGCACATGATCTTCATTGTAGCTCACCCTAGAGGTCGAGGATGAGGCTGCGGCTCTAGTAACTCGATCGGAGTGCGCGGTCTTCTTCTTCTCAAGCCACCCCTTTGCCCTTCCTAACAAACTCATTTCTGAAATTTTTGGCAAATTACAAAAACAAGGATTTAAACAAAGTGGATTAAGGCAAACTACTCAACTCACTTACCTAAGGCATAAACTTGCATCAAAACTTGGAAAATAAATTTCTACACATGCATGCAAGCTCATCTATACAGCACCAAGAACTACTAAATACTCACAAATGAAGCCACCAATCAGAAATCTAATTGGAGGGGTGGAGGAGTTACATACCAAGGAGTATTTGTTCAAAATCTTAGCTCGAATGATAGGCTGTAGAGAGAGATCGAAAATCGCCTCCAAAAGCAGCAAGAACGCAAGAACAGGTGCAGAACTCGTGTTTTTGGAGAGAAAGAGAGAGAGAGAGGAAGAAGACTCAACATGGAGGTGGGGCCTGTGGGCCCCAGGCGCCCTATGGGCGCGGCCAGGGGGCAGGCCGCGCCAGCTGGCCGCCTGGGCCACTGGTGGCCCCCCCCCCTAGTCAGCCCCAGGTGCCTCTGGGTCACTCCCGGCATGGAAAATTTTATTTTTATTTTTCTGGAATTTTTCTGAAAACTTCACTGTTGAAAAAATTTCGAAGGTCAAAAAGCTGCAAAACTTTCTGAAAACTTAAAGCAGTGATTAGTATTGTGAAGCTTCAAAAACATAAACAATTGGTACAGCAAGGAGAACAAAAGCTAAAACAAATGAAAACATAACAAGCTCAACTTTTTACCTATATAAAACATGCTCACTAGTAAGGTTGATCAAGTCTTACCAACAAACAGGTGATATATAGAGCAAAAAGTCTGACCTCTTACGAAGTGATCATTGCACCTTTACTTTAATGGACATTGTCCCCACCATAATAGTTTTGTATTTGTGGTGCACATGTAGTGGACAGTCCCATTCTCCAATCTTCACGGTCTTGATATTTTCTACAGAGTTGAGGCCATGCCTCTTGTCGGTCTTCTTTGGAAAATACACCGTGTGTTCTTTATCATTCACATTGAAGGTAACCTTTCCTTTATTGCAATCAATAATAGCACCTGCGGTGTTAAGAAAAGGTCTACCAAGAATAATGGACATGCTCCCATCCTCGGGCATGTCAAGCACAACAAAATCAGTAAGGATCAAACAATTAGCAACTTCTACGGGAACATCCTCACAAATACCTATCGGGACGGCGGTTGACTTGTCAGCCATCTGAAGAGAGATATCTGTAGGAATTAGTTTCTCTAAACAAAGCCTCTTGTAAAGAGAGAGAGGCATAACACTCACTCCTGCTCCAAGATCACACAAAGCAGTTTTGACATAATTATTCTTTATGGAGCAAGGAATGGTGGGTATACCTGGATCACCAAGCTTCTCAGGAATGTTGCCACTGAAAGAGTAGTTAGCAAGCATAGTAGATATTGCTTCATTAGGAATTTTTCTTTTATTAGTGACAATATCTTTCATATATTTTGAATAGGGAGGTAACTTAATAGCATCAGTCAAAGGGATTTGAAGAAAAAGAGGTTTCATCCACTCACAAAACTTATTGTAATGCTCTTCTTCTTTAGATTTGAGAGACTTACCTGGAAAGGGCATGGGTTTCTGTATCCATGGTTCTCTTTCCTTCCCATGTCTTCTTGCGACGAAGTCTTCTCTAGTGTACTTCTTGCGTTTGCCAGGTGCTTCTTCTTCTCGAACTTTAGGCGGATCATTCTTCTTATTATCCTTACCTTCAGGTTCGGCACCGTCTTCAGTCTCAGCATCGGAGGTAGATATACTGTTGGGATCAACAGCTGGCTCTTCACTTGTAATAGGATCATTGGAATTATCAGCCTCCTTGTGTTTCTTCTTCTTCTTCTTTGGAGAGCCAACAATTTCTTCTTCCTGCATTTGAGAATCTTGCTCGATTCTCCTCGGATGCCCCTCTGGATAGAGAGGATCTTGAGTGCTAGTTCCTCCTCGGGTCTTAATTCCGAAGGCCTGCAAATCATCTTGTTTGGCATTGTTAGCAAGCAAATCTTTTTGCACATTAGAAATTTGTTCAAGCTGAGTTTGAACCATATGAAAATGCTTCACAAGACATTTAACATCATTAACTGTTCTACCTAGAACATCAAGCAAATGTTTGATAGCAAGGGAATTATCATGCAATTGACTTTGTATCCTCTCATTAAAATGATTTTGTTTCATAATAAAATTATCAAGCTCATCTAAACATTGATCAGGAGGCTTACCATGAGGGATGTCACTTGCGTTGAAATCTAAAAGAGAGTGTACCTCTACCATAGGAGGGTGAGTGGTAGGCTCACACAACTTCTCAATAGGGGGTAGATTCTTCACGTCTTCAGTTTTAATACCCTTCTCTTTAATAGACTTCTTTGCTTCTCGCATATCTTCGGGGCTTAGAACAAACATGCCCCTCTTCTTTGGTGGTGGTGGTGGTTCAGGGACGGACCAATCTTCATGGTTTTTGGCAATCCTGCCCATCAAATCCTCTGCATCGTCCGGTGTTCTTTTCCTGAAAACACAACCAGCACAACTATCCAAATAGGACCTAGATTCATCATTTAGACCAGCATAAAATATATCTATTAATTCATTCTTAGGGACTCCATGTCCTGGTCTAGCCCGGATCAGACTACAGTACCTCCCCCAAGCTTTAGGGAGGTGCTCATCCTACAACTGTTTAAAGTTATAAATTCTTTGTAAAGCAGCATGTTGCATATGAGCAGGAAAGTACTTATCAACAAAAGAGTAAGCTAAGTCTTAAGGACTCTTAATGGAACCACATGGTAGTGCATCATACCATGTTTTAGCACCTTCCTTTAAAGAGAAAGGAAGAAGCTTAGTCACATAAAAGTTTCGTATCTTCTCATCCGTGGTAAACAAGCCACCCAACTCAGTGAGTTTGGTCAGGTGTGCAATAGCATCATCATTTTATCTGCCATAAAAGGGGTCAGCTTCAACCATAGATATAAGTGAAAGATCAACAGAGAAATCATAATCAGGATCATTGATGCATATAGGAGATGTAGCAAATTCAGGATCAGGAACAGTCTTGTTCTTCAAGGAGTGTTTTTCAAGCAGCTTCTTAATAGCTTCAGGGTCAGAGCCGGCAAACACTCTCAGTTCCCTTCATAAATCATCATCAACCATAATGTAATCATCATCAAGGAGTCTCTCCTTGAGTTTACTCAAATCAGGATAATCATAAGTTCCACCAATAGGGTAGCGAGTAACAGGAATTTCAATTCCAGATTTTTTTTTGCAGCAGCAGCGATCTGTTTCTCAAGAGCATAACCAAGTGAACCAATATCATCAAGAGTAGTAGAAGCATCATCAAAAGTATCGGACATAGTAACAGATTCAGTAGAAGCATCATGTGGTGGTGGTGAGGCAAACTTACTCATAACAGAAGGTGAATCAAGTGTAGCACTAGTGTTCAGAATAGTACCTCTTCTTGTAGTGGATAGTAAGATCGGAACCTTGGGGTCTCCTTTCTTACCCATAGCGGATGAAGTGCAGCGGGTAGGATACTTGAAGTAGACTTGTAAATATTGCTATGCTCCCCGGCAACGGTGCCAGAAAACGGTACTTGATAACCCTCAACCGTAAGGGATCGAGATAGTCTTCGCGGGTAAGAATAACCCAATTTATAGATTCAACACACGGGGAGCCAAAGAGTATTTATAAGCTTTGACAGTTGAGTTGTCAATTCAACCGCACCTGAAATATACTTACTTGCAACAAAAGATGAGTGGTAACGGTGATATGATAGTGATGGTGGTGACAGTAAAAGTAAACAACAAAAGTAAACAGCAAAAGTAACAACTAATAACCAGCAGGATTGAAACACTGTAGGCTAGGGAGATGGATGGTTGGGCGCTGCATGGATGAGATATATCATGAATCTAACTTGGGGCAAGGCACACAGAAAAGTAATGATCATCTAGGCAAATATCAAACATTAGGCATGTATCCCATAGGTAGTTGTACGTGCTTGCAATAAGAACTTGCACAACATCTTTTGTCCTACCATCCCGCTACGAACGGGGCCAAAAGGAACTTATGGAGATTAAGGTGCTCCTGTCAAAGAGCACCGGAACAAAGCAATAAAATCAATGGATACATGTAATCCTCAAATCATGGACCATCCCCTTTGGTGTCCCAAACTGTCACTTTTGGGATCGCCGGTTCCGGACCGTAATAGGTGCAAACAACTCATAGATAGGATCAAGAACACAAATATATTCATGCAAACACATATGGTTTAGATCTGAAATCATGGCACTCGGGCCCTAAGTGACAAGCATTAAGAGCAACAAGTTGAAGCAAAGATGATAAACACCATAGTAGATGATAGGCAACATGCCCCCAACAATCTGATAAACTATATTACATGATCTAACTCATCCAATCCCTACCATCCCCTTTGCCTACAGCAGGGAATTACTCACACATGGAAGGAGAAGTCATGGAGGGAGGATGGAGTGGTGATGATGATGACGATGGCGACGATCTCCCCTCTCCGGAGGCCAAATCAGCCTCCAGATTAGCCCTCCCGAAGAAGAACAGAGGATGGCGGCGGCTCCACGACGGAAACTGGGAAAACGACTTCTGTTCTGGGGTTTTCTCGTCACGGGGATAAATACGGGTCAAAGTAGGGCACCAGAGGGGGAAGGACCCGCCCAGGCGGCCTCCCGGCGCGGCCAGGGGTGGGGCCGCCTGGGCAGGGCGCCTGGGCCCCCCTGGCTGCCCTCTGGCCCATCTTATGGCACAAGGGCCCTTCGGGTGCGTGGATTTTCTGTGATTTTTCGTGGAATTTTCTGAGACACCTAAAAATTCGTTTTCCTGCACACAATAAAACCATACAGGCAGCTCTGCTGAAAACAGCGTCAGTCCGGGTTAGTTTAGTTCAAATCATGCAAGAATGAGGTCAAAACAATAACAAAAGTGTTTGGAAAAGTACATATGTTTGAGACGTATCACTTGTCATCCACATCTAATTCACAGGATCTCCGGTCACAAAGACTAGGTTACCACTGTGAACAACTCATATTGTGGGTCTCATACCCATCTCCCTCGATGCATTATCTATTACATTTCGTGATAGACGCTTATTAAACGGATCTACCAGATTTTTAGACGTTTGGATATAATTCAATGCAATTACTCCGGAGTTTCTCATTTTCCTGACAGACTTCAACCTTCTTTGAACGTGTCTTGATGACTTCATGTTATCCTTTGAGCTGCTCACTTTCGTGAGGACAGTTCGATTGTCGCAGTTCATAAGGATACCCGGTACAACTTTCTCAACTACCGGCAAGTCATTCAAGAGCCGACGAAGCCAGTCTGCTTCGACCGTAGCTGTATCTAGTGTTGTGAGTTCTGCTTCCATGGTTAACCTCGTTAAGATGGTCTGCTTGCAAGACTTCCAAGAAACAGCACCACCTCCATGAGTGAATACATATCCGCTCGTGGCCTTTATCTCATCAGCATCTGAGATCCAGTTTGAGTCACTATACCCTTCAAGCACCTTGGGATGCCCGGTGTAGTGGATTCCATAGTTTGCAGTGCCTTTCAAATAACGCAAAACTCTCTCTAGTGCTTTCCAATGCACATCTCCTGGTTTTGAGACAAACCGACTCAGTTTGCTAACAGGAAAAGAGATGTCAGGTCTTGTAGCACTGGCTAAGTACATAAGCGAGCCAACAATCTGAGAATATTTCAATTGATCTCTAGCAATTCTTCGATTCTTTCGAAGTAGCATACTGGCATCATATTGTGTTGGAGAGGGCTTACAGTCATTATAGCCAAAGCGACTCAAGATCTTTTCCACATAGTGAGATTGAAGCAATGTAATCCCACCATCATCGTCTCTCAACAACTTGATGTTCAGAATGACATCAACCACTCCTAAATCCTTCATCACAAAACAACGAGATATGAAATTCTTGACCTCCGTAATAACATTCAAATTTGTTCCGAAAATCAGTATGTCATCAACATACAAGCAAAGGATAACTCCCTCGCCCCCACCATGGCGATAGTACACACATTTGTCAGCTTCGTTCACAACAAAGCCTGCAGCAGTTAAAGTTCTTTCAAACTTCTCATGCCACTGCTTTGGTGCTTGCCCGAGTCCATACAAAGACTTCAGCAACTTGCACACTTTTTGTAATGCCCCGGATGTAATACTTTCCCTTTTGGGCTTATAATATATCTCCGGCTTCATCTATTTCCATTTCGGGTTCTTTGTCTTTCGGGCTTTCGTCGTTTTGTTGTGTGAGTGTGTGGCATTCATTCATATCATGTAGACATGTGCATTGCATTGCATTTGTGTTGTCGGTTGCATCCGGTTCCGTGTGTTTCTTCCCGTTGTCCGTTTCGCGTTCCGGAGCTCCCTCACGTGTCCGTGACGTCCCGTAGGCCTACTTTGTTGTTCGGGCGTTTTACGTTACCGGTGTGCCGCGAGGTTGTGTTGTGTGTTGTTGTTTTGTTGTGTGCAACCCGCCTCTCAAATCTCGTCTCGTTTGTACTCCGTTGACTGTTCCATCCGTTGTCCGTGCGGGTCCGAAGTGCCTTCGCTTCGTGTCCCGGAAACACCCCTACTGCAGTCTTTTATCTCCGTCTAAGCCTTTTAAAACTATCCCCGCGATCGGATCCGTCGGATCGCGATCGGAGGGCTCCTAGCGCCCCTAAATCTCCCCCTAACCCTAAAAACTTCTACATATAGACCCCCCCTAGTCTATTTTGGCATCCCTATCCCCTTCTTCTTCCCCCTCTAGATCCCCTTCCCTTTTTTTTCCTTTTTCCACCAGATCCCCAGAGGATCCAGCGTTTCCTTCGAAGCAGCAGCCGCAGATCGAGGCTTCCTCGACTGGATCCCGCTTCGTCCGCGGGTCAACGCACCGCATCGCGCCAGCCAGCGCGCCGGCTTCCTTCGTCGCCACTTGGGGCCAGGTCTCCGCACCAGGCATCGACCGCACCGACCGCCTGGATCCGATCGATCCATCGCCAGCGCGCCGCAGCCCGTCGTCCTACATCGACCGCGGCCCGTACGTCCCCGCGCCAGGACCACTTGGCCGGCCCTTCACCGTTTCCCCAGGCTGCAGGTCCCCACTTCCCCGCAGGGTGCACCGCACCAGGCCGACCGGCCCATCTCCCCGAGGCGCAGGCTCCACCGCATCGGCGCAGCAGTTCCCGCGGCGCCCCTCCGCGACTGGGCCGCGAGCGCCAGGCGGGCCGCCGCCCCGCTCCGCCCTGGGCCTCCCGCGCCGCGCCAGGCGGCCCGTACACCGCCGCCTTCACTCCACCGAGCGCCTCCAGGCGCCAGCGCGCCGCGGCTGGGCCGCGCCTCCGCGGGCCGCCGCATTCCGCCTCCGCGCCGGCCCACCGCCGGATCCCAGGCCGCCGCCGCCTCTTCCTCCGAGTGGGCCGTTCCAGATCCGCCGGCCCATCCCCGTTTTTTTCCCAGATTGGATCTGACTAAGGTTGTTCCCCCACTCCTAAGTCCCTGAGATCTATTCTGAAATGCTATCTTTGACCTGCTGTAACTTTGTGCCTGTTGCTCCGTTTTGCGCGTGTGATATGTCCAGACGTTCGTGGAGATGTGCTCTACGTTTTACCTGCTGTTGTCATGCATGTTAGAGATCGTCTAGACACTTGTTTTGCTGTTGCAAGAGTGCATCATGATATAAACTGCTGTTGTGTGTTATTTTCATGCCACCTTTGCCATGTGATAACTTTTAGCTCGTTTGTCCAAACGATGCAAATGACATGTCCACGTGTTCGTCTTGCCACGAACTACGTGTTGCTTGTGATAGGTTGCATGGTAGATTTATTATTGCCTTGTTATCATCATTGCAAAGTGCCATGTTCATATGAGGTGTTTTCACTTGTTATGAAATGCCATCTTGTTGAGCTCGTTGCAATCGTTGTGTTCATCTCAATGATGCATGCTTGTGTGTTTCGGGATCACCTTCATATGCACTTTGAGGAGGTGCTTACCCTTTGCCATGTTTAGTTTCGAGGTGACTTAAACATGCTCTTTTGTGTGCTATGTTGATATTGCTGTTTTAGGACTTAGTGATTTTTCACTAAGTCTGAAATCTGTAACGTTCCGATGCCATGTTCGTGTGATGTTCTAGGACAAAGCATGATAGTTTTGGGGTGGATTTTGATTGTTCCTTGTAGTATATATTGTTGTCTTTCCATCCATGTCCTCACATGTCCATTTGAGTGGCTGTAGCATGTTTATCTTTTGCTCTAAAGTTTCAATAAAATTCTGCTGCCAGAATTTTATTGCAAAGTTCAATATGTCCAAGATCATTGCTATTGATCCGTGACTCCGTTGGGGGTGCACTTTGGACCTAGTTGCTGTACTATATGTCTAGTTTGTGTTCATGTCCTTTGCCATGCTTTTTGGGTGCTGTAGCTTAATTATTTTGAGCTCCAAAGATGCTATGTTGCTGTAATTTTCAGCTTTCGCTCAAATCTTGTTTCGGGCATAACTTTTAGCCCGTAACACCGATTTCAGCGAATCTTATATCAAACTTGGTTGTTTTTCCGTGTAGATTATTAATATCAGATTGTTATCTTGTTTTGAGGTGTTTTGCTTGAGTGATGTTTTACGTGCTCCATGTGCATCCTTAGTGCATCCATCATGCATTCATGTTTTTCGAGTGCGCATTGCATCTTGTTGATTGGTGCTTGGTGTGATTGTTTTGTTTAGAGCCGGAAGCTGAGACCGGGTACGAAGTTGATTACGAGGGTTCCAACGAGGTTGAGCACGAGGACCCTTCTTACGATCCGAACGACTTCTCTTCAAGCAAGATGACCGAACCCCGATAACATTACTATCTTTGCCTATTGCTAGTAGTCTCGATCTATAGTTTTGCCTCGATGCCCATGTTCTTCTTGTCAGCCTCCTACTTGTAACCAATTGCCATGTTTAACCACCCTACCTATGCAAACCGTTGCTTGGCTAAGTACGCTTCGCTCAGCCCTTCTTATAGCATTGCTAGTTGCAGGTGAAGATCGAAGATGTGTCGCTTCAGGATGAAGTTTGGTTGGGTTATATCACACTATATAAATGCTTAAAATGAAATCATCTATATATTGGCAAGGGTGGAAGGCTAAGCCTTTTGCTTGGTGATTTGTTCCACTCATGCCGTTAGGATCCGTATAAGCCGGTATTCTGTTCCTTGATTATGCGTTCCTAACACGGTTGGGGTGTATGGGACCCCCTCGATAAACCGCTAAGTGCTAAGTCTTTTCCAGCAAGTCCCAACCTTGGTACTATTTGCCTAAACAACTAAAAAATTTCCGAGGGAGTAATTAACCCGAGGCTTAATTAATTCAACCCCCTGGGCCAGTGCTCGACTTGAGTGTTGGTCCAAACCAGAGTCACTTGCGGATACTACCCAGTTCGCTGGGGTCTTCGGTATCTGTACGTAGCGCTCATCCGGACGTGTCCTGAGACCTAGATACGCACGGCTACTATCAGGGTGTCGACACGCCGGGAGGATTTGCTGGATTAGCCTTACCTTAGCTCGGTATATCTTGAGCACGGGATTCCGAGGATACTCGGGTCTTCCCACTTTGGAGTTGCGACTCCGCGGATCGTGGGCTTGTAATGGGTCAAGTTGGAACACCCCTGCAGGGTTTGAACTTTCGAAAGCCGTGCCCGCGGTTATGTGGCAGATGGGAGCTTGTTAATTCCGGTTGTAGAAAACTTGACACAATGTTACTAATACACTACCAGCGTGTGTTCCGTGACTGTCAATTTCCGAATAGGGATTCGGGAGTTGAACACGGAGGGGTTATGTTTGTGAGCTTGTAGCTAGGATCACTTCGTGATCACTTCTCGCCGATGCCTTCTCTTCTCGCTCTCACTTGCGTAAGCTAGATGCTAGTTGCTGCTGCAGACTTGTTCTTTTCTTCAGCCTTTCCCTCACCTAAAGGCTTAAATAGTTCTGTTACCCGGGAACGGGATTGCTGAGTCCTCTGTGGCTCACAGTTACTTCACACACCAGATGCAGGTCCAGCTGTGAGCTATCCAGGTGATGGCACCGAGCTGGATTGGGAGTACGACGAGGAGCGTAGTCGTTACTACGTACGCTACCCGGACGATCAGTAGTGGAGTCTCTTACTAGGATTCGATCCGCCTGTGGTTTATTTATCTGAGTTTGGTACTTTGACTTTTGGCTTTTGCCCTTAGAGGGTTGTAGTGCTCTTAATGTATGATGTTTGAGACTTGTACTGTAATTCTGTGACGTGGCGAGTGTAAGCCAACTATTTTCAGTTTACTATCCCCTCTTTTACATGAGTTGTGCAAAGATTACCAAACTTGAGATCATTCTAGGATGGACTTATGCCTTTAAGTCGTGCCTCGACACGTAGGAGGTATAACTCCATCCTGGGCATTACAAGTTGGTATCAGAGCCTTCTCCGACCTAGGAGCCCCCACTGTTTGATCGAACCGTTGACGGTTGAGTCTAGGCACACACTGAAAACTTTTTGAGTCCTATATTATATCGGAGAGTAGGATTTCTTTGCTTCTCATCCCTTTTCTCTCTGGTGAGGACTCCTGACGTCTACTCTTGTCTCTCCTATCTTCAAAATTTGCACAAATTTTTTTTAGGAATCCCGCGAGTATTCTGGGATTGTTTCGATGTTCTTGTGGCAAGGATATTGTTCCCGATGCCTCCTGTTACCGAGGAGTTGAGCTTCGGGATATCATTGTAACAAGCATATCGCGGCAGTACTAAATACTTAAGACGGCCGACATCGAAAATCTCCCCTATACGGCCAGTGGCAAGATAACCCCGACATCACCCAGTACTGGGGAGGTAGTTCGGGAGTATTGCCATAGCTTGTTATAGTGGATGCTTTTCGAAGGTCCGAGGTACACAGTTTCCGAGAAAGACTGGTTATGTGTTGAAGGATGGATACACCTGGATGTAGGTTAGAGTTGATTGCGCGGTGCTTCCCGTGTATCCCCAACACCTGATTGCATAACTGGAATCTTTCGGAAATCTATAGGTGGGTTTTATCCAGTAGATCGTAGGCATTCTTCCAACGAATGCAGGTTAGTGAGTTCGGGGTTCGACATTGAGTGAAGGGGTTATATGACCGATGTTACTATCAGGAGTTGCATCTTAAAGGGTCCTTGGCTATGCTGATCCGGGGATTGCAAAACCTTTTCGTAACGCGTTCATATGCTTTCAGCACAAAGATGTTAGAACGAAACTCCTCTCTTGTGTTTGTTCCTTTCCGTAACTTGTTGTTTTCTTATTTTATCCTTTTGATCCCTATGTGGCTTCTCGTGAAGACTGATGTTATCAATTAACTGAGAAATTCATTCGTTCCTCTTGTTCGGATGATTTCATTCGTTCTTATTGTTCGAATAATTATTGTGAAGACTTGTTGCAATTCATTCCATTGATTCAGCTTATTCCTTTTGTCAATCAATTGCTGATTCGTGGTCATCTCTTACAGGATGGCTCCGAAAAGGGTTCCGAATGCCAACCCAGAGGGTGAAGAGGTTCCAGAACGTCCTCCTTCCCCTCCTCCTCCGCCTGAGGCTTGGAGAGCAATTATGCAGACTACTGCTCAGAACACTCAGTTGATGATGCAGATGATGCAGATGATGCAAGCTAATCAAGTTAATCAGGGTGTTCCAATGAACCAAGGCAACTTCTTCCAGCAGCACCATGCTACCCTCAACCAGTTCTTGGCCAACAATCCTAAAGCTTTCAGCTACTGTGTCGACCCTCTTGATGCTGAAGATTGGCTAACCGATATCAAGAAGCATTTTGAGTGCAGTAACGTGAAAGAAGATGACTATGTGAAGTTTGCAGCCTTCCAACTGAAAGATCAAGCAGCTAACTGGTGGCAGCAGTACAAAGACTCAAGGCCGGGTCAAGTGATCTCTTGGGAGAATTTCTGCAAGGATTTCCGCTCGCATCACATTCCTACAAGTGTTATCGAGGGTATGCGTGAGCAATTCCGCAACCTCAAGCAGGGCTCCATGACAGTCTATCAGTATAATGTCAAGTTCCAAAACCTCGCTCGCTATGCAAAGCAAGACATTCCTGATGCAAAGAGTAAAATCTATCAGTTCCGTGGAGGTCTCAAAGATGAACTTCAGCTTGCTCTCACTTTGTTCGAGCCAGACGAATTCGATAAGTTCTATAACATGGCTTTGAAACAAGAAGCAGCTCAGCTTAAGATGGAGGCTTCTAAGAAGAGAATTCGAGATGCTGTTCACTCTTCCTCATCGTCTCAGTTGGCTGCGAAACAACAGAAATTCTGGCTTCCTCCTCCTCCAGTGATTCGAGCTCCATACAACAACTCCAACAACTTCAACAACTCCAACAACAAGAACTCTAGTGGTCATGGTTTCTCCCACCCACCCAACCCAAGCAACCAGTCGAAGAAGCAGTTTCAATCTCAAGGCTCCAAGTCCAGTGGCTCTCATTTCCGTCCTCTCTCTGAAGTGGTGTGCAACAAGTGTGGCCAGAAGGGTCATTATGCCAACAGATGTCCGAATCCGAAGCGTCTTCCTCCTCCTCCACCTATGAGTTCAGCTATTGTCAAGCATGATCCAAAGTCTGCAAGGGTCAATCTGATGAATGCAGCTGAAGCGGAGAACTCTTCTGATGTCATTTTGGGTAACCTCTCAGTGAACTCTTTTCCAGCTAAAGTATTGTTTGATTCGGGTGCATCTTTGTCCTTTATTTCAAGACCTTTTGTTGCTAGCATGAATTGGTTCCGGAGAGGATTCCTAGACCTTTGAATATTATTTCTCCGGGTTTGCAAATGACTTCAAACACAGTTGTTCCGGATATTTCTATTCGCATGGGTGATTATCGATTTTTGGCTTCTCCGGTGGTTCTTGGTCATTCTGACATCGACCTCATCCTCGGAATGGATTGGCTTTCTCAGCATGATGCTCACATTGATTGTGCTCAAAAGGAAGTCAAGTTGACTCATTCTGATGAAGATGTGATTATCTTCGCCTCCAGGGATAATACTATTCGGCTTTTCTCTCTTAATGATAAGGGCGAAATTAATGCCATAGAGCAAATTCCAGTGGTGAACGAATATCAAGACGTCTTTCCAGAAGATCTTCCAGGCATGCCTCCACACCGTCAGGTGGAGTTTGACATCGAACTCGAGCCGGGCACTGAGCCTGCTTGCCGGCGTCCATACAAGCTCTCTCCGGATGAATTGAAGGAATTGAAGAAGCAGCTTGATAAGCAGGAGAGTATGGGTCTCATCAGACCGAGTACATCTCCGTGGGGCTGTGGTGTCTTATTTGTCAAGAAGAAAGATGGCACGGAGCGTCTCTGTGTTGACTACCGGCCACTGAACAAGAAGACGATTAAGAACAAGTATCCGCTCCCCAACATCAACGAACTCTTTGAGCAGCTCAAAGGAGCTAAAGTGTTCTCTAAGCTTGACCTCCGAATGGGCTACCATCAAATTCGCATTCGCGAGGAAGACATTCCCAAGACGGCCTTCAGAACGAGCTACGGTTCATACGAGTATACCGTCATGTCCTTCGGTCTCGCCAATGCTCCTCCTACCTTTTCAAGGATGATGCATTACATCTTCAACCCCTATACTGGCGAGTTTGTGCTTGTGTATCTGGATGATATTCTGGTGTTTTCCAAGAATGAAGAAGATCACGAAAAGCACTTGTGACTGGTTCTTGATCGACTCCGAGAGCATAAATTCTATGCCAAATTCTCCAAGTGCGAGTTTTGGCTCGATAAGGTTTTGTACCTGGGCCACATCATCTCAGCTGACGGTATTGCGGTTAATCCCGAGAAAGTTGAAGCAATTGTCAACTGGGAAGCTCCTCAGAACGTCAAGCAGCTCCGCAGTTTTCTGGGTCTTGCCAGCTATTGTAGAAGGTTTGTGGAGAACTTCTCCAAGATTGCCAAGCCTCTTTCCAACCTGCTTCAGAAGAATGTCAAATACTTTTGGTCCCCCGAGTGTGAAGTGGCATTCAAAACCCTCAAAGAGAAGCTTGTCTCTGCTCCAGTTCTGACTCCTCCGGATGAAACCAAGCCCTATGAAGTGTTCTGTGATGCTTCTCTTCAAGGTCTTGGTGGTGTGCTTATGCAAGATAAGAAAATTGTGGCATATACTTCTCGGCAGCTCAAGCCAAGTGAGAAGAACTATCCCACACACGATCTCGAGCTAGCAGCTGTGGTACATGCTCTGATTACGTGGAGACATCTGTTGTTGGGCAGAAAGGTCGACATCTTCACTGATCACAAGAGCTTGAAGTACATCTTCACACAGCCGCATCTGAACCTCCGCCAGACTCGTTGGGTCGAAATGATCCAAGAGTACAACCCCAGCATTGAGTACACTCCAGGCAAGGCGAATGTGATTGCAGATGCTTTGAGCAGAAAGGCATATTGCAACAGCCTTCTTATCAAGCCATACCAGCCTGAGCTTTGTGAAGCTTTCAGGAAGCTCAACCTCCAAGTTGTTCCGCAGGGTTTTCTTGCAAATCTCCAAATTGCTCCTACCTTGGAAGATCAAGTCCGTGAGGCCCAGCTCAGTGATACCATGGTGAAGAAGGTGAAACATGGGATTGCAAAGGGCACTCCAAAATATAAGTGCTTCCGTGTTGATGAGAGAGATACCTTGTTCTTCGAGGACAGACTCGTTGTTCCCAAAGGTGATCTCAGGAAGCTCATAATGGAAGAAGCTCATGATTCTCTCCTTTCCATTCATCCTGGCAGTTCCAAGATGTACCAAGACCTCAAGCAGTCTTACTGGTGGACACGCATGAAAAGGGAGATTGCCCAATTCGTGAACGAATGTGATGTATGCAGAAGAGTGAAAGCAGAACATCAACGTCCAGCCGGTCTTCTCCAACCTCTTCCTATTCCCGAGTGGAAGTTCGACCACATCGAAATGGACTTCGTCACTGGCTTTCCCAAATCCAAGCGAGGCAATGATGCTATCTTTGTGGTGATTGACAAGCTTACCAAAGTCGCCCACTTTCTTCCAGTCAAAGAATCAATCAATGCAGCTCAACTTGCAGAGCTGTACACTTCCAGAATTGTGTCCCTACATGGCATTCCTCAAGTGATATCCTCAGACCGTGGCAGCTTGTTCACATCAAGGTTCTGGGACTCCTTTCAGTCCGCCATGGGCACGAAGATCAGGTTCAGCACTGCCTTTCACCCTCAGACTAGTGGTCAAGTCGAGCGTGTGAATCAAATTCTAGAAGATATGCTCAGAGCCTGTGTCATCTCCTTCGGCATGAAATGGGAAGACTGCCTTCCATTTGCCGAGTTCTCTTACAACAACAGCTTTCAAGCAAGTGCAGGCAAAGCACCGTTTGAAATTCTCTATGGCAGAAAGTGCCGTACCCCTCTCAACTGGTCTGAAACAGGCGAACGTCAACTTCTTGGCAATGATTTGATCTCTGAAGCCGAAGAAATGTGCAAAGTCATACGTGAGAATCTCAAGGCCGCTTAGTCGCGTCAGAAGAGCTACTATGACGGAAAGCATCGTGATTTGACTTTCGACATCGGTGATCATGTCTATCTCCGAGTTTCTCCGATGAAAGGAACCCAAAGATTCGGTATCAAAGGAAAACTTGCTCCTAGATACGTCGGGCCTTTCAAGATTCTTGGCAAAAGAGGCGATCTAGCCTATCAGCTCGAGCTCCCTTCAAACTTTGCAAATGTTCATGATGTCTTCCATGTGTCTCAGCTTCGCAAATGCTTCAAGGCACCTGAGCGCATGATTCCGTTTGAGGAGATTGATCTTCAACAAGACCTTTCCTACTGAGAGCATCCAGTTGCCATTCTCGAAGAAACCGAACGCAAGACTCGCAACAAGTCCATCAAGTTTCTGAAAGTCAAGTGGTCACATCACACAGACCGAGAAGCTACCTGGGAACGAGAAGATCATCTTCGTTCCGAGTACCCTTCCTTTTTCCAGTCCTAGATCTCGGGACGAGATCTTTTTGTAGTAGAGGAGAGTTTGTAATGCCCCGGATGTAATACTTTCCCTTTTGGGCTTATAATATATCTCCGGCTTCATCTATTTCCATTTTGGGTTCTTTGTCTTTCGGGCTTTCGTCGTTTTGTTGTGTGAGTGTGTGGCATTCATTCATATCATGTAGACATGTGCATTGCATTGCATTTGTGTTGTCGGTTGCATCCGGTTCCGTGTGTTTCTTCCCGTTGTCCGTTTCGCGTTCCGGAGCTCCCTCACGTGTCCGTGACGTCCCGTAGGCCTACTTTATTGTTCGGGCGTTTTACGTTACCGGTGTGCCGCGAGGTTGTGTTGTGTGTTGTTGTTTTGTTGTGTGCAACCCGCCTCTCAAATCTCGTCTCGTTTGGACTCCGTTGATTGTTCCATCCGTTGTCCGTGCGGGTCCGAAGTGCCTTCGCTTCGTGTCCCGGAAACACCCCTACTGCAGTCTTTTATCTCCGTCTAAGCCTTTTAAAACTATCCCCGCGATCGGATCCGTCGGATCGCGATCGGAGGGCTCCTAGCGCCCCTAAATCTCCCCCTAACCCTAAAAACTGCTACATATAGACCCCCCCTAGTCTATTTTGGCATCCCTATCCCCTTCTTCTTCCCCCTCTAGATCCCCTTCCCTTTTTTTCCTTTTTCCACCAGATCCCCAGAGGATCCAGTGTTTCCTTCGAAGCAGCAGCCGCAGATCGAGGCTTCCTCGACCGGATCCCGCTTCGTCCGCGGGTCAACGCACCGCATCGCGCCAGCCAGCGCGCCGGCTTCCTTCGTCGCCACTTGGGGCCAGGTCTCCGCACCAGGCATCGACCGCACCGACCGCCTGGATCCGATCGATCCATCGCCAGCGCGCCGCAGCCCGTCGTCCTACATCGACCGCGGCCCGTACGTCCCCGCGCCAGGACCACTTGGCCGGCCCTTCACCGTTTCCCCGGGCTGCAGGTCCCCACTTCCCCGCAGGGTGCACCGCACCAGGCCGACCGGCCCATCTACCCGAGGCGCAGGCTCCACCGCATCGGCGCAGCAGTTCCCGCGGCGCCCCTCCGCGACTGGGCCGCGAGCGCCAGGCGGGCCGCCGCCCCGCTCCGCCCTGGGCCTCCCGCGCCGCGCCAGGCGGCCCGTACACCGCCGCCTTCGCTCCACCGAGCGCCTCTAGGCGCCAGCGCGCCGTGGCTGGGCCGCGCCTCCGCGGGCCGCCGCATTCCGCCTCCGCGCCGGCCCACCGCCGGATCCCAGGCCGCCGCCGCCTCTTCCTCCGAGTGGGCCGTTCCAGATCCGCCGGCCCATCCCCGTTTTTTTCCCAGATTGGATCTGACTAAGGTTGTTCCCCCACTCCTAAGTCCCTGAGATCTATTCTGAAATGCTATCTTTGACCTGCTGTAACTTTGTGCCTGTTGCTCCGTTTTGCGCGTGTGATATGTCCAGACGTTCGTGGAGATGTGCTCTACGTTTTACCTGCTGTTGTCATGCATGTTAGAGATCGTCTAGACACTTGTTTTGCTGTTGCAAGAGTGCATCATGATATAAACTGCTGTTGTGTGTTATTTTCATGCCACCTTTGCCATGTGATAACTTTTAGCTCGTTTGTCCAAACGATGCAAATGACATGTCCACGTGTTCGTCTTGCCACGAACTACGTGTTGCTTGTGATAGGTTGCATGGTAGATTTATTATTGCCTTGTTATCATCGTTGCAAAGTGCCATGTTCATATGAGGTGTTTTCACTTGTTATGAAATGCCATCTTGTTGAGCTCGTTGCAATCGTTGTGTTCATCTCAATGATGCATGCTTGTGTGTTTCGGGATCACCTTCATATGCACTTTGAGGAGGTGCTTACCCTTTGCCATGTTTAGTTTCGAGGTGACTTAAACATGCTCTTTTGTGTGCTATGTTGATATTGCTGTTTTAGGACTTAGTGATTTTTCACTAAGTCTGAAATCTGTAACGTTCCGATGCCATGTTCGTGTGATGTTCTAGGACAAAGCATGATAGTTTTGGGGTGGATTTTGATTGTTCCTTGTAGTATATATTGTTGTATTTCCATCCATGTCCTCACATGTCCATTTGAGTGGCTGTAGCATGTTTATCTTTTGCTCTAAAGTTTCAATAAAATTCTGCTGCCAGAATTTTATTGCAAAGTTCAATATGTCCAAGATCATTGCTATTGATCCGTGACTCCGTTGGGGGTGCACTTTGGACCTAGTTGCTGTACTATATGTCTAGTTTGTGTTCATGTCCTTTGCCATGCTTTTTGGGTGCTGTAGCTTAATTATTTTGAGCTCCAAAGATGCTATGTTGCTGTAATTTTCAGCTTTCGCTCAAATCTTGTTTCGGGCATAACTTTTAGCCCGTAACTCCGATTTCAGCGAATCTTATATCAAACTTGGTTGTTTTTCCGTGTAGATTATTAATATCAGATTGTTATCTTGTTTTGAGGTGTTTTTCTTGAGTGATGTTTTACGTGCTCCATGTGCATCCTTAGTGCATCCATCATGCATTCATGTTTTTCGAGTGCGCATTGCATCTTGTTGATTGGTGCTTGGTGTGATTGTTTTGTTTAGAGCCGGAAGCTGAGACCGGGTACGAAGTTGAGCACGAGGGTTCCAACGAGGTTGAGCACGAGGACCCTTCTTACGATCCGAACGACTTCTCTTCAGGCAAGATGACCGAACCCCGATAACATTACTATCTTTGCCTATTGCTAGTAGTCTCGATCTATAGTTTTGCCTCGATGCCCATGTTCTTCTTGTCAGCCTCCTACTTGTAACCAATTGCCATGTTTAACCACCCTACCTATGCAAACCGTTGCTTGGCTAAGTACGCTTCGCTCAGCCCTTCTTATAGCATTGCTAGTTGCAGGTGAAGATCGAAGATGTTTCGCTTCAGGATGAAGTTTGGTTGGGTTATATCACACTATATAAATGCTTAAAATGAAATCATCTATATATTGGCAAGGGTGGAAGGCTAAGCCTTTTGCTTGGTGATTTGTTCCACTCATGCTGTTAGGATCCGTATAAGCCGGTATTATGTTCCTTGATTATGCGTTCCTAACACGGTTGGGGTGTATGGGACCCCCTCGATAAACCGCTAAGTGCTAAGTCTTTTCCAGCAAGTCCCAACCTTGGTACTATTTGCCTAAGCAACTAAAAACTTTCCGAGGGAGTAATTAACCCGAGGCTTAATTAATTCAACCCCCTGGGCCAGTGCTCGACTTGAGTGTTGGTCCAAACCAGAGTCACTTGCGGATACTACCCAGTTCGCTGGGGTCTTCGGTATCTGTACGTAGCGCTCATCCGGACGTGTCCTGAGACCTAGATACGCGCGGCTACTATCAGGGTGTCGACACGCCGGGAGGATTTGCTGGATTAGCCTTACCTTAGCTCGGTATATCTTGAGCACGGGATTCCGAGGATACTCGGGTCTTCCCACTTTGGAGTTGCGACTCCGCGGATCGTGGGCTTGTAATGGGTCACGTTGGAACACCCCTGCAGGGTTTGAACTTTCAAAAGCCGTGCCCGCGGTTATGTGGCAGATGGGAGCTTGTTAATTCCGGTTGTAGAAAACTTGACACAATGTTACTAATACACTACCAGCGTGTGTTCCGTGACTGTCAATTTCCGAATAGGGATTCGGGAGTTGAACACGGAGGGGTTATGTTTGTGAGCTTGTAGCTAGGATCACTTCGTGATCACTTCTCGCCGATGCCTTCTCTTCTCGCTCTCACTTGCGTAAGCTAGATGCTAGTTGCTGCTGCAGACTTGTTCTTTTCTTCAGCCTTTCCCTCACCTAAAGGCTTAAATAGTTCTGTTACCCGGGAACGGGATTGCTGAGTCCTCTGTGGCTCACAGTTACTTCACACACCAGATGCAGGTCCAGCTGTGAGCTATCCAGGTGATGGCACCGAGCTGGATTGGGAGTACGACGAGGAGCGTAGTCGTTACTACGTACGCTACCCGGACGATCAGTAGTGGAGTCTCTTACTAGGATTCGATCCGCCTGTGGTTTATTTATCTGAGTTTGGTACTTTGACTTTTGGCTTTTGCCCTTAGAGGGTTGTAGTGCTCTTAATGTATGATGTTTGAGACTTGTACTGTAATTCTGTGACGTGGCGAGTGTAAGCCAACTATTTTCAGTTTACTATCCCCTCTTTTACATGAGTTGTGCAAAGATTACCAAACTTGAGATCATTCTAGGATGGACTTATGCCTTTAAGTCGTGCCTCGACACGTAGGAGGTATAACTCCATCCTGGGCATTACACTTTTCCTTCCTGACTATCTATTAAAAACCCATCTGGTTGTTCCATATAAATTTCCTCATCCTACTCTCCATTTAGGAAAGCAATCTTAACATCCATTTGATGAACGAGAAGACCATGTGAGGCAGCTAGTGAAAGTAGAACTCGAATAGTGATCAACCGCGCCACAGGTGAGTAAGTATCAAAGAAGTCTTCACCTTCCTTTTCGGTATAACCCTTAGCCACGAGCCGTGCCTTGTACTTTTCGATAGTACCATCAGCCCTAAGCTTCTTCTTGAATACCCATTTGCACCCTATAGGTTTGCACCCATAGGGACGATCAAGAATCTCCCAAGTTTCATTCGCCAAGATGGAATCCATCTCACTAGAAACCCGCTTCCTTCCAGTAGTCAGCATCTTCAGATGCACAGGCTTCTGAAATAGAACTGGGAGTGCCATCTATTAGATAGACAAGAAAATCATCACCAAAGGACTTTACAGTCCTCTGTCTCTTGCTCCTAGTGGGAGCTTCATTGTTTTCCTTCACGGGTTTTTCAAAGTGTTCCATCGAAATGATAGGTTCAGTAATTGTAACTGATTCTTGATTCGATGAACTAGGCATCTCCTGAGTAGATGAGGTAGCCATAGCCTTCATGGGAAAGATATCTTCAAAAAAGTCGCATCATTCGACTCCATGATTGTACCTACATGCATGTTAGATACTTCGGATTTTACAACCAAGAATCTATATCCAATGCTTCGGGAAACATATCCCAGGAAAACACAATCCACAGTCTTTGGCCAAGTTTGCGCTTCTTTGAGATTGGCACATTGACTTTCGCCAAACCACCCCAGGTTCATAGATAAGAGAGTTTTAACCATTTCTTCTCCCATTCCTCGAATGGAGTTATTTCTTTGTTCTTTGTGGGAAATCAGTTTAGGACATGACATGCAGTCAATATCACCTCCCCCCACCATGCCTTGGATAGACCCGATGTATCTAACATGGCGTTAACCAAATCAGTTAGAGTACGGTTCTTTCTTTCGGCCACCCCATTTGACTGAGGTGAATAGGGAGGCGTCCTCTCATGGATTATACCATGTTCCGCACAAAAAGCATCAAATTCATTGGAAAAATACTCTCCACCACTGTCGGACCTAAGCCACTTGACCTTACGATCAAGTTGGTTTTCCACTTCAGCTTTATAGATCTTGAAAAAATTTAAAGCCTCATCCTTAGATTTTAGAAGATACACATGACAGTATCTAGTGGATTCATTAATTAACGTCATGAAATATTTCTTTCCACCTTTTGTCAAAACACCATTCATTTCACATAGATTTGAATGTATGAGCTCTAGTGGTGCAAGATTTCTCGTTTCCGCAGTCGTGTGAGATTTACGAGGTTGCTTAGCTTGCACACAAACATGACACTTAGATCCCGTGACGATGGTGAAACTACGGATTAAGTTTAATTTGGCTAGTCGCGATATGTAACCAAAGTTAACATGACACAGACGTGAGTGCCACACATTTGATTGACTATTGTTGCAAACATGATTAACAACTTTATTGCAAACATCTGAGAAGGATAAATCAAACAGGCCACTTGACTCATACCCTTTGCCAACAAATGTTCCATACTTGGATATTACAAATTTATTCAATTCAAAGACAAGCTTGTAGCCATCTCTACATAACAGAGATCCGCTAAGAAGATTCTTATTTATGGAGGGGACATAATGCACGTTCTTCAGCCGCACGATCTTCCCCGAAGTAAACTTCAGATCGACCGTGCCAACACCACGAACAGAAGCACTTGAACCGTTGCCCATCAGCGCGGTTGAAGTCTCTGCGGTCTGATAAGATGAAAACATGGAAATATCACCGCATACATGCACATTAGCACCCGTGTCAATCAACCAATCAGGAGAATGACATACTGAAAGAATAGTGGGAAATATACCATACCCATCATCCTTCATGTCAGTGTCTCCAATGACAACATTGACGGTCTTGCCGCCTTTCCCAAGATGACGCTTGTCATAGCGATTAGGGCAACTAGGAGCCCAATGATCAAGATCTCCACACACATGACACACACCTTTCTTCTTTACATTCTTCTTCTTGAAGTTGGTGTGTTGCACAACCTTGTTCTTCCCATCAAACTTTGCTTTACCATCAAACTTGCCCTTGTTCTTGAACTTGTGGGACTGGAAGTTTTTCTTCTGTACCAGATTGGCACTAGATCCTCCCTCAATACCTCGAGCACGTGTGTCCTTTGCTCTCGCCTTTTTTTCCACATCAAGAGTACCAATGAGATCCGGAATGGAAAACTCATGTCTCTTATGCTTCAGTAAGGTAGAAAAGTTCCTCCACGAAGGAGGAAGTTTAGTGATGATACCCCCGGCAACAAACTTGTCCGGTAGCATGCAATTGGAGTGCTCAAGTTCTCTAGCAAATGACTGTATCTCATGACCTTGCTCAACTACGGAGCGCTCTTTAGTCATCATGTAATCATAGAATTGCTCCATGATGTACAGCTCAGTGCCGGCATCCGAGACCCCAAACTTGGCCTCGAGTGCGTCCCACATATCTTTTCCATTATCAATTGATGCATAAGCATCAACTATGTTCTCACCAAGAACACTCAACAGAGCAGCCCTAAACAGGGTATCCATTTTCAGAAAAGCTTGTTCCTGTTGACCATCATAATCTCCTTCAGGTTTGCCAAGAGTGTCGTCATAGCAACTCATGGTTTGAAACAATAAAACTGCTCTCACCCGCCAACTCTTATAGTGGATACCCTCGAACACAGGAGGTCTCATGGAAGCAGCAAAACCACTTGGGGTAAATTGCTTATAATAAGGTTTTCGGATTGTTGGAAATATGAGCAATTTACCAAGTGATTTTATTAACAAAAATACTAGATAAAACAAGACTAATATAGCAGTAATAGAGCAAGTCATGTGATCCGACAAAGAGAAGGTAAATAGCATCTTCATATATAGAACAGACAGTAGAACTAGATGCATATATGAAGTAGGACCTAACATATTTAGAGCAAACACTTGAACAAAGAACAGTGACAGTGTTTCTAACAGAAAGAGCAAGAACACATACGGGCCAGAGAATAGAACAAGATAAACTAGAGAGATCATAGAGACATACGAAGCAGCAGCAAAAGCCCCGGTCTTGGGTGCGATGTCCTCGCCGGCCATGTCGTCAAAAAGGTTGTCGACGTCGGGGATGAAGTCGTGGTTGGGGAAGTAGTCGTCGGCGACCGGATCGTCCGTGATGAAATAGTCAGTAGTCGCGCCAAGCGCTCCCCAAAAATCATATCACCCTTCTCCTGTACAGGACCCAAAAGGTGTGGTTTCGGAGGCCTACTGTCCCGACCTGTGGTGCACGCCGCAAGCCGGGATGAGGAAGACAACAACAGCTCAGAGATGGAACCAGTGACGAGAGGAAGGAGAGATTCTGGTGCGTCTCTCTGGGGAGGAGCGACCTCCCATATATAGGCGCAAGAGAAGGAGGTGAGAAGCCAGCGACGGGAGCTGAAGGGAGTGAGGGAGACGAACCGAACAGGCAGCAGCCGAAGAGGCGCGTCATTCGGATTCAGTGTCCACTATAGAAAAACAATTCAGCTTCCGCGTGACCTTTCGTATACCCATCGTGTGTGGCAAAAATAAGACATCGGCTCGGCTCATTCCCGCAACCTGCGGCGCGTCGTGATGAGGCGTGGCGTGGCGTGGCGAGGTGGGCGGCGGAGGAGGAGCACGCGTGGATGTCCCTCTTGTTCTAATGCTCGTACAAGTGGAGAAAGAGCCTCCCTTATAAAGAGGTCAACTCCATGTAAACTAGCAATGTGGGACTAAACTTTAGTAGTGCCCCTTGCCTTGCACGAATGGGCTAAGTGGGCCTCTAGGATTTATTAGGAATTTCTGAAATTAATATTGGGTTGGGCCATAATAGACTAAAATTCCAGCAACCCCCCACTATATCCCAGAGGCACACAGAATTTGCCTTTGGTTCCAAAACACTGTTTTACATACCGGTACTGCAGTGGAGACTGTTAAGTTGAACTTCCACCTAGAACTCTATGTTACACTAGTAAGCAACTTGAACAGTGGACTAGGCCTTGAACTGCAAGTTTTCTGCGAATCTAGCTTCACACAAAGCATTGACCGATACTTGGCTACCATGGGTCTTCCCCGCGGGTGGAGCTTATGCGTCATACTCCGTGACCTTTCATGAGTTTACTAGAGAGAACCCTACTCCTATAGATTGCAACGTTTGACAATCAGACTCATATAGGTGTGTTCTTCAAAAGATGTTCTGCAGGACAACATCTCTGCTTACATGAGCCACTTAGAACACATTAAGATATACATCAACCTGCCATGCAGATTTAGGAGAGTATTACATCTTCATGGAGTGGTATTGATAGTAAGGATACTCTCCTCTCAGTTGACCAACAGCTTGTCTTCCACATCTATTCACGGGATCTCCGATCACAAAGACTAGGTTAAAACTGTGAACAACTCATATTGTGGGTCTCATACCCATCTCCCTCGATGCATTATCTATCACATTTCGTGATAGACCCTTAGTAAACGGATCTGCTAGATTTTTAGACTTTTGGATATAATCCAATGCAATTACTCCAGAGTTTTTCATTTTCGTGACAAACTTTAACCTTCTTTGAACGTGTCTTCATGACTTCATGTTATCCTTTGAGCTACTCACTTTCGTGATCATAGTTTGATTGTCGCAGTTCATAAGGATACCCGGTACAGGTTTCTCAACTACCGGCAAGTCATTTAAGAGCCGACGAAGCCAGTCTGCTTCGACCGCAGCTGTATCTAGTGTTGTGAGTTCTTCTTCCATAGTTGACCTCGTTAAGATGGTCTGCTTGCAAGACTTCCAAGAAATAGAGCCACCTCCATGAGTGAATACATATCCGCTCGTGGCCTTTATCTCATCAGCATCTCAGATCCAGTTTGAGTCACTATACCCTTCAAGCACCTTGGGATGCCCGGTGTAGTGAATTCCATAGTTTGAAGTGCCTTTCAAATAATGGAAAACTCTCTCTAGAGCTTTCCAATGCACATCTCCTGGTTTTGAGACAAACTGACTCAGTTTTCTAACAGCAAAAGAGATGTCAGGTGATGTAGCACTGGCTAAGTACATAAGCGAGCCAACAATTTGAGAATATTTCAATTGATCTCTAGCAATTCTTCGATTCTTTCGAAGTAGCACGCTCGCATCATATGGTGTTGGAGAGGGCTTGCAGTCACTATAGCCAAAGCGACTCCCGATCTTTTCCACAGAGTGAGATTGAAGCAAAGTAATCCCACCATCATCGTCTCTCAACAACTTGATGTTCAGAATGACATCAGCCACTCCTAAATCCTTCATCTCAAAACAACGAGATAGGAAATTCTTGACCTCTGTAATAACATTCAAATTTGTTCCGAATATCAGTATGTCAGCAACATACAAGCAAAGGATAACTCCCTCGCCCCCACCATGGCGATAGTACACACATTTGTCAGCTTCGTTCACAACAAAGCCTGCACTTGTTAAAGTTCTTTCAAACTTCTCATGCCACTCCTTTGGTGCTTGCTTGAGTCCATACAAAGACTTCGGCAACTTGCACACTGTTCCTTCCTGACCATCTATTACAAACCCATCTGGTTGTTCCATATAAATTTCCTCATCCAACTCTCCATTTAGGAAAGCAGTCTTAACATCCATTTGATGAACGAGAAGACCATGTGAGGCAACTAGTGAAAGTAGAACTCGAATAGTGGTCAACTGCGCCACAGGTGAGTAAGTATCAAAGAAGTCTTCACCTTCCTTTTGGGTATAACCCTTAGCCACGAGCCGTGCCATGTACTTTTCGATAGTACCATCGGGCCTAAGCTTCTTCTTGAATACCCATTTGCACCCTATAGGTTTGCACCCATAGGAATGATCAGTAATCTCCCAAGTTTCATTCGCCAAGAAGGAATCCATCTCACTACGAACCCGCTTCCATCCAGTAGTCAGCATCTTCAGATGCATAGGCTTCTGAAATAGAACCGGGAGTGTCATTTATTAGATAGACAAGAAAATCATCACCAAAGGACTTTACAGTCCTCTGTCTCTTGCTCCTAGTGGGAGCTTCATTGTTTTCCTCAACGGGTTTTTCAAAGTGTTCCATCGAAATGATAGGTTCAGTAATTGTAACTGATTCTTGATTCGATGAACTAGGCATCTCCTGAGAAGATGAGGTAGCCATATCATTCATGGGAAAGATATCTTCAAAGAATGTCGCATCATTCGACTCCATGATTGTACCGACATGCATGTCAGATACTTCGGATTTTACAACCAAGAATCTATATCCAATGCTTCGGAAAGCATATCCCAGGAAAATACAATCCACAGTCTTTGGTCCAAGTTTGCGCTTCTTTGAGATTGGCACATTGACTTTCGCCAAACAACCCCAGGTTCGTAGATAAGAGAGTTCTAACCTTTTCTTCTCCCATTCCTCGAATGGAGTTATTTCTTTGTTCGTTGTGGGAACTCCGTTTAGGACATGACATGCAGTCAATATCGCCTCCCCCCACCATGCCTTGGATATAACCGATGTATCTAACATGGCATTAACCAAATCAGTTAGAGTATGGTTCTTTCTTTCGGCCACCCCATTTGACAGAGGTGAATAGGGAGGCGTCCTCTCATGGATTATACCGTGTTTTGCATAAAAATCATCAAATTCATTGAAAAAATACTCTCCACCACGGTCGGACCTAAGCCTCTTGATCTTACGATCAAGTTGGTTTTCCACTCCAACTTTATAGATCTTGAAAAAGTTTAAAGTCTCATCCTTAGATTTCAGAAGATACACATGACAGTATCTATTAATGTCATGAAATATTTCTTTCCACCTTTTGTCAAAACACCATTCATTTCACATAGATCTGAATGTATGAGCTCTAGTGGTGCAAGATTTCTCGTTTCCGCAGTCGTGTGAGACTTACGAGGTTGCTTAGCTTGCACACAAACTTGACACTTAGATCCCTTGATGATGGTGAAACTAGGGATTAAGTTTAATTTGGCTAGTCGCGATATGCAACCAAAGTTAACATGACACAGATGTGAGTGCCACACATTTGATTCACTATTGTTGCAAACATGATTAACAACTTTATTGCAAACATCTGACAAGGATAAACGAAACAGGCCTCCTGACTCATAGCCTTTGCCAACAAATGTTCCATACTTGGATATTACAAATTTATTCGATTCAAAGACAAGCTTGTAGCCATCTCTACATAACGGAGATCCGCTAACAAGTTTCTTATTGAGGGAGGGGACATAATGCACGTTCTTCAACCGCACGATCTTCCCCGAAGTAAACTTCAGATCGACCGTGCCAACACCACGAACAGAAGCACTTGAATCGTTGCCCATCAGCACAGTTGAAGTCCCTGCGGTCTGATAAGACGAAAACATGGAAATATCACCGCATACATGCACATTAGCACCCGTGTCAATCAACCAATCAGGAGAATGACACACTGAAAGAATAGTGGGAAATATACCATACCCATCATCCTTCATGTCAGTGTCTCCAATGACAACATTGACGGTCTTGTTGCCTTTCCCAAGATGACGCTTGTCATAGCGATTAGGGCAACTAGGAGCCCAATGATCAGGATCTCCACACAAATGACACACACCTTTCTTCTTGTCATTCTTCTTCTTGATGTTGGTGTGTTGCACAGCCTTGTTCTTCCCATCAAACTTTGCTTTACCATCAAACTTGCCCTTGTTCTTGAACTTGTGGGACTGGAAGTTTTTCTTCTGTACCAGATTGGCACTAGATCCTCCCTCAATACCTCGAGCACGTGTGTCCTTTTCTCTCGCCTTTTCTTCCACATCACGAGTACCAATGAGATCCGGAACGGAAAACTCATGTCTCTTATGCTTCAGTAAGGTAGCAAAGTTCATCCACGAAGGAGGAAGTTTAGTGATGATACCCCCAGCAACAAACTTGTCCGGCAGCATGCAATTGAAGTGCTCAAGTTCTCTAGCAAATGACTGTATCTCATGACCTTGCTCAACTACAGAGCGCTCTTCAGTCATCCTGTAATCATAGAATTGCTCCATGATGTACAGCTCAGTGCCGGCATCCGAGACCCCAAACTTGGCCTCGAGTGCGTCCCACATATCTTTTCCATTATCAGTTGACGCATAAGCATCAACTATGTTCTCACCAAGAACACTCAAGAGAGCAACCCTAAACAGGGTATCCATTTTCAGAAAAGCTTGTTCCCGTTGAGCATCATAATCTCCTTCAAGTTTGCCAAGAGTGGTGTCATAGCAACTCATGGTTTGAAACCATAAGACTGCTCTCACGCGCCACCTCTTATAGTGGATACCCTCGAACACACGAGGTCTCATGGAAGCAGCAAAACCACTTGGGGTAAATTGCCTATAATAAGGTTTTTTGATTGTTGGAAATATGAGCAATTTACCAAGTGATTTTATTAACAGAAATACTAGATAAAACATGACTAATATAGCAGTAATAGAGCAAGTCATGTGATCTGACAAAGAGAAGGTAAATAGAATCTTCATATATAGAACAGACAGTAGAACTAGATGCATATATGAAGTAGGACCTAACATATTTAGAGCAAACACTTGAACAAAGAACAGTGACAGTGTTTCTAACAGAAAGAGTAAGAACACATACGGGCCAGAGAATAGAACAAGATAAACTAGAGAGATCATAGAGACATACGAAGCAGCAACAGAAGCCCCGGTCTTGGGTGTGATGTCCTCGCCGGCCATGTCGTCAAAAAGGTTGTCGACGTCAGGGAAGAAGTCGTCGTTGGGCAAGTAGTCGTCGGCGACCCGATCATCCGTGATGAAACAACCAGTAGTCGCGCCAAGCGCTCCCCAAAAACCTTATCACCCTTCTCCCGTACAAGACCCACAAGGTGTGATTTCGGAGTCCTACTGTCCCGACCTGCGGTGCACGCCGCAAGCCGGGATGAGGAAGATAGCAGCAGCTCAGAGATGTAACCGGTGGCGAGAGGAAGGAGAGGTTCTGGTGCGTCTCTCTGGGGAGGAGCGACCTCCCTTATATAGGCGCAAGAGAAGGAGGTGAGAAGCCAGCGACGAGAGCTGAAGGGAGTGAGGGAGACGAACCGAACAGGCAGCAGCCGAAGAGGCGCGCCCTTCGGATTCAGTGTCCACTACAAAAAAACAATTCAGCTTCCGCATGACCTTTCGTATACCCGTCGTGTGTGGCAAATATAAGACATTGGCTCATTCCCGCAACCCGCGGCGGGGCGGGCGGCAGAGGAGCAGCGCGTGGATGTCCCTCTTGTTTTTATACCCGTACAAGTGGAGAAAGAGCCTCCCTTATAAAAAGATCCAACTCCCTGTAAACTAGCAATGTGGGACTAAACTTTACTAGTGCCCTTGCCTTGCACGAATGGGCTAAGTGGGCTTTTAGGATTTATTAGGAATTTCTGAAATTAACATTGGGTTGGACCATAATAAACTAAAATTCCAGCAGAAAGGAGCCCATTAAAGGCATCTCCAGGGAAACCCATATTTGTCTCTGAACAACTGAACATGTCTCCTGAATAATTGCCTTAGGTACCCGAGGGGCACTCCTATTTTTCTGCACCATTTGTACACTCCTCCGCGTTATGGGCATGTTTAGCTCCGGCGCCACCCAAACCGCATCTCCTATCCACACCCCTCCGCTCACCACCATTTAGAAACAGATGCAGTATCTTTTTATCATTCCATCTTGTTTGAAGTGTTTATATGGTAATAACGAGACAAGCATGATGCATCGGAGCGCAGACGATCAAAATGGTGATGGAGTACTGAGACACCTGGCCGATGGAATTGGAAGGTAACAACGTCCTATGTAAAAAAGAATTACTTTTGCGACCGACAATGAAGGTGAGCCAATTAGGATGCAAGGTAACAACACCTTAACTATGTGGAGGGGAAAAGGTCCAACTTTTGCAACCGGTGATGAAGGTATTGATATAATAGATATCTTTGGAAGCTCATTCTGCCAGCCGTGTAATTTTGGCATCCCTGTTGGAACCACGGTCGTTAATCCCGATCCATTTAAGTATGCACACGCTGCTTTGGGCTGATCGTGAGGGAGCATATAAACAAGAGAAACCACATGCACAAGACTGAGAATAACCATTTTATATGAGATGCCCACATATCTCATATCAGTCGTCATAATATAGAATCGAAGAACCCAGCTGCTAAACAAGAACAATTGCTGGCGACCTCGAGGAACCTCGTGTGCTTGGCTCTCATACATGGCTATATATAGGCAGGCTTCTGCCAGGTACCATGCAACCACCACCATCTCCACTAGCTACAATGGCTTCCGCCGTTCCCTGTCTGCTCTTGTGCTTGCTCGTCCTTGCTCCTCATCTCGGCAGCTCCTACCGCACAGGCTCCATCAATGGTGGGAAGCATGTCATCACCCGTTCTTCCCATGAGTCTAAGAAACCATCGACCTGCTCCTCCGACCCTTCTGGTGAGAATTCGATAGTATCTTCATCACATGTTTGCAAATGGGTTTGCGACTAAGACTTAACGATGTCTAGGTCCATGTTATATGCGTGATATCTTACATTAAGATTCATGCTAAAAATTTTCATTTTTTTTCTTTCTCTTTTGCATGTTATGTGCCTTGACTTATACTACTCCCTCCGTCTCAAAATAAGTGACTCGAGTTTGTTGAAGCTAGTACAAACTCGAGTCACTTATTTTGGGACGGAGGGAGTACAATATTTGGTTAAATCTTAGTTAACCGAGTCCTAGTCACACCCTTATGCTAATGAAGTTACTAACTCGTCTACACCCTGTAGGAGATGGCAATGGACTGGCTGTGACGCATCGGCTGAGCCCGTGCTCTTCTTCTGCCGCCGGTCTGGGCCAGAGCATGCCCTCGGTCGGCGACGCCTTCAGTCGCGACGCCCTCCGGCTACGCGGGCTCCTCGACGAGTCGGCGCGCAAGCCTGGTCTGACGATCCCCTCGACCGGCACCCCGCTCGTGGATCTTCCGGACGCACCGGAATACCACGTCGTCGTCGGCTTGGGCACTCCGGCGCAGAACATCACCGTGGGATTCGACACGGCCACCGTCGGAGCCACGCTTCTCCAGTGCAAGCCATGCGCCGCCGGGGACCCATGCGACAAGGTCTTCAACCCCTCCCACTCCCTGTCCTCAACCCTTTACGACATTCCATGCGGCAGGACATGGGAAGGCTGCCCCATTACCGGTTGCACCACCCCCGGCTGCACGTTCCGCCTGACACACAACGGCTCCCTCGTGTTCAACGCCACCATGGAGAAGGACACCCTCACGGTGGCGCCGTCGGTCCGCGTGCGCGGCTTCAGGTTCCTTTGCATGGAGATGATGAGCGACGTGCCGACGGACGGCACGTCGGGGGTCCTCGACCTCAGCAGGGACCGCTACTCGCTGGCCTCACGGGTCGTCCTGTCCCCCGACACGGTCGCCTTCTCCTACTGCCTGCCGAGGGGCGCCGAGTCCCAGGGCTTCCTCTCCTTCGGCACCACCCGGCCGGAGCTCGCCGGCCGCCGCGTGAGCTACGCCACCCTGCACAGCAGAGCCCCCCGCCGGAATCTCTACTTCCTGAGGCTCGTCGGCGTGAGCATCGGCGGTCTGGACCTCCCGATCCCCACCGGGCCGCACCCCAGCGACGCGCTGATCGAGGTGCAGACGACCTTCACCTACCTGCAGCCGCGCGTGTACGAGGACCTGCGCGAGGTGTTCAGGTTGTCGATGAGCAGTTACAAAGTGGCGCCGTCGTCAGGCGAGCTCGACACGTGCTACGACTTGACCGGCCTGAACGCTGTCGAAATGCCGGTCATCGCGCTCAGCTTCGAGGGCGGAGCGAGCCTGGAGCTCGGGATCGAGCAGATGATGTACTTCAGCGACCCCCACAACATCTTCTCCGTGGCGTGCCTCGCGTTCGCGCCGGCGCCGGCGTACGGGTCGGGCGTCTCCGTCATCGGGTCGCTGGCGCAGGCGAACACGGAGGTGGTCTACGATCTGCGTGGAGGCAAGGTTGGGTTCGTCGACAACCGCTGCTGATCGATCAAGCCCGCTCAAAGCAGGACGTAGCACAGTATACTGAAGGTTGGTTCTTCAAAACAAAAATAAGACACACAAGAGTCGCCGGTGATGGTGTGGAGTGGAGTTATCTCCGCCTAGCTTGCTGATGGATAAGCAGCAGCTACATAAGTTAGTGTTATGCTGCCTCGGCACCTTGCCTGTTTACAGGTGCCGTATCGACCGATAGACCAACGTGCTTGGTATTAAAATAAATAAAGGTCATTGTAAATTGTTTTTTAAGATTAATAGTAGTTTATTTCAAGATAACATGGTTACAATCAAAAAGACAAGAGATCCTCAATACACGGGTCCTCCGTCGAGCCACACGGCCTTGACACGCTCAAAGCGACTATACCTTGCCAGACAACTGCAACTCTATTTTGAGACGAATATTTTTTTTACCGGTGGCGAGAGGTACCGGCGCACCATCCGTCGTCCGTCATGTTTCATCAAGATTCGTGATGTCAGACTGTATAAATTGTAAATTGAATCCCACTGATATACCCGATCAATATAACTGCACACCTGAGACAAAACAATGCCTGACAACTTTTTGCAGAAGAGAGAGAGAGAGTTGGAATCGAGAGATGTGCGCTGCATGCATTCTCTTTCTCTCCATACAAATGACTTGTACTTGATTTCATTCTAATATTTTGCATGATTGATATCTGTTAAATGAAATATCCATTTTTGAAACTTTCATATATTTGGAATCCTGATGACAAGATCTTCAGAACAAGATCAATCTTGGATATATTTAAACTTCTTTTTATTTTCTATATTTCAGTTATCTTTGAAAAGACTTTCATAAAACACAAAATTGTTTCGCTGTGAAATGATATTTATTTCACACATTTTAAAAGATGGATATAGGTTCATTCAAAATCTATTTCACTCATTTACAAAAGATGGATTTAGGCTCATTCAAAAATTATTTCACACATTTTAAAAAGTCATTTCACCAAACGACATATTTCGCTCAATTATAAAAATACAATTTCACTTGCTTCAAAACCCTGGATTCACTGAATTCAAATACGCATTTCACTTATTTCAGAAAGATGATTTCAATCATTAGAAAAACACATTTGTTTATGTTCAAAAAACCAATTTCACTCATCTGAAGATATTTCACTCATATGAAGAAAATAATTTTTAATCACTTGTGAAAAGATATTTCACTCATATGAAGAAAAGAATTTTTACACATTAGAAAAACATATTTCAAAATTGATTTCATTCGATGCAAAGAACTGATTTCAATTATTTTAAAAAACGTATTTCACACAATTCAAAAACTTATCAAATGGAAAAACAATTTCACTCACTTCATAAAACAAATTCCACTCATTTATAAAAATACAATTGCACTTATTCCAGTTGTTTCAAAAAAAGTGATTTCACTCATTACAAAAGATATATTTCACTTATTTTTGCAATGAATGAAATCAGTTTTTTGAAACTAATTTTAGTTGTTTCAACAAAGTGATTTCACTCGTTACAAAAGATAGATTTCACAAATTTCAGAAAAAAAATACACTCACAATATACACACTGAAATAAGGGGTTTCACAAGAATAATATTTAAATTTTTATTTTAAAAATCACTCCTTGAAAAGATATCATTCGGTATCATTCAAATAAATTTATTTCAATCATTTTAGAAAACTGATTTCACTCATTTGAAAGTACATTTTTTGCTCGTTTCATTTGAAAAGATGTGCTTGAATTATTTCACTCATTTAGAAAACCGATTTCAGTCCTTATAAAAGATTGATTTTCTATCATTTTGACTTAAAATATATGTTTCAATTCTTTGAAATAATTTATATCTATGAAGTTGGTGAAATTTATTTTTTGGACTAAGTGAAATCTATGAAACGAGATATTTTTTTGAGACTGTGAAACTCGTTATTTCTAAATCTAGTTGAAAAATATTCAAGATTGAACTTGTTCTAACGATCATGTTCCAAGGAATTTGAATATATAAAAAATTCAATAATGGATTTTTAATGTGAAAGATAGTGACCATCTAAAATTGTAAGCAAAAATAAAAAGATGCATTTGTTTGGAAGGGAAGAGAGAGGGAAGAAGTTGCATGCATGCATACAGTGCACTGGCAAAAGTAGTACATGTAGCTGACATACTAGTGCAAAGTGGTAAAAAAAGGTGGGCCAGCCACCTGACATACAGGAGTGCTATACGAGAGGTGGGTTAAGAGAATACAAGTGATATACGAGAGGTGCGCCACGTGAACACACGAATCGCAGACCAGACGAACGGTGGATGGTTTGCCGGTACCTCCAGGAACCGGTAAAAGAGACTTTGCGTATTTTGAGAGCTATGTAGTTTCTAGGGAATAAACTCTCTATCTACTAGTCGGAGAGCTTTTTTTTACCGGTGCAGGGAGCTACCGGCGAACTATCCACCATTCACATGCGCAGTGATTCGTGCTATAGGGAGCCCACAGACAATGTATAGATGTGTATAATGACAATACATCTCTTGTATCTTTATTAATAGGCAAATCAATGTCACATGAAAAGATCATGTCAGCACTAAAGTAGTACTTGACGCATGCATGTTCCACTCTCTCTCCACATTCTCACGTACAGAAGATGCATCACATGCGAGATTAATTCATGCCCTTTATTTTATTTTTGGCAATTTCATTCATTCATCTCTTTTACACTGCAATTTCATTTTAAAAACTTTTTACATATTTGAACTCCTCATGCCAAGAACTTAAGGACAAGATCAACCTTGAATAATTTCAAATATTTTTTAGTTTCAACATTTCAAATGAGTGAAACGTGTTTTGTGAAATAGACAAACTAAGTTTTTTGATTGACCGAACCCAAAATTTTCAAATGAGTATATTCTTTTTTCATGCATATGAAACCAATTATTGTGAATATGTTTAACTTGTTATTTCATAAATGTGGAACTAGTTATTTTAAAACATGTGAGACTGATTATTTCAAATTGTTTCTAAATGAGCGAAATCATTTTTTTAAGCGAGTGAAATTGATATGTCATTTGATTTAAATTTCAATTATTTCAAACTAAATTTGAATTTCACATATTTCAAATATTTGAAGCTAATTTCTATGATGATTGAAATACATTCCAATATATTTCGTAAATACAAAGTGGAATTATTTTTTGATATATATTTGTAATGAGTGAAATCAGTTTTCCAAATCAGTGAAATGTGAAGGAAATATGCCCTAGAGGCAATAATAAAGATGTTATTTGTATTTCCTTATATCATGATAAATGTCTTTTATTTATGCTAGAATTGTATTAACCGGAAACTTTGTACACGTGTGAATACATAGACAAAACAGAGTGTCCCTAGTATGCCTCTACTAGACTAGCTCATTGATCAAAAATGGTTATGTTTACTAGCCATAGACATGAGTTGTCATTTGATCGACGGGATCACATCATTAGGAGAATGATGTGATGGACAAGACCCATCCGTTAGCTTAGCACTATGATCGTTTAGTTTTACTGCTATTGCTTTCTTCATGACTTATACATGTTCCTATGACTGAGATTATGCAACTCCCGAATACCGAAGGAACACCTTGTGTGCTATCAAACGTCACAACGTAACTGGATGATTATAAAGATGCTATACAAGTGTCTCCAAAGGTGTTCGTGGTGTTGGCATAGATCAAGAATAGGATTTGTCACTCCGAGTGTGGGAGAGGTATCTCTGGGCCCTCTCGGTAATACACATCATAAGCCTTGCAAAAAAATGACTAATGAGTTAGTTACGGGATGATGTATTACGGAACGAGTAACGAGACTTGCTGGTAACGAGATTGAATTAGGTATTGAGATACCGACGATCGAATCTCGGGCAAGTAACATACCGATGACAAAAGGAACAACGTATGTTGTTATGCGGTTTGACCGATAAAGATCTGCGTATAATATGTAGGAGCCAATATGAGCATACAGGTTCCGCTATTGGTTATTGACCGGAGATGAGTCTCGGTCATGTCTACATAGTTCTCGAACCCGTAGGGTTCGCACGCTTAACGTTTGATGACGATCGGTATTATGAGTTTCTCAGTTTTGATGTACTGAAGGTAGTTCAGAGTCCCGGATGAGATCACTGACATGACGAGGAGTCTTGGAATGTCCGAGACATAAAGATTGATATATTGGTCGACTATATTCGAACACCAGAAGTGTTCCAGGAAAGTTTCGGATTTAACCGGAGTGCCGGAGGGGGTTACCGGACCCCCCCCCCCCCCC
>LR738712.1:552789098-552828440 GCA_902687465.1 Secale cereale
GGGGAGTATGGGCCATAGTGGGCCATTGTGGGAAAGAGAGAGGCAGCCCATAGGGCTGGCCGCACCCTCCCCCTAGGGTTCCTAGTTGGACTAGGAAAGGGGGGAGGCGCCCCTCTTCTTCCTTCTTCTCTCCCCTCCCTTTCCTACTCCTAGTAGGAATAGGAATCCCTAGTAGGAATCCTACTCCTGGCGCGCCCTAGAAGGCCAGCCGCACCTCCCCCCTTGCTCCTTTATATACGGGGGCAGGGGGCACCCAAACACACAGAAGAAACATTGTTCTAGCCGTGTGCGGTGCCCCCATCCACAGAAACACACCTCGGTCATACAGTTGCAGTGCTTAGGCGAAGCCCTGCGCCGGTAACTTCATCATATCCGTCACCACGCCGTCGTGCTGAAGAAACTCTCCCGTGAAGCTCAACTGGATCAAGAGCTCATGGGATGACATCAAGCTGAACGTGTGCTGAACGCGGAGGTGTCGTACGTTGGGTGCTTGATTGGTTGAAACGCGAAGAAGTTCGACTACATCAACTACGTCACTAGACGCTTCCGCTTTCGGTCTACGAGGGTACGTAGACACACTCTCCCCTCTCGTTGCTATGCATCTGGTAGATAGATCTTGCGTGATCGTAGGTTTTTTTTTTGAAATACTACGTTCCCCAACAGTGGCATCATGAGCCAAGTCTATGCGTAGATGATATGCACGAGTAGAACACAAGTGAGTTGTGGACGATACTAGTCATACTGCTTACCATCATGTCATACTTTGGTTCGGCGATATTGTGAGATGAAGCAGCCCGGACCGACATTACGCGTACGCTTACACGAGACTGGTTTCACCGTTATGAGCACTCGTTGCTTAAAGGTGACTGGCGGGTGTGTGTCTCTCTCACTTTAGCTGAATCAAGTGTGACTACGCCCGGTCCTTGTGAAGGTTAAAACAGCACATACTTGACAAAAAATCGTTGTGGTTTTTGTATGCGTAGGTAAGAACGGTTCTTACTAAGCCCGTAGCAGCCACGTAAAACTTGCAACAACAACATAGAGGATGTCTAACTTGTTTTTGCAGGGCATGTTGTGATATGATATGGTCAAGACATGATGAGTTATACATTATTGTATGAGATGATCATGTTTTGTAAAGTTATCGGTAACTGGCAGGAGCCATATGGTTGTCGCTTTATTGTATGAAATACAATCGCCATGTAATTGCTTTACTTTATCACTAAGCGGTAGCGATAGTCGTGGAAGCAATGGTTGGTGAGACGACAATGATGCTACGATGGAGATCAAGGTGTCGCGCCGGTGACGAAGGTGATCATGACGGTGCTTTGGAGATGGAGATCAAAAGCACAAGATGATGATGGTCATATCATGTCACATATTTTGATTGCATGTGATGTTTATCTTATGATGCTTCTTATTTTGCTTATTACGGCGGTAGCATTATAAGATGATCCCTTACAAAATTTCAAGGTATAAGTGTTCTCCCTGAGCATGCACCGTTGCGAAAGTTTGTCGTGCCGAGACACCATGTGATGATCGGGTGTGATAAGCTCTACGTTCACATACAACGGGTGTAAGCCTGTTTTGCACACACAGAATATTCGGGTTAAACTTGACGAGCCTAGCATATGCAGATATGGCCTCGGAACACTGGAGACCGAAAGGTCGAGCGTGAATCATATAGTTGATATGATCAACATAAGATGTTCACCATTGAAAACTACTCCATCTCACGTGATGATCGGACATGGTTTAATTGATTTGGATCACGTTATCATTTAGATGACCAGAGGGATGTCTATCTAAGTGGGAGTTCTTTAAGTAATATGATTAATTGAACTTTAATTTATCATTAACTTAGTCCTGATAGTTTTTGCATATCTATGTTGTTGTAGATCAATGGCCTGTGCTACCGTTCCTTTGAATTTTAATGCATTCCTAGAGAAAGCTAAGTTGAAAGATGATGGTAGCAATTACATGGACTGGGTCCGTAACTTGAGGATTATCCTCATTGCTGCACAGAAGAATTATGTCCTTGAAGCACCCGCTAGGTGACAAGGCCCCTCCCGCTAACGTAGACGCTTTGAACGTCTGGTAGACGCGGTCTGATGACTACACGATAGTTCAGTGTGCCATGCTTTACGGCTTAGAACCGGGACTTCAACGACGTTTTGAACGTCATGGAGCATATGAGATGTTCCAGGAGTTGAAGTTAATATTTCAAGCAAATGTCCGGATTGAGAAATATGAGATTTCCAATAAGTTTTATAGCTGCAAGATGGAGGAGAATAGTTCTATCAGTGAACACTTGCTCAGAATGTCTGGGTACTACAATCATATGACTCAACTTGGTTGTAAAGTTGATGAGGATAGTGTTATTGATAGAGTTTTTCAATCACTGCCACCAAGCTATAAAGGCTTCGTGATGAACTATAATATGCAAGGGATGCAAAAGACAATTCCCGAGCTCTTCGCTATGCTCAAGGCTGCGGAGGTAGAAATCAAAAAGGAGCATCAAGTGTTGATGGTTAACAAGACCACTAGTTTCAAGAAAAAGGGCAAGGGAAAGAAGGGGAACTTCAAGAAGAATAGCAAGACAGTTGCTACTCCCGCGAAGAAACCCAAGTCTGGAGCCAAGCCTGAAACTGAGTGCTTCTACTCCAAAGGGACTGGACACTGGAAGCGGAACTGCCCCAAGTATTTGGCGGATAAGAAGGATGCCAAGGTGAACAAAGGTATATGTGATATACATATTATTGATGTGTACCTTACTAATGCTCGTAGTAGTACCTGGGTATTTGATACCGGTTCGGTTGCTAATATTTGTAACTCGCAACAGGGACTACGGATTAAACGAAGATTGGCTAAAGACGAGGTGACGATGCGCATGGGAAATGGTTCCAAAGTCGATGTGATCGCCGTCGGCACGCTACCTCTACATCTACCTTCGGGATTAGTTTTAGACCTGAATAATTGTTATTTGGTGCCAGCGTTAAGCATGAACATTATATCTGGATCTTGTTTGTTGCGAGACGGTTATTCATTTAAATCTGAGAATAATGGTTGTTCTATTTTTATGAATAATATATTTTATGGTCATGCACCCTTGAAGAATGGTCTATTTTTGTTGGATCTCGATTGTAGTGATACACAAATTCATAATATTGAAGCCAAAAGATGCAAGGTTAATAATGCTAGTGCAACTTATTTGTGGCACTGCCGTTTAGGTCATATTGGTGTAAAGCGCATGAAGAAACTCCATAGTGATGGACTTTTGGAATCACTTGATTATGAATCACTTGGTGCTTGCGAACAATGCCTCATGGGCAAGATGACTAAAACTCCGTTCTCCGGAACAATGGAGCGAGCAACAGATTTGTTGGAAATCATACATACTGATGTATGTGGACCGATGAGTGTTGACGCTCGCGGTGGGTATCGTTATTTTCTGACCTTCACTGATGATTTGAGCAGATATGAGTATATCTACTTGATGAAACACAAGTCTGAAACATTTGAAAAGTTCAAAGAATTTCACAGTGAAGTAGAGAATCATCGTACCAAGAAAATAAAGTTTCTACGATCTGATCGTGGAGGTGAATATTTGTGTTACAAGTTTGGTCTTCATTTGAAACAATGTGGAATAGTTTCACAACTCACGCCACCCGGAACACCACAGCGTAATGGTTTGTCCGAACGTCGTAACCGTACTTTATTAGATAATGGTGCGGTCTATGATGTCTCTTACCGATTTACCACTATCGTTTTGGGGATATGCTTTAGAGACAGCTGCATTCATGTTAAATAGGGCACCATCAAAATCCGTTGAGATGACGCCTTATGAACTCTGGTTTGGCAAGAAACCAAAGTTGTCGTTTCTTAAAGTTTGGGGCTGCGATGCTTATGTGAAAAACCTTCAACCTGATAAGCTCGAACCCAAGTCAGAGAAATGTGTCTTCATAGGATACCCAAAAGAGACTATTGGGTACACCTTCTATCACAGATACGAAGGCAAGATATTCGTTGCTAAGAATGGATCCTTTCTGGAGAAGGAGTTTCTCTCGAAAGAAGTGAGTGGGAGGAAAGTGGAACTTGATGAGGTAATTGTACCTTCTCCCAAATTGGAAAGTAGTACATCATAGAAATTAGTTCCAGTGATTCCTACACCAATTAGTGAGGAAGCTAATGATAATGATCATGAAACTTCAGATCAAGTTTCTACTGAACTTCGTTGATCAACCAGAGTACGTTCCGC
The DNA here is from genome assembly GCA_902687465.1 of Secale cereale. NCBI lineage: Eukaryota > Viridiplantae > Streptophyta > Magnoliopsida > Poales > Poaceae > Secale > Secale cereale. The sequence continues at coordinate 552,793,357 of LR738712.1, forward strand.
ACCAGAGTGGTACGGCAACCCAGTTCTGGAAGTCATGTTACTATACGATGATGAACCTACAAACTATGAGGAAGAGATGATGAGCCCAGATTCCGCAAAATGGCTTGAGGCCATGAAATCTGAGATGGGGTCCATATATGAGAACAAAGTATGGACTTTGGTTGACTTGCCCGATGATCGGCAAGCCATCGAAAATAAATGGATTTTCAAGAAGAAGACCGACGCTTACGGTAATGTTACTGTTTACAAAGCTCGACTTGTTGCAAAAGGTTTTCGACAAGTTCAAGGAGTTAACTACGATGAGACTTTCTCACCCGTAGCGATGCTTAAGTCTGTCCGAATCATGTTAGCAATTGCCGCATTTTATGATTATGAAATCTGGCAAATGGATGTCAAAACTACATTCATGAATGGATATCTCAAAGAAGAGTTGTATATGATGCAACCAGAAGGTTTTGTTGATCCTAAAGGTGCTAACAAAGTGTGCAAGCTCCAGCGATCCATCTATGGACTCGTGCAAGCTTCTCGGAGTTGGAATATACGCTTTGATGAGGTGTGCTACTTCCCGAGCTTGCGTTGTATTCCCTCGAAGAGGAAAGGGAGATGTAGCATAGTAGCGTAAGTATTTCCCTCAGTTTTTGAGAACCAAGGTATCAATCCAGTAGGAGACCACGCGTGAATCCCTCACACCTGCACAAACAAATAAGAACTTTGCAGCCAACGCGATAAGGGGTTGTCAATCCCTTTACGGCCACTTACGAAAGTGAGATCTGGTAGAGATGATAGTTTATATTTTTTGTATTTTTGTTTATAAGAACAGAAAGTAAAAGCAGAAAAAGTAAAGTAGATGTAGATTGATATGTTGAGAATAGACCCGGGGGCCATAGTGTTCTCTAGTGGCTTCTCTCATGATAGAGATATTCTACGGCGGGTAAACAAATTACTGTCGAGCAACTGATAGAAAAGCGAATAATTATGAGACTATCTAGGCATGATCATTGTATATAGGCATCACGTCCGAGACAAGTAGACCGACTCAAGCCTGCATCAACTACTATTACTCCACACATCGACCGCTATCCAGCATGCATCTAGTGTATTGAGTTCAAAAGAACAGAGTTACGCCTTAAGCAAGATGACATGATGTAGAGGGATAAACTCAAGCAATATGATCTAAACCCCATCTTTTTATTCTTGATGGCAACAATACAATACGTGCCTTGCTGCCCCTACTGTCACTGGGAAAGGACACCGCAAGATTGAACCCAAAGCCAAGCACTTCTCCCATTGCAAGAACTATAGATCTAGTAGGCCAAACCAAACCAATAATTCGAAGAGACTTGCAAGGATATTATGAGCACACATAAAGAGTTCAGAAGAGAAACAAATATTTCTCATAGATAATCTTGATCATAAACTCACAATTCATCGGATCTCGACAAACACACCGCAAAAAGAGATTACATCGAATAGATCTCTTCAAAGACCGAGGAGAATTTTGTATTGAGATCCAGAGAGAGAGAAGAAGCCATCTAGATACTAGCTATGGACCCGAAGGTCTGTGGTAAACTACACACAACTCATGGTGAGGGCGATGATGATGATGTAGAAGCACTCCGTGATGGATCCCCCCTCTGGCGGAGCTCCGGAACAGGCTCCAAGATGGGATCTCACGGGAACAGAAGGTTACTGCGGTGGTATTAGGGTTTTCTATTTGTTGCTGATGGTTTCGGGGTACGTAGACTTATATAGGAGGAAGGAGGACACCGGGGGATGCTCGAGGGCCCCACGAGGCAGGGGGTGATTACCCACAAGTGTAGGGGATCTATCGTAGTCCTTTCAAAAAGTAAGAGTGTCGAATCCAACGAGGAGCAGAAGGAAATGATAGGCAGTTTTCGGTAAGGTATTTTCTGCAAGCACTGAAATTATAGGTAACAGATAGTTTTGTGAAAAGGTAACTGCTAGCAAGTGACAAAAGGTAAAAGTAAACAAGGTGCAGCAAGGTGGCCCAATCCTTTTTGTAGAAAAGGACAAGCCTGGACAAACTCTTATATAAAGGAAAGCGCTCCCAAGGACACATGGGAATTATCGTCAAGCTAGTTTTCATCACGATCGTCCGATTCGCGTTCGGTATTTTGATAATTTGGTATGTGGGTGGACCGGTGATTGGGTGTTGCCCTTACTTGGACAAGCCTCCCACTTATGATTAACCTCTAATGCAAGCATCCGCAACTACAAAAGAATTATTAATGTAAACCTAACCATAGCCTGAAACATATGGATCCAAAGACAAAAGAAAAACTTATTACTTCCCAATGGCGTCCTCCCACCCACCCACCCCTCCCTCCCGTGACCTAGGCTCTCCGGCGACCTCCCATCCACACCAGTGATTCCTAGATCTTCTCCACTCATCTGCTCCGGCGTGCTCTGATCTACACATCTATACCCATCTCCTATGGGTTCCACTCGTGGATCAACGCTGGGTCTGGACTTTTCGGCGGGCTCCAACTTTGCATCTAGGGTTTTCAATTCTTGTGGGCAATCCATCCATCCCCTGGATGACACACACCACTTTGTTATGGTCGTGTCTTTCAGCAGACATATCTTTCGTCTTGATGAAGATTCAGTGGCGGCTGCATTGGAATCAACCCTTGGTGGCTCTGCCATTAATCTCATGGTTTCCCATATCAAGGACAAGGTATTTTCGTTCTGTGTTTCCTGCAAGAAAGTTGGCCTCTATATCCTGCAGTTACGTTCTTTTGCATGCATGCATTTCAAATGCTATTTTCATCTCTGGGGGCATGGCGCCCCTAACTGGCGTCGGGAATTTGAAATCTGGAAAAAAGAGTGTGACGCGGAGTGGATCATTGTTAGTCCCTCTAAAAAGCGTGCTACTCTTGGACTTCTCGCTATGCATAAACCCCCCGCTAAGTCATCCCTACGATCGGGTTCTTCTTCGGGGAGAAAGATTTCGTTCGCTACATTTCAGCAATACCCAGCTTGTCGGGGTTATAGATATCCTGCTACACAAATATGTGTTGATACAGTTGCTGAGGCAGGTTATGACTTAATCCACACGAGCGAGTCATTATCACCTCGCCGCCAGCGAACAATCTCCAGTGGACGGTGGCTACGCCATCTATCTCTTTTGGAACTATCAACGTTCCGGCTAAAATCATGGCCGTCATTTCAGGATCGGATCAGACTACATCTGATACGGATTTACTTGCTCCCCAAGTTTTTGCAACCTCCTCAATGGATACACCTGCCATTGAAGCCCAACATGATTCGTCGGCCCAACAGGAAGTTTTGGATCTGGGTGCCCAGATAGCCCATGATATTAATGAAGCCCATTTGGACTTCAATACCTCTGCTCTTTCGGAAGACAATGGTCAGGTTTCCTTGGACAATAATCTCCCAGATACGAATACTGCTAGGGATAATGATTTTATTGATGATATGGGTTTTCAAGTTTGGAAGTGCAGAAACTGTCTCTCGATGAAACACGCAACGGCCTCGTGCACAAATCAAATACGATGTCGTAATTGTTTTCGCCTGGGTCACAGGGCAAAAGGATGTTCTGGCTCTGCACCTTCTCCAACCTACAAGTGGGTCCCACGGGTCAATCTAGGGCCTCAAATCCGGTCAGAGGATATTTTATCGCCTGCCGCTTCGATTTTCCTCCCAGCCGGCCTCCTTTGGTCTTTGTCCAGTCCCATCACGCCTGCCACACCGTCGCCTCCACCATTGCCATCCGAGCCGCCACCCATTACTCCACCGCAGCCTTCATCGCCGCCGCCGTCCACACCTCCCCCTCCAACAACCACTGCTCCGACACCTCCACCACCAGCAATGGCAAACTTTGAGCTTGATCCTGTGGACTTCCTCCCGCCGGGTTTCGACATCATCGACGGGGGCCCCTTGAGACTCCCACGTGCCTTCTTCTCTCCGGCAATAGCTCCCGATCGGCAGAACGAAGCCTACACGATTGCCATTGTCGAGCCAGGACCTCTTCAAGCAGAGGTCCCCCTCTTCCGCAACCTGGTCAGTGATTTTGTTGTCAACACTCTTGGGCGCGCAGTGCTGGATGCCCAACCATGGATCCAGGGGGTTGGGCTCTTTCGTTTTCGCAGCGCAGTTGCTAGGCAGGCCTTGGTGGATCATCCACCGTTCGATCTTGGCAATGATAGATTTGTCCGTTTCATACCCAATGATGAGGGTATTAATTACCGAGCTGTCCAAGGGTTTCGCCGGGGCTGGATTATGTTAGTTGGGATCCCGCTGGATTACAGAAGAACTGCATACATTGCTGACGCCATTGGTTCTTTGGGTCGTTTCCATTACTGGCATCAGGAGGACCCCGTCCTTGCTCGCACATTGGCATATGTGTCCTTTCCTGCGCCTTCTTTAGTGCCGCGGGATGTGGTCTATCGGGAATTCTCTGATTTTGGAGGCGCCAGAATCTCATGGACTACCCCAGTTTATATTTTGTCTGCGGATTTTGCTGACGTTCTACCTGCTGATGAAGACCCAATGCCATTCAATGGCAACCCACACCCCCCTTCCTGGTCAGATGGTGTTTGAGAATCACAACTGGGTCATGCCCGATTCCCTGAGCTAGGTTGGAATGACGTGCCGCCACCGGCTCATGACCAGCAACAGGGCTTCCAGCATCAGCCTGCTGTCAATCAGGAACATGTGCAGGAAAACCAGATTGAGGAGGAACCATCTCAGGAGTCTATGATCCTACAGTTGTCAGATGATTACATCAACAATGAAGATCATGCTGCTGATGTTGTGGTGTATCAACCACCTTTGGTGCAGCCCCCCCTTCAGATTGGTGTGGTACTGACAGTCTTTGGGCCTGAGCTGCCTCCAGTTCTTCAATGGCAGCGCAGCTTCGAGCGGATGATGCCTTTCATCTGGGTCTCTGAGATCCCCAGGGCTGTCCCTTGCCAAGATTTTCAGCCGATTATCTTTCCTCTTAATACCTGGGATTTTAACTGCACTGCATCAGACTTTCAGATCTCTCTGAAGATGGACAGCACTCCCTGTGTAGCGCGCCCTGAGAAGCGGCCAGTGGCTAGGGCTTTATGTTTTGATGACATCTCCGAACCAGTTTCTGAAGCTTTCCAGTTCACAGCCAGGATGGAAGTGCCTAGGAAGAGGGGACGCAAGGCGACGACACCTGTGGTGGTTTCTGAAGTTTGTCGCAGTGCCCGTCTCTGTGCTCTGAAGGGCGGTTTTCGACAGGCTCCGCTGCAAGAGATGGGCCAGCGCCCCCGCTCATCCGCTCCGAAGAAATGTAAGACCAAGGCGTCTCCGCCTGAACAGCAGCTTCCACCTCTCAGTTCGATTGAAGATCTGCAGCGTATCGGCGCTCGTCTGTGAATCGCCCCAGAGAAGCTCACCAAGGAAAAGCTTGCAGCGGATCCTTCTCAAGCTACCAGCCGCAAGAGTTCCAATGATCTTTGATGTCTTTCGAGGTCTGGGTTTATGGCGTACCTCCCAAATCGCCATCTATCTTAGTTTCTGTTTTATTTTGCTGAACTTTATGGCACGGCTTTGTACTATGTTTGGTTATGGGTCACTGCGTGATTCATTTCATTACTGCTCTATATCTAGTTATTATGAATCCGAACATCTGTAGAGCATGGAAGGTCCTTTGTTGGAATGTACGGGGCCTCAACTCTGAAGCGCGTCAACTTGCTGTCAAACAAAAGATTGAAGAAAGTGGTTGTTCGGTAATTTGCCTCCAGGAAACCAAGTGTATGCACATTGATCATCGCTTTCTCCGAAAGTTCTGCCCACGACATTTTGACAATTTTGCCTATATTCCTTCTGATGGGGCTTCTGGTGGTATTGTGGTGATTTGGAACTCTTCTTTCTTTATTGGCAAACTTATTGAGGCAAAACCCTTCGGCATTGTGATTGAGTTCTGTTCTGCGCACACGTCTGAAATTTGGACTCTTGTGACCGTTTATGGACCGTGTCAGGGTCCTGCCCGCGACAATTTCGTCCAATGGCTTTACAACCTTAATATCAATGCAGATGACAAATGTCTATTACTTGGGGACTTTAACTTCATGAGATCGTTAGAGAATCGCAACCTTTCGGGGGGGCAATGTCAATGATATGTTCTTGTTTAATGAAATTATTGGGCACCTAGGTCTCATTGAACTCCCGATCAAAGGCAGACAATTCACCTGGTCTAACATGCAGGCTCATCCGTTGCTGGAACAATTGGATTGGTTCTTTACTTCAGTAGCATGGACCTATGATCATCCCAATACTTTGGTTTATCCTTTAGCACGTACCACATCTGATCATGTGCCTTGCGTCGTCTCTATTGCTACGTGCATACCCAAGGCCAAAGTTTTTCGTTTCGAGAACTACTGGATTGATCTACCTGGCTTCTCTGATTGTGTCTCTGCGGTGTGGAACCGTGATTTTAGACAGGTAAATATTACCTCCAGGATATCGGCCAAATTTAAAGCTCTCCGTTATGCTCTTAAACAATGGCATCTCAGTCTGTCTAAAGTGAAGGCACTTATTTCTGACTGCAACAAGGTTATTTTATTTTTTGATAATCTTGAGGAGCTTCGGCCTTTGAGTTGGCCTGAGACAAACTTTAGGTGTATTGTTAAATCCCACCTGGAGGAAATTCTACACATGCAATACATTTATTGGAAGCAACGCTGCACCATCAGGTCTATTAAAGTTGGGGAAGAAAACTCTAAATTCTTCCATGCAATGGCAACTAAGAGATATCGAAAGAACACGATCTCCTCTCTCAAAAACGCTGCGGGAGATGTGATCTCTGATCACCAACAGCTAGCCGGTATGTTCTGGTCTGATTTCAAACATCGAATGGGGCAAGCTAAGGGAATACATATGGATTTTGATCTCGCCTCCCTCATTGCTAAGGTGGATGGGCTAGAGACTCTGTCTCGGCCTTTTTCGGATAAAGAAGTGGAGGATGTTGTTAAGCATATGCCCGTTGATCGTGCACCGGGGCCAGATGGATTCATGGGACTCTTTCTGAAGAAGTGTTGGCCCATTCTGAAAAATGACTTTTTGTTGCTTGTCAGGGCTTTTTATGATGGTACATGTGATCTGGAATGTTTAAACTCTTCTCTAATCACTCTCATTCCCAAGAAATTAAGCCCGGAGGTGGTTGGGGATTTTCGGCCAATATCTTTGACGAACTCTTGCTTAAAATTTATCACAAAACTCTTAGCAAACAGACTGCGACAGGTGATTCTTAACTGCATTCATAAAAATTAGTATGGTTTTCTTCGCTGTCGTTCAATTCAAGACTGCTTAGCATGGTGCTTTGAGTATATCCATCAGTGCAAAGCATCTAAACGGCCAATCGTCCTTCTCAAGCTTGATTTTACAAAAGCTTTTGATACTATTGAGCATGAGACAATTCTCCAGATGCTGCGCTATAAAGGTTTTGATGAACGTTGGAATGGCTGGGTTGACACACTTTTATCATCTGGCTCTTCTTTTGTGCTTCTTAATGGGGTCCCTGGTCAGCAGTTTAAATGTCGCACTGGAGTTCGTCAAGGTGATCCCCTCTCCCCTTTATTGTTTGTCATTGCGGTGGATCTTCTTCAATCCGTGGTGAATGATATGTGTGCTCGCAATGTACTCCGAATGCCCATTCCGACTGGTTCAAAGGATTATCCAGTAGTTCAGTATGCAGATGACACGCTGATCATCCTTCCAACTGCTGATGATCAGATCATTGCGCTAAAACAGATGCTTGAAAACTTTGCTCGGGCCGTCGGATTGAGAGTCAACTTCAGCAAATCATCCATGATTCCTATGAACTTGTCTAATGAGGAGGGCTCTCGCATTGCTGCTCTCTTGGGTTGTGAGGTGGGTTCTTTGCCCTTCACCTATCTGGGCCTTCCTATGGACACTTCTCGACCTATCGTTGCTGATCTCTCGCCCCTCGTGGATCGTCTGGAGGCGCCTTTCAGCATCGTCCTGTTTCCTGAATCAGGGCAGTCGTTTGCAACTGTTGCAGTCTGTGCTGGCTTCCATGCCAATATATTTCTTGTGCTCCTTATCCCTCCCAAAGGGCATTCTCAAACAATTAGAGCGAATAATACGCCAATGCCTCTTGCGGGGCAACTCTGAGACACCCCGTCAATCTCTAGCAGCATGGGATCTCATATGTCGACCCAAGAAGCATGGCGGCCTCGGAGTTACACACCTTGGCACACAAAATGAGGCCTTGCTCATGAAGCATCTCTACAAGTTTTTCAATAAACTTGATATACCTTGGGTTCAATTACTCTGGGATTCTTATTATGGTTCATCACCACCTCAAGCCACTCGCAGCTGTGGCTCTTTCTGGTGGCGGGACATTCTCAGTCTTTATGATAAGTTTTGTACTCTCGCTGTCCCACAAGTTCATGCAGGGGACACTGTGCTGTTTTGGGTCGACATGTGGCACATTGACAGTAGAGTTATTTCCCTCAGGACCAGATTACCCCACCTCTACTCTTTTGTGCTCAATGACCTCATCACTGTCAAGGATTTTTTTGATGCACCATCTGAGGCTCAGAACTTTCATCTTCCTTTGTCTCTCGAAGCCTTTCATGAGCTTCAGCAACTCCAGTCTTTGTTGGCTCCTATACAAATTGATCCATCAACAAGAGATATCTGGCAATGGCCCTCCAAATCAGGCACCTTCCAGTCCAAATTGTACTATGATTTCACTCTCTCTCATATAGTGGTGGATCCAATCTTCAAATGGATCTGGAAATGTTCCTGCACCCTCAAGATCAAGGTTTTTGGGTGGTTGCTCTTGATGGATCGCCTTAACACAAGGGATATGATGCAAAGAAGGCATTGGCATGTAGATGATGCTAACTGTGTTTTGTGTCTCCTACCACATCTTGAGGACCGAGGGCATCTCTTCTTTGCCTGTAACTTTATCCAGCGAGTTTGGAACTACCTTGGAATCTCCTGGACACCAGATGGTCACTGATACGTCTCAAACGTATCTACTTTTCCAAACACTTTTGATATTGTTTTGACCTCATTCTTGCATGATTTGAACTAAACTAACCCGGATTGACGCTGTTTTCAGCAGAGCTGCCTGTATGGTTTTATTGTGTGCAGGAAAACGGATTTTTAGGTATCTCAGAAAATTCCACGAAAAATCACAGAAAATCCACGCACCCGAAGAAACCTGGTGCCAGAAGAGGGGCCAGAGGGGGGCCAGGGGGCCCCAGGCGCCCTGGTGGCGCGGCCCACCCCCTGGCCGCGCCGAGAGGTCGCCTGGGTGGGCCCCACCTCCCCTGGTGCCCTACTTTGACCCGTATTTTAGCTCGTGACGGAGAAATCCCAGATCAGAAGTTCTTTTCCCAGTTTTCGTCGCGGAGCCGCCGCCGCCGCCCTCTGTTCTTCTTCGGGAGGGCTAATCTGGAGGCTGATTTGGCCTCCAGAGAGGGGTGATCGTCGCCATCGTCATCATCATCACCACTCCATCATCCCTCCATGACTTCTCCTTCCATGTGTGAGTAATCCCCTGCTGTAGGCGAAGGGGATGGTAGGGATTGGATGAGTTAGATCATGTAATAGTTTGTCAGATCGTTGGGGGCATGTTGCCTATCATCTACTATGGTGTTTATCATCTTTGCTTCAACTTGTTATTCTTAATGCTTGTCACTTAGGGACCGAGTGCCATGATTTCAGATCTGAACCATATGTGTTTGCATGAATATATTTGTGTTCTTGATCCTATCTATGAGTTGTTTGCACCTATTACGGTTCGGAACCGGCGATCCCAAAAGTGACAGCTTGGGACACCAATGGGGACGGTCCGTAGTTTGAGGATTGCATGTATCCATTGAGTTTATTGCTTTGTTCCGGTGCTCTTTGACAGGAGCACCTTAATCTCCATAAGTTCCTTTTGGCCCCGTTCGTAGCGGGATGGTAGGACAAAAGATGTTGTGCAAGTTCTTATTGCAAGCACGTACAACTACCTACGGGATACATGCCTAATGTTTGATATTTTCCTAGATGATCATTACTTTTCCGTGTGCCTTGCCCCAAGTTAGAATCATGATATATCTCATCCATGCAGCGCCCAACCATCCGTCTCCCTAGCCTACAGTGTTTTAAATCCTGCTGGTTACTAGTTGCTACTTTTGCCATTTACCTTTACTATTTACTTTTGTTGTTTACTTTTACTATCACTATCATCACTATCATATCACTGTTACCACTTATGTTTTGTTGCAAGTAAGTATATTTCAGGTGCGGTTGAATTGACAACTCAACTGTTAAAGCTTATAAATACTCTTTGGCTCCCCGTGTGTCGAATCAATAAATTGGGTTATTCTTACCCGCGAAGACTATCTCGATCCCTTACGGTTGAGGGTTATCAAGTACCGTTTTCTGGCGCCGTTGCCGGGGAGCATAGCAATATTTATAAGTCTACTTGAAGTATCCTACCTGCTGCACTTCATCCGCTATGGGTAAGAAAGGAGACCCCAAGGTTCCGATCTTACTATCCACTACAAGAAGAGGTACTGTTCTGAGCACTAGCGCTACACTTGATTCACCTTCTGTTATGAGTAAGTTTGCCTCACCGCCACCACATGATGCTCCTACTGAATCTGTTACTATGTCCGATACTCTTGATGATGCTTCTACTACTATTGATGATATTAGTTCACTTGGTTATGCTCTTGAGAAACAGATCGCTGCTGCTGCAAACAAGTCTGGAATTGAAATTCCTGTTACTCGCTACCCTATTGGTGAAACTTATGATTATCCTGATTTGAGTAAACTCAAGGAGAGACTACTTGATGATGATTACTATATGCTTGATGAAGATCTATGCAGGGAACTGACAGAGTTTTCTGGCTCTGACCCTGAAGTTATTAAGAAACTGTTTGAAAAACACTCTTTGAAGAACAAAACCGTTCCTGATCCTGAATTTGCTACATCTCCTATATGCATTGATGATCCTGATTATAATTTATCTGTTGATCTTTCACTTATAACTATGGTTGAAGCTGACCCCTTTTATGGCAGAGAAAATGATGATGCTATTGCACACCTGACTAAACTCGGTGAGTTGGGTGGCTTGTTTACCACGGATGAGAAGATACGATACTTTTATGTGACCAAGCTTCTTCCTTTCTCCTTGAAGGAAGGTGCTAAAGCATGGTATGATTCACTCCCATGCGGTTCCATTAAGAGTCCTCAAGACTTAGCTCACTCTTTTGTTGATAAGTACTTTCCTGCTCACATGCAACATGCTGCTTTACAAAGAATTTATAACTTTAAACAGTTGCAGGATGAGTCCCTCCCTAAAGCTTGGGGGAGGTACTGCGGTCTGATTCGGGCTAGACCAGGACATGAAGTCCCTAAGAACGAATTAATCGATATATTCTATGCTGGTCTAACTGATGAATCCAGGTCCTATTTGGAAAGTTGTGCTGGTTGTGTTTTCAGGAAAAGAACGCCGAAAGATACAGAAGATTTGATGGGCAGGATTGCCAAAAACCATGAAGATTGGCCCGTCCCTGAACCACCTCCACCATCAAAGAAGAGGGGCATGTTTGTTCTAAGCCCCGAAGATATGCAAGAAGCAAAGAAGTCTATTAAAGAGAAAGGTATTAAAGCTGAAGACGTGAAGAATCGACCACCTATTGAGAAGCTGTGTGATCCTACCACTCACACTCCTATGGTAGAGGTACACCCTCTTTTAGATTTCAACGCAAGTGACATCCCTCATGGTAAGCCTCCTGATCAAAGTTTAGATGAGTTTGATAATTTGATTATGAAACAAAATCATTTTAATGAGAGGATACAAAGTTAGTTGCATGATAATTCCCTTGCTATCAAAAGTTTGCTTGATGTTTTAGGTAGAACAGTTAATGATGTTCAATGTCTTGTGAAACATTTTCATATGGTTCAAACTCAGCTTGAACAAATTTCTAATGTGTGATGTCTACACATGCTTCTACTCTTGTAGACTATGTTGGGCCTCCAAGCGCAGAGGTTTGTAGGACAGCATCAATTTCCCTCAAGTGGATGACCTAAGGTTTATCGAACTCAGGGAAGTAGAGGTTGAAGTTGGTCTCTCTCAAGCAACCCTGCAACTAAAATACAAGAAGTATCTTGTGTCCCAAACACACCTAATACACTTGTCAGATGTATAGGTGCACTAGTTCGGCGAAGAGATGTTAAATGGCAAGTGATATGGATGGCAAAACAAAGTAATATAAATCTGTAATAAAAAGTGCAGCAAGCAAATAAGCGGTAAACGTGAGCACAAATGGTATTGCAATGGTGGAAACAAGGCCTAGGGTTCATACTTTCACTAGAGGCAACTCCCAACAACATTAACATAATCGAATCACATGATATTTCCCATAAAACATGCAATGGAGACGCACCCGGAGGTCATTCCTCCGTGGTCAAGAGAGGACGAGAATTATGTAGGGCTACAAAATCACACCTCAAAGTTCGTAGTTCTCAATCTAAGGATTTCCCAATGTCACCGCGGCCATCCAAAGAGAGTCCCACAATCACCACAACATATCTAAAGGATAGTCAAAGACAAGCACCAAGAGACTCTCAATCTTCAATCAACACACAAGAGAGGAAATCACTCATGAAAATATTTTTCTAATCCATGTCCAATAGACCGCTGTCACCTTGGTCTCGGGGATTATACTAGATAAAGACAAGTGAGTACATCAATCCAATACATAGAGGAAGGGGAAATATCATGGGATCACCCTAGATTAACATAGCCTATGATCACAACGAAGATCACATCATGGGAGAGAGAGATAACCACATAGCTACACGTACGAGCCCTCGGCCCCGGAGAAGACTACTCACACATGGACATGGTGAGGAGGAGGTTGATGATGGTGTTGATGGAGAGGTGCAGCCCCGAGAGGAGGAGATGGCCGGCGGCAGCCACGGAGGCGGCGGCGGCGACCCTTGGGGGCGCGGCGGCGGCGGCAGCCCTAGGGGGCGGCGGCGGCCCTCGGGGCGGCGGCGGCCCTAGGGCGGTGGCGGCCCTAGGGGGAAGCGGCTCCTTAGCCCCCCCCCTTCTTCCTTGTGGATGGTGCTGCAATGGTGTTGGTCCTCCCCTCCAAGACGGCGGCTCGGGAGGAGGAAAATTCGTGGCCCTTGGTGACCTAGGTTTTCTCTCTTTATATAGACTCTCAGATTCCCGTCATCAGATTTTGGGCCTCAGTAAAACGGGCTTAACTTGGCCGTCCGGACTCCGATTTGGACGAATTTATATCCAGAAGCATCGCCTCGAAATTCCCCACAACTTTCGCAACTAGACTTTTTCCGTTTGACGTCGTCTTCGGGCCGGAACGTGACCATCTTTAAAAAACGTTCTCAGACATATTTCAGGAAAGTCAGAGTCCTACTCCAATACGACGCCTTTTGCGTTTTTGTCAATTTCCAAGTAATTCCTACACAATAAAGTGTAAAACAAGAACATTGTGCACTTTTGCAACCATTAGTAGGTTAGTCCAAATATGATCAAAAGTGTATGGAAGTGCATAAATATCATAGCAATATCACACAAAAAAGGCATGGAGCAAGCAGAAATTATATATACGTTTTGGACGTATCAACATCCCCAAGCTTAATTCCTGCTCGTCCTCGAGTAGGTAAATGATAACAAGCATAATTTCTGTGGTGACATGCTGTTAACCATATAAAACTTTTCACAGTCACATGACAAGTGCTTACTGTGACAATGAGTCTGTAGTAATTAAGTTGCCTCATGAGAAAATCACAAAGAACTAAAAGTTTTACAATATGATACTGAAATAATCAATAGATTTGTAATGAGCATGGTGTGCAAACATAATAAAGTGATATCTCGCTTGCCCCCTTTAGTGAAGCAAAACATAAATGCAGGGGCACCTCCAAAGTTTAAGTGACGACTAGATACAATGATTTCAGAATAAACGATGTCATAGTCATGCAAAAGACAATGGTACTTTGGGACAATGCACATTACACTCAGAATGACAATCATGCTCTCAATAGTTGGTGCTTTAAAGAAGGTGGAGACTCTCGAACCGTGGCTTTTGTTGGCAAGGTTGAAACCCCGTGGTCGGAAACAAAGACAAAACATGTACCAGAGCTCTTGGTTTTAAAAACAGAGGTAATAATTATTATTTTAGATTATGCATATTTCGTCAACGAATGCTAGCAGATAACTCAATTATTTCTCGAGCTTGACAAGTTTCGAGGAACGGCTCCCGAATGAGGACGATCACATCCTCTTAATCTCCTTTGTTTATCACTGCCAAAGTTTTCTGATTTCTCATGAACAAAGCGTGAAGGAGGGTTTGTTTGTTGTATAATTTTTTAATGAGTCGGGCGCACTCTATGCCAGTTCCTTCTCGTATTATGGGTTTGCACATTTGACATGCAATCCCGAGGTGAAGCTTGTCCAACTTAAAAAGATCATGAATTAACTACTACTTCCTCATGAGCTAAAACAGAGGCACAAAAGAGAAATGCTTTTTTTTTAATAATTTTGAGATGGTACATGAAAGTCTTCGTCAGGAATGGCAGGTAAATACCATGTATAGGAAGGTATGGTGGACTCATATGGCATAACTGGTTTAAAGGATTTTGGATGCACAAGCAGTCAGTCCGCTTAGTACAGGCGAAGGTTAGCAAAAGACTGGGAGCGACCAACTAAGAGAGTAATGACGGTCATAATCATGCAGAGCGACAAAGCAACATTGAATCGGGCATGGAAGTTATATCGCTACTCAGAAATTAAAGATCATCAAGGCTTGATAGACTTTCTTTACAGTCTTAAATATGCGTGAGCATACGCCAAGTCAATCAAAATAAATTCTTGGAGGAAGATACCACTAAACCATACCACATCATAGGCAAACAAATCATGTTGGTACTTCAATAACACATTAAGAACCCCCCAGCTATTTGAGACTAACCATAAGAAAACATGAACTACTAAGCACCATTATGCACATAGCATTTTTATCATAGACATATCAACCAGTGCAACAGAAGCCAACTCTCTTAACAAGATAAGCATGATAACTAAAGAGAGTTCCAGCGACCAACTAAACAAAAGCTCTTCAAAAAGTAAAGCATGAAAACTAAGAGCTGAACATGATAGTAGCTATTGAAAGACAAAGAACACACACAGCAAAGATAGACATGAAAATTCTATGTTATGTTCTAGGTTGAAGTGGAGCGTGTTTCTCTCCCACACAAAGAAATCTGAGTTCCAACCGTTATGAACAGCAAGCAAAGCTAAAGAAAACTAAAAAGGAAACTAAAAGCAAGACGCTCCAAGCATAGAACATGAAGTGATAAAAATATAGTGGAACGAAAGACGAACTAATAATTGTTGATGGAGAAGGGGATGCACGGGGGCATCCCCAAGCTTAGACGCTTGAGTCTTCTTGAATATGTCTTGGGGGTGCACGGGGGCATCCCGAAGCTTGAGCGTTTGACACTCCTGAGTCTTTTTATCATCTTCCGTCGCACACTTGAAAACTCCCTTCATACATAACTCATCATAATCTGATTAGCGAGGTTAGTACCCATAATAAAATAATTTTCCCTTGCTGGAAATAAGGATATTCTTGACGGTATACTGTTTCTCAAGATTGCCAAAAGGTTTTTGCAAAGAAAAAGCAAGCTCAAGGTTTGCAAAACGAAGAAAAGGCAAAACAGGGCAGAATCTGTGAAAAACAGACCAGCAGGTAGTAAATGATTTTTTCGGGGCACTTCTGCAACTCAAATCAAAAAACTGAGAACAGATGCCCGAAAGCCAATTGTATAGAGCACGCTGTAGAAAAAATTCAGACCAAAAAGATGATCTGGTAATTTTATACGAATTTTTCTGTCCAAGGACATAATCTGTTTCCTGGACAGCACGTCACAACTTTTGAACTTTCATGCAATCAGAGGCTACACTTGGCACAAAGCTGAAAAGTAAAGATACATTGATGATGCTACTGTAGTAACAACATCAAGACACAACAAAAGCAAAATAAAATTTTATTCATTGTGGGTTGCCTCCCAAAAGCGCTTTCTTTTATGCCTTTAAGCTAGGCATAAGACTTTAATGATGCTCTCGTAGGAATAAGAGTTGAAGATGAAAAGAGAGCATCAAGAAGCAAATACCAAACACATTTAAGCCTAACATGCTTCCTATGCATAGGAATATTACAATAGAATAATTCATTGAAGCACAAAGCAATAAGCATAGGAAGACAAAACAAGTGCAGCTTCAAAACCTTCAACATAAAGAGAGGGAACTTAATATTATCGAAATATCTATAAGCATATGTTACCTTCTCATAATAATTTTCAGTGGGATCATGAATAAACTCAACAATATAAGCATCACATAAAGCATTGTTACCATGATCCACATGCAAAAAGGTACTCTTACTCTCCACATAAGCATCTTTGGGGAGCCCATGGTTAGGACATTTTAGCATTAACGTCTTCAGTCTCCCCCGAGCTTGAGCTACGCTCTCTCCGTCACGAGACCTAAAGTTATAGATATAGTTCCTGTCTCGATGAATTTCATGAAGAGGATAAAACTTAGTATAAAAGAGAGACATAAGCTCTTGCCAATCAAGCAAGTGCGAGTTATCGAGAAGCTTATACCAATCCGAAGCTTTATCTATAAGTGATACGGCGAACAATTTCCTCATGACAAACTCCCTTGATACACCTGCAAGCTTAAATAATGAACATAGTTGTGACAGATATAGCAAGTGTTCACCGGGATGTCTGTCTCCTGCATAACGATTAGCCAAAATATAATCGATAATACCAGCCGGTATTTTATAGGGCACAATTTCAGTAGGAGGAGGAGCAACCACCACAGGTGTGGGGCGTCTTCCCACAATCAACGATCCAATAGCAAGGTTGTCCATAAGCATAACTAGTGAAATAAAAACAAGAAACAAAAAGATTTAATTGCAAGATCTAAAGATATACCTTCAAGCACTCACCTCCCCGGCAATGGCGCCAGAAATAGCTTGATGTCTACACACGCTTCTACTCTTGTAGACTATGTTGGGCCTCCAAGCGCAGAGGTTTGTAGGACAGCAGCAATTTCCCTCAAGTGGATGACCTAAGGTTTATCGAACTCAGGGAAGTAGAGGTTGAAGATGGTCTCTCTCAAGCAACCCTGCAACTAAAATACAAGAAGTCTCTTGTGTCCCCAACACACCTAATACACTTGTCAGATGTATAGGTGCACTAGTTCGGCGAAGAGATGTTAAATGGCAAGTGATATGGATGGCAAAACAAAGTAATATAAATCTGTAATAAAAAGTGCAGCAAGCAAACAAGCGGTAAACGTGAGCAAAAATGGTATTGCAATGGTGGAAACAAGGCCTAGGGTTCATACTTTCACTAGAGGCAACTCCCAACAACATTAACATAATCGAATCACATGATATTTCCCATAAAACATGCAATGGAGACGCACCCGGAGGTCATTCCTCCGTGGTCAAGAGAGGACGAGAATTATGTAGGGCTACAAAATCACACCTCAAAGTTCGTAGTTCTCAATCTAAGGATTTCCCAATGTCACCGCGGCCATCCAAAGAGAGTCCCACAATCACCACAACATATCTAAAGGATAGTCAAAGACAAGCACCAAGAGACTCTCAATCTTCAATCAACACACAAGAGAGGAAATCACTCATGAAAATATTTTTCTAATCCATGTCCAATAGACCGCTGTCACCTTGGTCTCGGGGATTATACTAGATAAAGACAAGAGAGTACATCAATCCAATACATAGAGGAAGGGGAAATATCATGGGATCACCCTAGATTAACATAGCCTATGATCACAACGAAGATCACATCATGGGAGAGAGAGATAACCACATAGCTACACGTATGAGCCCTCGGCCCCGGAGCAGACTACTCACACATGGACATGGTGAGGAGGAGGTTGATGATGGTGTTGATGGAGAGGTGCAGCCCCGAGAGGAGGAGATGGCCGGTGGCAGCCACGGAGGCGGCGGCGGCGGCCCTTGGGGCGCTGCGGCGGCGGCGGCCCTAGGGGGCAGCGGCTCCTTAGCCCCCCTTCTTCCTTGTGGATGGTGCTGCAATGGTGCTGGTCCTCCCCTCCAAGATGGCGGCTCTGGAGGAGGAAAATTCGTGGCCTTTGGTGACCTAGGTTTTCTCTCTTTATATAGACTCTCGGATTCCTGTCATCAGATTTTGGGCCTCAGTAAAACGGGCTTAACTCGGCCGTCCGGTCTCCGATTTGGATGAATTTTATATTCAGAAGCATCGCCTCGAAATTCCCCACAACTTTCGCAACTAGACTTTTTCCGTTTGACGTCGACTTCAGGCCGAAACGTGACCATCTTTAAAAAACGTTCTCAGACAGATTTCAGGAAAGTCAGAGTCCTACTCCAATACGACTCCTTTTGCGTTTTTGTCAATTTCCAAGTAATTCCTACACAATAAAGTGTAAAACAAGAGCATTGTGCACTTTTGCAACCATTAGTAGGTTAGTCCAAATATGATCAAAAGTGTATGGAAGTGCATAAATATCATAGCAATATCACACAAAAAAGGCATGGAGCAAGCAGAAATTATATATACGTTTTGGACGTATCAACATCCCCAAGCTTAATTCCTGCTCGTCCTCGAGTAGGTAAATGATAACAAGCATAATTTCTGTGGTGACATGCTGTTAACCATATAAAACTTTTCACAGTCACATGACAAGTGCTTACTGTGACAATGAGTCTGTAGTAATTAAGTTGCCTCATGAGAAAATCACAAAGAACTAAAAGTTTTACAATATGATACTGAAATAATCAATAGATTTGTAATGAGCATGGTGTGCAAACATAATAAAGTGATATCTCGCTTGCCCCCTTTAGTGAAGCAAAACATAAATGCAGGGGCACCTCCAAAGTTTAAGTGACGACTAGATACAATGATTTCAGAATAAACGATATCATAGTCATGCAAAAGACAATGGTACTTTGGGACAATGCACATTACACTCAGAATGACAATCATGCTCTCAATAGTTGGTGCTTTAAAGAAGGTGGAGACTCTCGAACCGTGGCTTTTGTTGGCAAGGTTGAAACCCCGTGGTCGGAAACAAAGACAAAACATGTACCAGAGCTCTTGGTTTTAAAAACAGAGGTAATAATTATTATTTTAGATTATGCATATTTCGTCAACGAATGCTAGCAGATAACTCAATTATTTCTCGAGCTTGACAAGTTTCGAGGAACGGCTCCCGAATGAGGACGATCACATCCTCTTAATCTCCTTTGTTTATCACTGCCAAAGTTTTCTGATTTCTCATGAACAAAGCGTGAAGGAGGGTTTGTTTGTTGTATAATTTTTTAATGAGTCGGGCGCACTCTATGCCAGTTCCTTCTCGTATTATGGGTTTGCACATTTGACATGCAATCCCGAGGTGAAGCTTGTCCAACTTAAAAAGATCATGAATTAACTACTACTTCCTCATGAGCTAAAACAGAGGCACAAAAGAGAAATGCTTTTTTTTTTAATAATTTTGAGATGGTACATGAAAGTCTTCGTCAGGAATGGCAGGTAAATACCATGTATAGGAAGGTATGGTGGACTCATATGGCATAACTGGTTTAAAGGATTTTGGATGCACAAGCAGTCAGTCCGCTTAGTACAGGCGAAGGTTAGCAAAAGACTGGGAGCGACCAACTAAGAGAGTAATGACGGTCATAATCATGCAGAGCGACAAAGCAACATTGAATCGGGCATGGAAGTTATATCGCTACTCAGAAATTAAAGATCATCAAGGCTTGATAGACTTTCTTTACAGTCTTAAATATGCGTGAGCATACGCCAAGTCAATCAAAATAAATTCTTGGAGGAAGATACCACTAAACCATACCACATCATAGGCAAACAAATCATGTTGGTACTTCAATAACACATTAAGAACCCCCCAGCTATTTGAGACTAACCATAAGAAAACATGAACTACTAAGCACCATTATGCACATAGCATTTTTATCATAGACATATCAACCAGTGCAACAGAAGCCAACTCTCTTAACAAGATAAGCATGATAACTAAAGAGAGTTCCAGCGACCAACTAAACAAAAGCTCTTCAAAAAGTAAAGCATGAAAACTAAGAGCTGAACATGATAGTAGCTATTGAAAGACAAAGAACACACACAGCAAAGATAGACATGAAAATTCTATGTTATGTTCTAGGTTGAAGTGGAGCGTGTTTCTCTCCCACACAAAGAAAGCTGAGTTCCAACTCGTTATGAACAGCAAGCAAAGCTAAAGAAAACTAAAAAGGAAACTAAAAGCAAGACGCTCCAAGCATAGCACATAACACATGAAGTGATAAAAATATAGTGGAACGAAAGACGAACTGATAATTGTTGATGGAGAAGGGGATGCACGGGGGCATCCCCAAGCTTAGACACTTGAGTCTTCTTGAATATGTCTTGGGGGTGCACGGGGGCATCTCCAAGCTTGAGCGTTTGACACTCCTGAGTCTTTTTATCATCTTCCGTCGCACACTTGAAAACTCCCTTCATACATAACTCATCATAATCTGATTAGCGAGGTTAGTACCCATAATAAAATAATTTTCCCTTGCTGGAAATAAGGATATTCTTGACGGTCTACTGTTTCTCAAGATTTCCAAAAGGTTTTTGCAAAGAAAAAGCAAGCTCAAGGTTTGCAAAACGAAGAAAAGGCAAAACATGGCAGAATCTGTGAAAAACAGACCAGCAGGTAGTAAATGATTTTTTCGGGGCACTTCTGCAACTCAAATCAAAAAACTCAGAACAGACGCCCGAAAGCCAATTGTATAGAGCACGTTGT
Source organism: Secale cereale (assembly GCA_902687465.1). Classification (NCBI taxonomy): domain Eukaryota; kingdom Viridiplantae; phylum Streptophyta; class Magnoliopsida; order Poales; family Poaceae; genus Secale; species Secale cereale. The sequence goes on from LR738712.1 coordinate 552,814,253, forward strand.
AGCAAAAATTCAGACCAAAAAGATGATCTGGTGATTTTATACGAATTTTTCTGTCCAAGGACAGAATCTGTTTCGTGGACAGAACGTCACAACTTTTGAACTTTCTTGCAATCAGAGGCTACACTTGGCACAAAGCTGAAAAGTAAAGATACAATGATGATGCTACTGTAGTAACAACATCAAGACACAACAAAAGCAAAATAAAATTTTATTCATTGTGGGTTGCCTCCCAAAAGCGCTTTCTTTTATGCCTTTAAGCTAGGCATAAGACTTTAATGATGCTCTCGTAGGAATAAGAGTTGAAGAAGAAAAGAGAGCATCAAGAAGCAAATACCAAACACATTTAATCCTAACATGCTTCCTATGCATAGGAATATTGCAATAGAATAATTCATTGAAGCACAAAGCAATAAGCATAGGAAGACAAAACAAGTGCAGTTTCAAAACCTTCAACATAAAGAGAGGGAACTTGATATTATCGAAATATCTATAAGCATATGTTCCCTTCTCATAATAATTTTCAGTGGGATCACGAATAAACTCAGCAATATAAGCATCACATAAAGCATTGTTGCCATGATCCACATGCAAAAAGGTACTCTTACTCTCCACATAAGCATCTTTGGGGAGCCCATGGTTAGGACATTTTGGCATTAACGTTTTCAGTCTCCCCCGAGCTTGAGCTACACTCTCTCCGTCACGAGACCTAAAGTTATAGATATAGTTCCTGTCTCGATGAATTTCATGAAGAGGATAAAACTTAATATAAAAGAGAGACATAAGCTCTTGCCAATCAAGCAAGTGCGAGTTATCGAGAACCTTATACCAATCCGAAGCTTTATCTATAAGTGATACGGCGAACAATTTCCTCATGACAAACTCCCTTGATACACCTGCAAGCTTAAATAATGAACATAGTTGTGACAGATATAGCAAGTGTTCACCGGGATGTCTGTCTCCTGCATAACGATTAGCCAAAATATAATCGATAATACCAGTCGGTATTTTATAGGGCACAATTTCAGTAGGAGGAGGAGCAACCACCACAGGTGTGGGGCGTCTTCCCACAATCAACGATCCAATAGCAAGGTTGTCCATAAGCATAACTAGTGAAATAAAAACAAGAAACAAAAAGATTTAATTGCAAGATCTAAAGATATACCTTCAAGCACTCACCTCCCCGGCAACGGCGCCAGAAATAGCTTGATGTCTACACACGCTTCTACTCTTGTAGACTATGTTGGGCCTCCAAGCGCAGAGGTTTGTAGGACAGCAGCAATTTCCCTCAAGTGGATGACCTAAAGTTTATCGAACTCAGTGAAGTAGAGGTTGAAGATGGTCTCTCTCAAGCAATCCTGCAACTAAAATACAAGAAGTCTCTTGTGTCCCCAACACACCAATACACTTGTCAGATGTATAGGTGCACTAGTTCGGCGAAGAGATGTTAAATGGCAAGTGATATGGATGGCAAAACAAAGTAATATAAATCTGTAATAAAAAGTGCAGCAAGCAAACAAGCGGTAAACGTGAGCACAAATGGTATTGCAATGGTGGAAACAAGGCCTAGGGTTCATACTTTCACTAGAGGCAACTACCAACAACATTAACATAATTGAATCACATGATATTTCCCATAAAACATGCAATGGAGACGCACCCGGAGGTCATTCCTCCGTGGTCAAGAGAGGACGAGAATTATGTAGGGCTACAAAATCACACCTCAAAGTTCGTAGTTCTCAATCTAAGGATTTCCCAATGTCACCGCGGCCATCCAAAGAGAGTCCCACAATCACCACAACATATCTAAAGGATAGTCAAAGACAAGCACTAAGAGACTCTCAATCTTCAATCAACACACAAGAGAGGAAATCATTCATGAAAATATTTTTCTAATCCATGTCCAATAGACCGCTGTCACCTTAGTCTCGGGGATTATACTAGATAAAGACAAGTGAGTACATCAATCCAATACATAGAGGAAGGGGAAATATCATGGGGTCACCCTAGATTAACATAGCCTATGATCACAACGAAGATCACATCATGGGAGAGAGAGATAACCACATAGCTACACGTACGAGCCCTCGGCCCCGGAGAAGACTACTCACACATGGACATGGTGAGGAGGAGGTTGATGATGGTGTTGATGGAGATGTGCAGCCCCGAGAGGAGGAGATGGCCTGCGGCAGCCACAGAGGCGGCGGCGACGGCCCTCGGGGCGGCGGCGGCCCTAGGGGGCAGCGGCTCCTTAGCGCCCCTTCTTCCTTGTGGATGGTGCTGCAATGGTGCTGGTCCTCCCCTCCAAGACGTCGGCTCGGGAGGAGGAAAATTCGTGGCCCTTGGTGACCTAGATTTTCTCTCTTTATATAGACTCTTGGATTCCCGTCATCAGATTTTGGGCCTCAGTAAAACGGGCTTAACTTGGCCGTCCGGACTCCGATTTGGACGAATTTTATATCCAGAAGCATCGTCTCGAAATTCCCCACAACTTTCGCAACTAGACTTTTTCCTTTTGACGTCGTCTTCGGGCCGGAACATGACCATCTTTAAAAAACGTTCTCAGACAGATTTCAGGAAAGTCAGAGTCCTACTCCAATACGACTCCTTTTGCGTTTTTGTCAATTTCCAAGTAATTCCTACACAATAAAGTGTAAAACAAGAACATTGTGCACGTTTGCAACCACTAGTAAAAGTGCCCGTGCGTTGCACCGGGAGGAAAAAATCTACCACTGGTACATGTCCTCTATTTTCTACACAACACTGCACTGTTTTACTGTTTATCCTCCTTTCCGCCCTCGTCGACAATTATGAGTATTTAATTACCTCCTCGCCGCGCCCTTCTTGCCCTGCATCATTTTCAGTGCCGACGTATGAACATCTGGCGCATGCAAATTGAACATCAATTGTCAATATAGGATATTGTGGGAATCTGAAGAATACATAGATGAGGCATATATTTCATTATGCAAGTTAAAATGCTTCCATATCAAATGTTTTTCCACCTCAAATGAGAAGTTAAAATGAGTTAAAATCAACTTCTTATAAATCTATCTTTGGTATCTTTTGCCAGTTGTAGAAATTTCTAAAATAAGGTCTTTAAGAATAAATGTTTTTCCACCACAAATGTTTTTGTAATTCTCACGCATGTCTCAAAGAGCGATAGCTTGGTAAAGCATGGTAAGGGTATTATTTTGTTTTACTCTGGGTCACCTATCAGTGCTAATTTAACAAAAAACGGACGAAAAACTGAACATAGCCCAAATGCGTCCATCTGGTCACCCGTCAGTGGTTTATATATGACTGTACCTTCAACTTTAGATAGATTAACACCATCATTAAAATGCCCAGTAGCTGAAGGTTTTCTTATTTTCACTTGAAGCAAGTCAACGTATCAGCGTTATTAGAATCATATTTTGACATAGACAAAGAAAATACTTGGCTTGGATCTTTCAAGTTCCAAAACCTTTTCCCCCACTATAATGCAAAGGCAGACCTCGTCCTCTTCACGTCAAAGATTGAATGGCTGGACCTTTTCCAAGACCCGCTTTCGTCCTATACAAGGTCATATTTGGTAGGTAGCCTATTGCAAGTTTAGATACAGGGGTACAAAATATTGTAAAGCAAGAGCAACATACTTCTCTGGAGGGAGAAAATGCACTCTGCCTTCGGTGTCAAATCACCTGATAAAAGTGGAATTCCAATTTCACAATTAAAAAAAACAATGGAAGTCCTATTTGAAAAAAGAAAGGAAACATGACATCAAGACAATCAAATATAGTGAGATATCATATCTTAAGCCTTTACCGCCATTCTTCCCGATGTAGGGATCAGAACAAAGAGTGAAGCATTCCTAGCTTTCAACACTTGAAAGCACTGAATGGCGTACCTCGGGTGGAGCACGGGTGGACGTAGTTGGGGCGAAGTTAGCAGAACGCAAAAGAAGTTGAACCCGTTTTTCTTTCAAATGCATGATCCAAGTGCAAAACTCTTGTAAGTCTGTTGTATCCCAAGCGATGAACCAAAACATTCCTAGATGTTTCATAGTCTGCTATTCAGGCACAGTAAAATGTTCTATGTCAATAACATGGTCATTATTTAGCCTAGCTTGCATATGTTTAGCTACATATACTCGTGTAAGCTCAGAATTCCATGCCTTGGAGAACAAAAGGTATAGTTTAATTTCAGCCATTTGGCAGCTAACTGTTCAGTGAGCAAAGCAGAGAGTTAGTAGGTGTTATTTGACTTGTATAGCTGCTAATTGAGTTCCTTGCCAAAATCAAACAGCATTGCACGACCAGGTACCTGAGATGTACTAATTATCTGTTCTTGGTGCTAAACTTACCCACTTCTGTTCATGTCAAATTTTTGGAACGCAGTAGAGAGGTTCTCTTCCTTATTCATTATGTTCATATGCACCATTGCAGTACAAACTCCTCATACTCGATCCATCCATTGCCGTCCACATTGGTGTAGAAAACGAAGCACTAAATATATAAAGACTCACTTCTTCCATCAGTTGCTGAATGTTGTGGTCTAAAATCTTTTTTTATGTCAAGCCCAAATACGCAGCAAGCACAGAAGTAATTCCCTCTCTCTTTCTCCATGGTCCAACTTCTCCCTACTCTTGCTCTGCCCCCTGCTCCCCAGTTACGTACAACAAGCAGCTAACTGAACCAACCGGCAAACCTACAAAGAAAATGCCCGATCTGAAACGACATGTCTTACATGAACTGCACCGGCAGCATTGGTTTGAAGCCTAACCAGTCGCACGCAAGCAGGTACGCGTCATGTGGAGATATGCTACAACTGCATCAATCTGACTCCAATGTGTACCAGAATAGACAAAAATCCGATATCTGCTTTGGCTTGGACGGAGGAATTTCTCTATATGGTATTTGGGTTGTTTTTCTTTCATCCCCTCATTGGCATGTTAGACACGGAGGATCCATGTGTGTTGTGTGCCTGTGGCAGCGTCCGGCCGGTCACCACAGACGCCCCTAGCCGCATATGCCCTCCTATATCAAGGTCGAGGCAACAAGCGCTCCTCCGACTATCAGCTAGGAAGATTTTCCAAGTCTTCCAGCGCTGCAGCGTTAAAGTCATCGAGGGAGAGGTCCAATTCCTCCATCATTCCCCGGTTGCATGAACGCCGGATTCGACGTCCACACATCTGACAGCAGCATGGACAACTCGAGGATCTGTACACTGGTCTTCGCCCTCACCCGCTCCCTCGATTCAGTTGGCTGCATGCACCGAGCACTGGGCGGATTTATATCAAATTCTTCAATTTGTTTCGATTCTATTCTATTTGACTCGCCGGCTGGATCCCACAGCCTTGATCCATTCCTTCGGTTGGGGAACAACTCCTCATTGGTGCGTGCTCGTCGTTAGCGACGAAGGGAACCGGACGGAGGCCGGTGACAGGTGGAGCACAACGGTCGGGTGTTGCGCGAGATGCGGCGGATCCTACCGATCTCGTCCGTATTCGGTGACCGTGGAGAAAGGACGAGCACCGGGGAGAGGATGATGGGGGCGCAGCGGCGGCGGCAGAGAACCGTCCTCTTCTCGTGCGCGGCAGCAATGTCAAGGACGGGTGAGTCAGGGCTGCATACGAAATGTTTTTTTTCACTTACAGTCGGGCTACTATGGATTGTGCGTTGATTCCTGCAAACGATAGGGTCTTTTGTGCAGGCAGCGTACATCGTCGGCGGCATAGCCGCGAGGAGGCGCGGGGCGGAGCCATTGGCGGGGAGCATCTCGTGGCCTGAAGTCGGAGCAGGAGGAGGATTGGATAGGTGGGGAGGCTCGGGTTGGGTCTTCTATTTTTTCAGTTGCGAAACGTTTTTTTCTTTACTCATCGAGGACTCGCGTGGATGAGTAGTACCACCTCGTTTATATTACAATTTGTATATACAAATCGTAAAAGCGTATTATGACTGGGTGAAAGCGTATTGTGACGGTGAACCCGACGGACTCGTTCCGTGCTTTATTATTAGGTATAGATTAGTAGGTTAGTCCAAATATGATCAAAAGTGTATGGAAGTGCATAAATATCATAGCAATATCACACAAAAAAGGCATGGAGCAAGCAGAAATTATAGATACGTTTTGGACGTATCAATGTGCAAAAAGATTTCTTGCTAACAATGCCAAACAAGATGATTTGCAGGCCTTCGGGATTAAGACCCGAGGAGGAACTAGCACTCAAGATCCTCTTTATCCAGAGGGGCATCCGAGGAGAATCGAGCAAGATTCTCAAATGCAGGAAGAAGAAATTGTTGGCTCTCCAAAGAAGAAGAAACATAAGGAGACTGACAATTCTAATGATCCTATTACAGATGAAGAGCCAGCTGTTGATCCCAACAGTGTATCTATCTCCGATGCTGAGACTGAAGACGGTGCTGGACCTGAAGATAAGGATAATGAGAAGAATGATCCGCCTGAAGTTCGAGAAGAAGAAGCACCTGACAAACGTAAAAGGTACACTAAAGAAGACTTCATCGCAAGAAAACATGGGAAGGAAAGAGAACCATGGGTACAGAAACCCATGCCCTTTCCAGGTAAGTCCATCAAATCTAAAGAAGAAGAGCATTACAATAAGTTTTGTGAGTGGATTAAACCTCTTTTTCTTCAAATCCCTTTGACTGATGCTATTAAGTTACCTCCTTATTCAAAATATATGAAAGATATTGTCACTAATAAAAGAAAAGTTCCTAATGAAGCAATATCTACTATGCTTGCTAACTACTCTTTCAGTGGCAAGATTCCTGAGAAGCTCGGTGATCCAGGTATACCCACCATTCCTTGCTCCATAAAGAATAATTATGTCAAAACTGCTTTATGTGATCTTGGGGCAGGAGTGAGTGTTATGCCTCTTTCTCTTTACAAGAGGCTTTGTTTAGAGAAACTAATTCCTACAGATATCTCCCTTCGGATGGCTGACAAGTCAACCGCCGTTCCGATAGGTATTTGTGAGGATTTTCCCGTAGAAGTTGCTAATTTTTTGATTCTTACTGATTTTGTTGTGCTTGGCATGCCCGAGGATGGGAGCATGTCCATTATTCTTGGTAGACCTTTTCTTAACACCGCAGGTGCTATTATTGATTGCAATAAAGGGAAGGTTACCTTCAATGTGAATGATAAAGAACACACGGTGTATTTTCCAAAGAAGACCGACAGGAGGCATGGCCTCAACTCTATAGAAAATATCGAGACCGTGAAGATTGGAGAATGGGACTGTCCACTACATGTGCACCACAAATACAAAACTATTATGGTGGGGACAATGTCCATCAAAGTAAAAGTTCAGTGATTACTTCGTAAGAGGTGGGACTTTTTGCTCTATATATCGCATGTTTGTTGGTAAGACTTGATCAACCTTACTAGTAAACATGTTTTATATAGATAAAAAGTTGAGCTTGTTATGTTTTCATTTATTTTAGTTTTTGTTCTACTTGCTGTACCAAGTATTTATGTTTTGAAGCTTCACAATACTACTCACTGCTTCAAGTTTTCAGAGAGAGTTTCGCAGCTTTTTGAACTTCGAAAAATTTTCAACAGTGAAGTTTTCAGAAAAATTCCAGAAAAATAAAAATAAAAATTTCCACGTCGGGAGTGACCCAGAGGGACCTGGGGCCAGCCAGGGGGACCCACCAGTGGCCCAGGAGGCCAGCTGGCGCGGCCTGCCCCCTGGCCGCGCCCATAGGGCGCCTGGGGCCCACAAGGCCCCCCTCCAGGTAAGTCTTCTTCCTCCCTCTCTCTTTCTCTCCAAAAACACGAGTTCTCCACTTGTTCTTGTGTTCTTGCTTCTCTTGGAGGCGATTCTTCGATCTCTCTCTACAGCCCATCATTTGAGCTGAGATTTTGAACAAATACTCCCTGGTATGTGACTCCTCCACCCCTCCAATTAGATTTCTGATTGGTGGCTTCATTTGTGAGTATTTAGTAGTTCTTGGTGCTGTATAGATGAGCTTGCATGCATGTGTAGAAAGTTATTTTCCAAGTTTTGATGCAAGTTTATGCCTTGGGCAAGTGAGTTGAGTAGTTTGCCTTAACCCACCTTGTTTTAATCCTTGTTGTTGTAATTTGTCAAAAATTTCATAAATGAGTTTGTTAGGAAGGGCAAAGGGGTGGCTTGAGAAGAGGAGGCCCACGCACTCCGATCGAGTTACTAGAGCCGCAGCTTCACCCTCGACTACTAGGGTGAGCTATAATGAAGATCATGTGCCCCTGGAGTTGTTGGAAGACACAAGTCCAGCACGTGCGATGACGTTTCCATGTGATGAATTCCTTGAAGCTGCGGGAATCAAGGATGAGTTTTATAATCTTTGTGCTAATGCAGGTCTGACACGGCTCATCACGTGTCGTGTTACTCAGTATCAAAAACTCACCTCCAGTTTCATTAACAGTTTTAGATATAATCCTGATTCAGGTGCTATTGAGTTTAAAATTTACAATGATCTTATCACCATGACTTTGGGAAAGTTTTGTGAAATAATAGGTGTGCCAAACGTTGGGAGGACGGCTAGGATGACCACTCAGCCCTCCGAGCTAAAAACCGTCTTCAAATCTCTCTGCAGCATGGGTACGAGGGATATTCATCGGTCAAAGATCTCCAGCATCTTATTCCCTCACCTCAGGTATTTTGCATATTATGTTGCTAGAGGGGTGTTAGCTCGTGACAACACGAGCAAAACTTCTGCGCCGGATATTGCTATCCTGGCAGCAGCCCTCTCAGGGAGATCTGATTATAATCTGGGTGCCTTAATTGCTCGACGCCTTGCTATGAACGGTAACAAGGGAGACTTATATGGTGGCGTTTATGCCACACTTATCTTAGAACATCTTGGAGGCACCCCACACCCTGATGATAATCCTTTTACTTATTTAAGCTTTGATCTTGCTGCTATGAAAAGGCATAAGTTTGTTACCATGACTTCTGAGCTTGATAATCTTGTTTATATCTTGCGTTTCGGAACTACCGCGGAACGCGAGATCCGTCTACCTGCACCTCTTTTGTTTGATTTTTCTCCCAGGAACGGATGGTCCTTTGATGTTATCCAGTTCGATGAGTTCATGGCCCAGCATCAGTTTCATAACCCCATGGAGGGGGTTGTGCCCGATGAGGAGGAGCACGGTGAGTTACCACCTTTTCAGGAAGAAACCGCCACCGAGTTTGGTGAAGGGTCTTCCTCTGCTTTGCGTACGGACCCTTCCTCGTGGGAGACTCCGAGGAGTTCGGTGTACACGCCAGCATCCTTCTACGACCCTTGGACTCACCACTGTTCCCCCGGAGCAGGAAGCTCCTGGGGGCAGTAGCTGCTACCAACTTAGGCCAAAAGCCTAAGCTTGGGGGAGTACGTGCCCCTCTCACTTTTCCATTGTATTATCCGTTTTATTCGCTTTGATCTTTTCGAAGTTTTTGCCCGTTCTTTATTTCTCTCTTTGCAAAAACAACAAAAAGATTTTCTCTCTCTTTTGCTTTCGTTCAACCTTTGAAATAACCCAAAAAGATTTCCTTTCTCTCTTTAGTTTGCTTTGTTTTCAGAGTTCAGCTCGAGTCCGTGATGGCATTTAATTATATTTCCTACGTTCGATCGTGCAAGTGACGAGGCAGTAATGACGAAGATCGACTGAAGGGAAGCAACAAGGAAGACCGGTATGAACTCTTCTTGTTTCTACTTTTGTACATATGCCTGTACTTATGATCTAGAGACCAGCTTGTAGCGACATAGTGCTATTTTTACAATGCTCTTCCAGTGGTTCATGCTTTCCTTGTGGCTAGTCTTGAATAGCTAGAGTATATAATGTGTTATTGAAATGATTTTACATGCATTGCGCTGTTCACAGTCTGGTATACTAAAGTGGTATTTCCCTTTAGAGAATTTTTGGATTGACTTGGCACATGTTTACACATGTTTAAGACTAAAAATTCTGCTCTGCCTTGATGATCTTTGAGCTTTATAATAGTTATATCACTTTCATGCCCGATTCAATGTTGCTTTGTCGCTCTGCATGATTATGGCCGTTATTGCTCTCTAGTTGGTCGCTTCCCAGTCTTTTGCTAACCTCCACCTGTACTAAGCGGACTGACTGCTTGTGCATCCAAAATCCTTAAAAACCTGTTATGCCATATGAGTCCACCATACCTTTCTATACATGGTATTTACCTGCCATTCCTAACGAAGACTTTCGTGTACCATATCAAAATTAATCAAAAGCATTTCTCTTTTTGTGCCTCTGTTTTAGCTCATGAGGAAGTAGTAGTTAATTCATGATCTTTTTAAGTTGGACAAGTTTCACCCTAGGATTGCATGTCTAATGTGCAAACCCCTAATACGAGAAGGAACTGGCATAGAGTGCGCCCGGCTCATAAAAGATAATACAACAAACAAACCCTCCTTCACGCTTTGTTCATGAGAAATCAGAAAACTTTGGCAGTGATAAACAAAGGAGATTAAGAGGATGTGATCGTCCTCATGCGGGAGCCGTTCCTCGAGACTTGTCCAGCTCAAGAAGTGATTGAGTTATCTGCTAGCATTCGTTGACGAAATATGCACCTCTCAAAAACATTTTTACCTCTGTTTTTTTAAAACCAAGAGCTCTGGTACATGTTTAGTTTTTGTTTCCGACCACGGGTTTTCAACCTTGCCAACAAAAGCCACGGTTCGAGAGTCTCCACCGTCTTTCTTCAAAGCACCAACTAGGAGAGCATAATTGTCATTCTGAGTGTAATGTGCATTGTCCCAAAGTATTACATTGTCTTCTGCATGCTTGTGATATGATTTATTCTGAAATTCTTAGTTCTAGTCTCCTTTAAAACTCTGGAGGAGTTTCTGCATTTATGTTTTGCTTCACTCATGGAGGCTAGCGAGATACCACCCTAATATGCTCAAGCTATGTGCAATGTAATCTTGTCTTGATTTTCAGTAATATATTATTTACTTTTAGGTATTTGTGATTGGTCACTTGAAAGAAGGATTGCTCCGTGCATTGTCCTCATAGTACTGTTTCAATACTTGCTAGACTCTTTTCGTAGTACATGCTTATATACATCTAATGAAACAAAAGAGTTTGTCAAAGTTTTCTTTGTCGCGTCCAGTTCGTTGAACTGAATTGCTAGAGGACAAGCAATATGCTAAGCTTGGGGGAGTTGATACGTCTCAAACGTATCTACTTTTCCAAACACTTTTGATATTGTTTTGACCTCATTCTTGCATGATTTGAACTAAACTAACCCGGAATGACGTTGTTTTCAGCAGAGCTGCCTGTATGGTTTTATTGTGTGCAGGAAAATGGATTTTTAGGTATCTTAGAAAATTCCACGAAAAATCACAGAAAATCCACGCACCCGAAGAAACCTGGTGCCAGAAGAGGGGCCAGAGGGGGGCCAAGGGGGCCACAGGTGCCCTGGTGGCGCGGCCCACCCCCTGGCCGCGCCGAGAGGTCGCTTGGGTGGGCCCCACCTCCCCTGGTGCCCTACTTTGACCCGTATTTTAGCTCGTGACGGAGAAATCCCAGATCAGAAGTTCTTTTCCCAGTTTTCGTCGCGGAGCCGCTGCCACCCTCTGTTCTTCTTCGGGAGGGCTAATCTGGAGGCTGATTTGGCCTCCGGAGAGGGGAGATCGTCGCCATCGTCATCATCATCACCACTCCATCATCCCTCCATGACTTCTCCTTCCATGTGTGAGTAATCCCCTGCTGTAGGCGAAGGGGATGGTAGGGATTGGATGAGTTAGATCATGTAATAGTTTGTCAGATCGTTGGGGGCATGTTGCCTATCATCTACTATGGTGTTTATCATCTTTGCTTCAACTTGTTATTCTTAATGCTTGTCACTTAGGGCCCGAGTGCCATGATTTCAAATCTGAACCATATGTGTTTGCATGAATATATTTGTGTTCTTGATCCTATCTATGAGTTGTTTGCACCTATTACGGTTCGGAACCGGCGATCCCAAAAGTGACAGCTTGGGACACCAAAGGGGACGGTCCGTAGTTTGAGGATTACATGTATCCATTGAGTTTATTGCTTTGTTCCGGTGCTCTTTGACAGGAGCACCTTAATCTCCATAAGTTCCTTTTGGCCCCGTTCGTAGCGGGATGGTAGGACAAAAGATGTTGTGCAAGTTCTTATTGCAAGCACGTACAACTACCTACGGGATACATGCCTAATGTTTGATATTTCCCTAGATGATCATTACTTTTCCGTGTGCCTTGCCCCAAGTTAGAATCATGATATATCTCATCCATGCAGCGCCCAACCATCTGTCTCCCTAGCCTACAGTGTTTTAAATCCTGCTGGTTACTAGTTCCTACTTTTGCCATTTACCTTTACTATTTACTTTTGCTGTTTACTTTTACTATCACTATCATCACTATCATATCACTGTTACCACTTATATTTTGTTGCAAGTAAGTATATTTCAGGTGCGGTTGAATTGACAACTCAACTGTTAATACTCTTTGGCTCCCCGTGTGTCGAATCAATAAATTGGGTTATTCTTACCCGCGAAGACTATCTCGATCCCTTACGGTTGAGGGTTATCAGTCACCTCTCCACATACTCCATGGCTCTAGCAGCTCGACAGGAATTTGGTCAACCCTTCTTCACTGAGGTAGTTTTTACTGCCTCTTGGAATATCTGGGCTCAAAGGAATGGCAAAATCTTCAGAAATGAGCAGCCTAGCTTCAGATCCTGGAAACAAAATTTTGTATATGATATTTCTTTACTTGCTCATAGAATCAAATGTAAATATAGAGATAAGCTTCTCTCTTGGATAGCCTCCCTCCAATTGCTTTGCTGTAAGTTAGCTCTCTTCTCCTCCCTTGTATTTATTTATTTCTTTGTAACCTCATGATGGCTTCTCGCCCCTCGTTGGTTACCCCAAGTGGAAGGTTTGAGATCCAGTGTAGCGGTAGTTTTCCCTTGGCAAAGATACCAAGGATCGAATTCCCCTGAGACTCCAAGGTTCAACAAGAAGGTGTCAACTGCTAGCGGCGCAACTAGCGATCAACCGGACGTGCACACAGATACAAATAACTTTGCTCCCAACGAGTACAGAGAGGTTGTCAATCCATCCGGCCTTGTCGTTTACAAAGGATCAAACGCAAGAGATATTAGTGATAGGTATGGTTGCAACTAGTAAGTAAGAACTGAAAGTAAATGGCGGATGTGATCAGTGATGGTAATATGAACCGGGGTCCCATGATGTTCACTAGTGATGTCTCTCTCCCAAAAGACGATAAAACAGCTAAGTGAGGTAAACGAATTACAGCTGGGCAATTGACAGGATTATGTGCGCAAACCAATGCTAACTATGCTGCAAAGAAAGGTAGAGGCTCAAAAGCATGGGCGGTACGCCAAGGCAAGTAGACCAAAATCCATCTGCATCTACTACTAATCATCCACCTTGAGATATCTATCCAGAACATCTCGCTGGTATTAAGTTGCGAGTCCCACCCATAGTGTAAACTCAAAGCAACACACAACTGCATTAAAAGAACTTTGCGTAAAGTAAACAATCCTTGCACCCGCGAGTGCAAGCACCGTTGTTTTCCCCCTTGTGGCAACAGCACATCCCCTAGACTCATGTTTCTGTCACTCAAGCTAGTCATCGAGGGGCATGAACCCACAATCAAGCATAACGTTCCCTCTTGGAGTTACTACCTACTACTTGGCCAAAGCAATAAACAGCAACGGAGAACATGCAAGAATTACTCAAGAACATAAATATAAAAGAGGTAAATCAAATATATTACTCACACACAATCTGAACATAATCTCATAATCCATCGGATCCCAGCAAACTCATCATAGCAACAGCATAAGGATTACATATGTGCCTCGATCATGTAGGGCAGCTCACGAGGTCTAATCGGTGAAGAACAAAGAGGGGAGGAGAACATCACATAGCTACTGGTCATGGACCCATGGTCCAAGGGAGACTACTCACAACTCATCCGGGAGGCGTCCATGGTGGTGGAGAGGCTCCCGGTGGTGATCCTCCCCTCCGGCAGGGTGCCGGGAAGAGTTCTCCTGGTGCTCCCGATATTGGAAGCGCGGCGGCGGTGGAACAGAGATGAGATCGCGAAAAAGGGTTCCGTCCTCAAGGGTTTCGGGACGCGGTGTAAATATATGCCAAAGGGGGGCATCAGCGGAGGCCTGGGGGGCCCAGGCGCCCCCCCCC
>LR738712.1:552828507-552891792 GCA_902687465.1 Secale cereale
CCCCCCCCCCCCCCCGGCGGGGCCAGGAGGGGGGCTGCGCCCCCAGGGCGCCTGGAGCCCTGGTGGCCCCCCTCCGGACCTACTTTGGCCGCATGGAAGCTTCCGGAACGCTGATTTTTTATATATTTTTCCCGGAATTTTTCTGGCAGTTTACGTAATGGGAAAACCTGAAATACAAAAACAGCAGAAAACAGAAACTGGCACTGGGGTGCACTGAGTTAATAGGTTAGTCCAAATATGATCAAAAGTGTATGGAAGTGTATAAATATCATAGCAATATCACACAAAAGAGGCATGGAGCAAGCAGAAATTATAGATACGTTTTGGACGTATCAACATCCCCAAGCTTAATTCCTGCTCGTCCTCGAGTAGGTAAATGATAACAACCATAATTTCTGTGGTGACATGCTATTAACCATATAAGAACTTTTCACAGTCACATGAAAAATGCTTACTGAGGCAATGGATCTATAGTAATTAAGTTGCCTCATGAGAAAATCACAAAGAACTGAAAGTTTTACAATATGATACTGAAATACTCAATAGATTTGTAATGAGCATGGTGTGCAAATATGACAAAGTGATATCTCGCTTGCCCCCTTTAGTGAAGCAAAACATAAATGCAGGGGCACCTCCAAAGTTTTAGTGACGACTAGATACAATGATTTCAGAATAAACGATATCATAATCATGCAAAAGACAATGGTACTTTGGGACAATGCACATTACACTCTGAATGACAATCATGCTCTCAATAGTTGGTGCTTTAAAGAAGGTGGAGACTCTCGAACCGTGGCTTTTTATGGCAAGGTTGAAAATCCGTGGTCGGAAACAAAAACTAAACATGTACCAGAGCTCTTGGTTTTAAAAACAGAGGTAACAATTATTATTTAGAATATGCATGTTTCGTCAACGAATGCTAGCAGATAACTCAATTACTTCTTGAGCTGGACAAGTTTCGAGGAACGTCTCCCGAATGAGGACGATCACATCCTCTTAATCTCCTTTGTTTATCACTGCCAAAGTTTTCTGATTTCTCATGAACAAAGCGTGAAGGAGGGTTTGTTTGTTGTATATTTTTTAATGAGCCGGGCGCACTCTTTGCCAGTTCCTTCTCGTATTATGGGTTTGCACATTAGACATGCAATCCCGGGGTGATGCTTGTCCAACTTAAAAAGATCATGAATTAACTACTACTTCCTCATGAACTAAAACAGAGGCACAAAAGAGAAATGCATTTTTTTTTGATTAATTTCGAGATGGTACATGAAAGTCTTCGTTAGGAATGGCAGGTAAATACCATGTATAGGAAGGTATGGTGGACTCATATGGCATAACTGGTTTAAAGGATTTTGGATGCACAAGCAGTCAGTCCGCTTAGTACAGGCGAAGGTTAGCAAAAGACTGGGAGCGACCAACTAAAAGAGCAATGACGGTCATAATCATGCAGAGGGACAAAGCAACATTGAATCGGGCATGGAAGTTATATCGCTACTCAGAAATTAAAGATCATCAAGGCTTGATAGAATTTCTTTACAGTCTTAAATATGCGTGAGCATACGCCAAGTCAATCAAAATAAATTCTTGAAGGAAGATATCACTAAACCATACCACATCATAGGCAAATAAATCATGTTGGTACTTCAATAACACATTGAGAACCCCCCAGCTATTTGAGCCTAACCATAAGAAAACATGAACTACTAAGCACCATTATGCACATAGCATTTTTATCATAGACATATCAACTAGTGCAATAGAAGCCAACTCTCTTAACAAGATAAGCATGATAACTAAAGAGAGTTCCAGCGACCAACTAAACAAAAGCTCTTCAAAAAGTAAAGCATGAAAACTAAGAGCTGAACATGATAGTAGCTACTGAAAGACAAAGAACACACACATCAAAGATAGACATGAAAATTCTATGTTATGTTCTAGGTTGAAGTGGAGCGTGTTTCTCTCCCACACAAAGAAAGCTGAGTTCCAACTTGTTATGAACAGCAAGCAAAGCTAACGAAAACTAAAAAGGAAACTAAAAGCAAGACGCTCCAAGCATAGCACATAACACATGAAGTGATAAAAATATAGTGGAACGAAAGACGAACTGATAATTGTTGATGGAGAAGGGGATGCACGGGGGCATCCCCAAGCTTAGACGCTTGAGTCTTCTTGAATATTTCTTGGGGGTGCACGGGGGCATCCCCAAGCTTGAGCGTTTGACACTCCTGAGTCTTTTTATCATCTTCCCTCGCACACTTGAAAACTCCCTTCATACATAACTCATCATAATCTGATTAGCGAGGTTAGTACCCTTAATAAAATAATTTTTCCTTGCTGGAAATAAGGATATTCTTGAAGGTCTACTGTTTCTCAAGATTGCCAAAAGGTTTTTGCAAAGAAAAAGCAAGCTCAAGGTTTGCAAAACGAAGAAAAGGCAAAACAGGACAGAATCTGTGAAAAATAGACCAGCAGGTAGTAAATGATTATTTCGGGGCACTTCTGCAACTTAAATCAAAAAACTCAGAACTGACGCCCGAAAGCCAATTGTATAGAGCACGCTGTCGAAAATATTCAGACCAAAAAGATGATCTGGTGATTTTATACGAATTTTTCTGTCCAAGGACAGAATCTGTTTCCTGGACAGCACGTCACAACTTTTGAACTTTCTTGCAATCAGAGGCTACACTTGGCACAAAGCTGAAAAGTAAAGATACAATGATGATGCTACTGTAGTAACAACATCAAGACACAACAAAAGCAAAATAAAATTTTATTCATTGTGGGCTGCCTCCCAAAAGCGCTTTCTTTTATGCCTTTAAGCTAGGCATAATGCAAAGAGGAATCAATAATCATCATAATAATCGGAGTTATAAATTGCTTCAAATGGTTCCTCAACAAGTTCACTCTTGTTCCTTCTAGGAAAGGGGTACATACCTTTTGCCTTCCCGCGTAAGCGGATTTGTCCCTTACCTATATCGATGAAGCCTTTTACTGCTCGGAGGAAGTCCCTTCCAAGCACTATATTTCCTTGGTTTGGCTTCATGATGAAGAAATCAACCATTGCAATCCCTTTAAGGAATGTAACTGGAACGTCTTTTATTCTTCCCTGGATCTCAGAAATATCTCCATTAGTGTGTTCATGATGAGATGATAATCTGTCCATGTGAAATTTTAAAGAATCATGAACAATTTTTGGCATAATAGAAACCATAGATCCAATATCACAATAAGCAAGGAAGTCTTGATTAGAGATGCTAATCCTAACAAAAGGCTCCCAATCATTGTCTATTTCCAAAATATCTCTCTTATTGGGTTTGGGTTTCTCTACCTTCATCAAGTCTAGAGCATCCATTCTCTTCTCAATAGTAGCAAGTCTATCTATGACAGTATCAAAATTATGATCATAAACAAAGTAACTAGATAGACCATGTATAACTTCAAGAGCTCTAGCTTCATCACACTCTAGGAAATCTCCTTCAGCTATAATATCAAGAGAGTGTTTACACCATTTAAAAAGACCATGGTAAAAATTTCTAAGCACAATTTTTATAGGTATCCAAGGCATAATTCTCCTATGTGCATCAGAAATTCTGTCCCATACCTTCTTCATATTTTCTCCATCCCTTTGATGGAAATCTAGAACTTCTGATTCCCTCAAAGCACCAAATCCTAACATGCTTGACTAAACAGAAAGGACTGCTAGCAAATAAAAAAATTGTGATTTTTGATAAAGGATACTAAAGCAAAAACTGAAAGGTAAACTAACAACACTAAAAAGAAAAGGTAAAAGATAGCGTGCAACTCCCCTATCTTGAAGAGTGGAGTCCCCGGCGACGGTGCCAGAAAACTTTGCTTGATGGCTTCTCGCCCCTCGTTGGTTACCCCAAGTGGAAGGTTTGAGATGCAGTGTAGTGGTAGTTTTCCCTTGGCAAAGATACCAAGGATCGAATTCCCCTGAGACTCCAAGGTTCAACAAGAAGGTGTCAACTGCTAGCGGCGCAACTAGCGATCAACCGGACCTGCACACAGATACAAATAACTTTCCTCCCAATGAGTACAGAGAGGTTGTCAATCCCTCCGGCCTTGTCGTTTACAAAGGATCAAACGCAAGAGATAATAGTGATAGGTATGATGGCAACTAGTAAGTAAGAACTGAAAGTAAATAGCGGATGTGATCAGTGATGGTAATATGGACCGGGGTCCCATCATGTTCACTAGTGATGTCTCTCTCCCAAAAGACGATAAAACAGCTAAGTGAGGTAAACGAATTACAGCTGGGCAATTGACAGGATTATGTGCGCAAACCAATGCTAACTATGCTGCAAAGAAAGGTAGAGGCTCAAAAGCATGGGCGGTACGCCAAGGCAAGTAGACCGAAATCCATCTGCATCTACTACTAATCATCCACCTTGAGATATCTATCCAGAACATCTCGCTGGTATTAAATTGCGAGTCCCACCCATAATGTAAACTCAAAGCAACAGACAACTGCATTAAAAGAACTTTGCGTAAAGTAAACAATCCTTGCACCCGCGAGTGCAAGCACCGTTGTTTTCCCCCTTGTGGCAACAGCACATCCCCTAGACTCATGTTTTTGTCACTCAAGCTAGTCATCGAGGGGCATGAACCCACAATCAAGCATAACGTTCCCTCTTGGAGTTACTACCTATTACTTGGCCAAAGCAATAAACAGCAACGGAGAACATGCAAGAATTACTCAAGAACATAAATATAAAAGAGGTAAATCAAATATATTACTCACACACAATCTGAACATAATCTCATAATCCATCGGATCCCAGCAAACTCATCATAGCAACAGCATAAGGATTACATATGTGCCTCGATCATGTAGGGCAGCTCACGAGGTCTAATCGGTGAAGAACAAAGAGGGGAGGAGAACATCACATAGCTACTGGTCATGGACCCATGGTCCAAGGGAGACTACTCACAACTCATCTGGGAGGCGTCCATGGTGGTGGAGAGGCTCCCGGTGGTGATCCTCCCCTCCGGCAGGGTGCCGGGAAGAGTTCTCCTGGTGCTCCCGATCTTGGAAGCGCGGCGGCGGCGGAACAGAGATGAGATCGCGAAAAAGGGTTCCGTCCTCGAGGGTTTCGGGACACGGTGTAAATATATGCCAAAGGGGGGCATCAGCGAAGGCCTGGGGGGCCCAGGCGCCCCCCGGCGCGGCCAGGAGGGGGGCCGCGCCCCCAGGGCGCCTGGAGCCCTGGTGGCCCCCCTCCGGCCCTACTTTGGCCGCATGGAAGCTTCCGGAACGCTGATTTTTTATATATTTTTCCCGGAATTTTTCTGGCAGTTTACGTAATGGGAAAACCTGAAATACAAAAACAGCAGAAAACAGAAACTGGCACTGGGGTGCACTGAGTTAATAGGTTAGTCCAAATATGATCAAAAGTGTATGGAAGTGTATAAATATCATAGCAATATCACACAAAAGAGGCATGGAGCAAGCAGAAATTATAGATACGTTTTGGACGTATCACCTCACCCTGGTTGGGTTCTTTTTTTAATAAAACACTGTGAGGCTATTGCCTTGCAGTACATAGTCAAAAAAACATATGGATCCAAATCAGCCCCTTACGAAGCAACGCATAAACTAGGGTTTAAGCTTCTGTCACTCTAGCAACCCATCATCTACTTATTACTTCCCAATGCCTTCCTCTAGGCCCAAATAATGGTGAAGTGTCATGTAGTCGACGTTCACATGACACCACTAGAGGAGAGACAACATACATCTCTTCAAAATATCGAACGAAGACCAAACTCACATGACTACTAATAGCAAGACTTCTCCCATGTCCTCAGGAACAAGAGTAACTACTCACAAGACATAATATTGTTCATGATCAGAGGGATATTAATATGCATAATGGATCTGAACATATGATCTTCCACCAAATAAACCAACTAGCATCAACTACAAGGAGTAATCAACACTACTAGCAACCCACAGGTACCAATCTGAGGTTTGGGTACAAAGATTGGATACAAGAGATGAACTAGGGTTTGAGAGGAGATGGTGTTGGTGAAGATGTTGATGAAGATAGCCCTCCCCAAGATGGGAGAGTTGTTGGTGGTGATGGAGGTGACGATTTCCCCCTCCCGGAGGGAAGTATCCCCGGTAGAACAGCTCTGCCGGAGCCCTAGATTGGTTTCCGCCTCGGTTCCGCCTCGACACGGCGGCGTCTGGTCCCGAAAGCTTCCTTTTGATTTTTTCCAGGTCAAAACACCTCATATAGGATAAGATGGGCATCGGGGGCCTGCCGGCTGGCCCACGAGGTAGGGGGCGCGCCCCCACCCTCGAGGATAGCCGGTGGCCCCTCTCGTGGGTTTCTTTCGACAGATATTTTTTATATTTTCCGAAATGATGTTCTGTTGAGTTTCAGGGCTTTTGGAGTTGTGCAGAATAGGTTTCCAGAGTTTGCTCCTTTTCCAGCCCAAAATTCCAGCTGCCGGCATTCTCCCTCTTTATGTAAACCTTGTAAAATAAGAGAGAAAAGTCATAAGTATTGTGACAAAACATGTAAGAATAGCCCATGATGCAATAAATACCAACTTATAAGCTTGATGCAAAATGGACGTATCAACTCCCCCAAGCTTAGACCTCGCTTGTCCTCAAGCGAAAGCCGATAACGAAAAATATGTCCACGTGTTTAGAGATAGAGGTGTCGATAGAAACAAAATACAGACATGAGGGCATCATGATCATTCTCATAACAGCAACTTATATAAATATAGTCATATGATCCTTATGCTAAAGTAACAATTCATCCACAAAATTAAGTATGCATCATAAACTTCATTGGAAACTAACAAACTTTGATCTCGGTCATTGAAGCAATTGCAATTTATCGTAACATCGGAAAGAGTCAATATAAGAGCTTTTCAACAAGCCTACATACTCAACTATCATATAGTCTTTCACAATTGTTCACACTCACGCAATACTTATGTTTATGGAGTTTTAATCGGACACAGAGAATGATAGGGGCTTATAGTGTTGCCTCCCAACCTTTTACCTCAAGGGTAATGTCAACAGTAATAGATCATGAAAACTTACATCCAAGTGGGTATATATGTCAGGATCTTTCTAACACAATGTGCTTGCCAAAGGATAAAATGTCAAAAGGAAAGGTGGATTTCACCTTGACACTTATAAGACATGAATAATAGATAGGCCCTTCGCAGAGGGAAGCAGAGGTTTTCATGTGTTTTTATGGTTGGATGCCCAAAGTCTTAGCATAGAAGAACTTCGCTTTATATTGCCACTTGTGATAAGGACCTTTATTATGCAGTCCGTCGCTTTTATTACTTCCATATCACAAGATAGTATAAAGCTAATTTCTCCCACACTAATAAATCAAACATATTTGAGCGATTTTGCAACATTACAACTTACTTGGAAGGATCTTTCTCAATCCATAGGTAGGTATGGTGGACTCTCGTGGCAAAACTGGGTTTAAGGATATATGGAAGCACAAGTAGTATCTCTACTTAGTGCGAGGAGTTTTGGCTAGCATGAGGGGGAAAGGCAAGCTCAACATGTTGGATGATCCATGACAATATACTTTATTTCGGATATAAGAAGACATAACCCATTATGTTGTCTTCCTTGTCCAACATCAACTCTTTAGCATGTCATAATTTAATGAGTGCTCACAATCATAAAAGATGTCCAAGATAGTATATTTGTATATGAAGCCTCTCTTCTTTTATTACTTCCTATTAATTGCAACAATGACCAAAACTTTGTTTGTGACCTCCCAACAAATTTTATTTTTCATACTCTTATATGTGAAGTCATTACTTCCCATAAGATCGATATGATCTCTTTGATACTCTTTATGTTTTCTTTCTTTTTATCATGACCCAAGTGAGGAAATCAAGCCCTTGACTCAACACTAATCTTTATTATATAGCTCACGGACTCGATTACAAAGGATAAAGCTCACAAGGCAAAAGCTCACTACTAGATCATGCTAACTTTATTCTAATAGATCAAGATACTACCAAAAGGATCGAACTAAGTAAAACAGTAAAGATAGGAGTGATGGTGATATGATACCGGGGTCACTCCCCCAAGCTTGGCAGTTGCCAAGGGGAGTGCCCATACCAAGTGATTATGTCTCCTTCTTCGGGGGTGGTGATGATGGAGTTGTTGATGATGTAGGATTGTTGTCCACCTTCCAAGGCATGGGTTCACCATCGTAGAAGGATGATCGAGTCTCCGAGATAGTAAAATCTGCAGCCAAACTCATCTTCTTGAATCTATATTCATACTCACAGTTTTGGTTTTGCAGGTCATAGATCTGGGCTTGGAGGTGTTCAATCTTCTCTTGAAGATTGGAGATAGCTTCCCCAAAGATCCTTGCGTCCAGCTTGAGGTTGTTAGCAAGCTCCAAGATCATCATGTGGTTGGCGTCGAGTCCTCGTTCCACCATACCTTGGCACTTGAAAACTTGCTGCTCCATTGCTTCGAGCCTTGTCTCCACGCTTCCGGTCCTCCTTGGCCCCTCAACATCACAGATGTGTAGCACCCCCTCATGCAACTCCATGATTTTGGGGTGGTGCAGCACCTCCGCAAGGTAGGGGTTGATGACCTTCTCGAAGAACTTGTCCTTGGGGATGGTGGAGGACGCCATGATGATCTAGATCTGTCAAAAACAATAGCTCGAAACGAAAACAGAGGATTTTTGCGTGATACAGAGGTAAAAACCTTTGGGACTATATATAATGATTTTTTACTGACCAAAAGGAGTAACCCACAAGAAAACGGAGTCCAGGGGACACACATGGTGTCCACGAGGCAGGGGGCGCGCCCTCCACCCTCGTGGACGCCTCGTGTCTCTTCCGGACTGCGGTTTATTTTTCTATTTTTCTAAATATTCCAAAACGGAGGAAAATTGCCTTTAGAACTGTTTTGGAGTCGGTTTCCTTACCGTATCACGTATCTCTTCCTTTTCGGAGGCTGAATCGTTATGGAAAGTGTCCCTTATGTATTCCTCCGGGGTTATGGTTTCAATAATATTGGTTTCAACATTTATAGGATTACCTGAGATATAATGTATGATTCTTTGACCATTCACCACCTTCGGATTTGTGCCTTCGAAGTTGTTGATTTTTATGGCACCGGAATGATAGAGCTCCTCGATAACGTAAGGTCCTTCCCACTTGGAGAGAAGTTTTCCTGCAAAAAATCTTAAACAAGAGTTGTATAGCAAGACATAGTCACCTACGTTAAACTCACGCTTTTGTATTCGTTTGTCATACCATCTTTTAACTTCTTCTTTAAATAACTTGGCATTCTCATAGGCCTGGGTTCTCCACTCATCAAGGCAGCTAATGTCAAGTAACCTCTTCTCACCTGCAAGTTTGAAATCATAGTTGAGCTCTTTAATAGCCCAATATGCCTTATGTTCTAGCTCAAGAGGTAAGTGACAAGCTTTTCCATATACCATCTTATATGGAGACATACCCATAGGATTTTTGTATGCAGTTCTATAAGCCCATAATGCATCATCTAGTTTCTTGGACCAATTCTTCCTAGACCTATTAACTGTCTTTTGCAAGATTAATTTCAACTCCCTATTACTTAGTTCTACTTGACCACTAGTCTATGGGTGATAAGGTGATGCAATTCTATGGTTGACATCATACTTGGCAAGCATCTTACGGAAAGCACCATGAATAAAGTGTGAACCACCATCAGTCATTAGGTATCTAGGGACTCCAAACCTCGGAAAAATAACTTCTTTAAGCATCTTAATAGAGGTGTTATGATCAGCACTACTAGTTGGAATAGCTTCTACCCACTTAGTAACGTAATCAACATCAACTAGAATATGTGTGTACCCATTAGAGGCACGAAAAGGTCCCATATAATCAAAGCCCCAAACATCAAATGGTTCAATAACAAGTGAATAATTCATAGGCATTTCTTGACGTCTACTAATATTACCTATTCTTTGACATTCATCACAAGACAAGACAAACTTACGGGCATCCTTGAAGAGAGTAGGCCAATAAAAACCGGATTGCAATACCTTGTGTGCAGTTCTATTTCTCGCATGGTATCCTCCATAAGCTTCGGAGTGGCACTTGCGTAGGATTTGTTCCTTTTCATGCTCAGGTACACAATGTCTAATAATACCATCTACTCCTTCTTTATATAGATGTGGGTCATCCTAGAAGTAATGTCTCAAATCATAGAAGAACTTTTTCTTTTGTTCGTATGTGAAGCTAGGAGGTATAAACTAAGCAACAATGTAATTAGCATAATCAGCATACTGATACGTCTCCAACGTATCTATAATTTTTGATTGTTCCATGCTATTATATTATCCTTCTAGGATGTCTTATGGGCTTTATTATACACTTTTATATCATTTTTAGGACTAACCTATTAACCCAGAGCCTAGTGCCAGTTTCTGTTTTCTCCTGTTTTAGTGTTTTACAGAAAAGGGATATCAAACGGAGTCCAATTGATGAGCCAATTTTTTTATGATTTTTTCTGGACCAAAAGAAGCCCCCGAAGCAAAAAAGTTGGGCCAGGAGAGCCACGGGCTGCCCTCGAGGGTGGAGGGCGCGCCTTGGGCAGGGGGCGCGCCCCCCTATCTCGAGGACGGCCCGTAGCTCCCCTTTACTTGGCCCCGACTCCAAAAATTCCTATAAATACTGAAACTTGCGGAAATTAACCTAGATCAGGAGTTCCGCCGCCGAAAGCCTCTGTAGCCACCGAAAACCAATCTACACCCGTTCTGGCACCCTGCGAGAGGGGGGGATCCCTCTCCGGTGGCTATCTTCATCATCCCGGCGCTCTCCATGATGAGGAGGGAGTAGTCCACCCTCGGGGTTGAGGGTATGTATCAGTAGCTATGTGTTTGATCTCTCTCTCTCTCTCTCTCTCTCTCTCTCTCTCTCTCTCTCTCTCGTGTTCTTGAGATGGCACGATCTTGATGTATCGCGAGCTTTGCTATTCTAGTTGGATCTTCTTCTCCCCCTCTATTCTCTTATAATGGATTGAGTTTTCGCTTTGGAGTTATCTTATCGGATTGAGTCTGTAAGGATTTGAGAACACTTGATGTATGTTTTGCACGTGCTTATCTGTGGTGACAATGGGATATCATGTGATCCACTTGATGTATGTTTTGGTGATCAACTTGCGGGTTCCGTGACCTTGGGAACCTATGCATAGGGGTTGGCACACGTTTTCGTCTTGACTTTCCGGTAGAAACTTTGGGGCACTCTTTGAAGTTCTATGTGTTGGTTGAATAGATGATTCTGAGATTGTGTGATGCATATCATATAATAATGCCCACGGATAGTTGAGGTGACAAAAGTATCTAGGTGACATTAGGGTTTTGATTTATTTGTGTCTTAAGGTGTTATTCTAGTACGAACTCTATGATAGATTGAATGTTACTATGGAATCTTGAATAGATCGATTAGAAAGAATAGCTTTGAGGTGGTTTCGTACCCTACCATAATCTCTTCGTTTGTTCTCCGCTATTAGTGACTTTGGAGTGACTCTTTGTTGCATGTTGAGGGCTAGTAATATGATCCAATTATGTTATCCTTGTTGAGAGAACTTGCACTAGTGAAAGTATGAACCCTAGGCCTTGCCTACTATCATTGCAACACCGTTTATGCTCACTACCTTGCTGTTTTTATATTTTCAGTTTACAAAAACCTATATCTACCATCCATATTGCACTTGTATCACCATCTCTTCGCCGAACTAGTGCACCTATACAATTTACCATTGTATTGGGTGTGTTGGGGACACAAGAGACTTTTTGTTATTTGGTTGCAGGGTTGCTTGAGAGAGACCATCTTCATCCTACACCTCCCATGGATTGATAAACCTTAGGTCATCCACTTGAGGGAAATTTGCTACTGACCTACAAACCTCTGCACTTGGAGGCCCAACAACGTCTACAAGAAGAAGGGTGCGTAGTAGACATCACATACCATGGAGCAGTACGAGAAGTATTTATGACACCTAATTGTTCATCAGGAAAGCTATCATCAATAGGTTGTGGGTCATCAAGTATATTCTCTAACCTAGACATGTTATCTGCTACATGGTTCTCAGCTCCTTTTCTATCAATAATATGCAAGTCAAATTCTTGCAGCAAGAGAACCCATCTAATAAGTCTAGGCTCAGCATCTTTCTTTTCCATAAGGTATTGGTAGCAGCATGATCAGTGTGAATAGTTACTTTAGAATCAACGATATAGGGTCTAAACTTATCACAAGCAAATACTACTGCTAAAAATTCTTTCTCGGTGGTAGCATAATTTCTTTGGGCACTATCTAGAGTTTTACTAGCATATGGGATAACATTCAATTTCTTATCAACTCTTTGCCCTAAAACAGCTCGTATAACATAATCACTAGCATCGCACATAATCTCAAAGAGTAAATTCCAGTCAGGAGGCTGGACAATAGGTGCAGAGATCAATGCTTTCTTAAGTATTTCAAATGCTTCCAAACAATAATCATCAAAGACAAAAAGGAATATCTTTTTGTAAAAGATTAGTCAGAGACCTAGAGATTTTGGAGAAGTCCTTAATGAACCTCCTATAAAACCCGGCATGACCAAGGAAACTTCGTATACCTTTGATATCCTTAGGGCATGCCATCTTTTCAATAGCATCAACTTTAGCTTTGTCAACTTCAATACCTCTTTCAGAATTTTATGTCCCAAGACAATGCCTTCATTAACCATAAAGTGGCACTTCTCCCAATTCAAGACAAGATTAGTGTCTTCACATCTCTGCAAAACTCGATCAAGGTTGCTTAAGCAATCATCAAAAGAAGTTCCGTAAACGGAGAAATCATCCATGAACACCTCAACAATCTTTTCACAAAAATCAGATAATATAGCCATCATGCATCTTTGAAAGGTAGCAGGTGCATTACACAAACCAAAAGGCATACGTCTATAAGCAAAGGTACCGAAAGGACAAGTAAAGCTGGTCTTTTCTTGATCCCCTTTTGACACAGGTATTTGAGAGAAACCAGAGTAACCATCTAGAAAGCAGAAATGAGTATGTTTGGATAACCTTTCTAGCATTTGATCAATAAATGGCAAGGGGCAATGATCTTTCTTAGTAGCTTTATTTAACTTACGGAAATCAATTACCATCCTATAACATGTAACTATTCTTTGCGGGATCAATTCATCTTTATCATTAGGGACGACAGTCATACCTCCTTTCTTAGGGACACAATGGACATGACTTACCCACAGGCTATCAGCAACTAGATAGATAATACCTGCCTCTAGGAGCTTTAGTATTTCCTTCCTTACCACTTGTTTCATCTTAGGATTTAACCGTCGCTGATGATCAATAACTGGTTTAGCATTTTGTTCCAATTTTATCTTGTGTTGGCATATAGTGGGACTAACGCCCTTAAGATCATCCAGAGTGTATCCAATAGCAGCACGGTGCTTCTTCAGAGTTTTCAATAATTTTTCTTCCTCCTGCTCTGAAAGGTTAGCACTAATAATAACAGGATATATCTTCTTTTCATCAAGATAAACATACTTAAGATTATTAGGCAAAGGTTTAAGTTCGAACATGGGATCACCCTTGGGTGGAGGAGGATCCCCTAGGATTTCAACAGGCAAGTTGTTTTTCAGTATGGGTCCCTATGTAAGGAATATTTCATCTATCTCCCTTCTCTCATTCATATGCATATCATTTTTGTGGTCTAGCAGGTATTGTTCTAAAGGATCATTAGGTGGCACGGCAATAGAAGCAAGACCAATAATTTCATCCTTACTGGGTGGTGCCTTTTCAAGGGGTTGTCTACGAAATTTAGCAAAGTTAAAATCATGAGACGTATCCCCTAACCCAGCGGTAACAATATCTTTCACGCAGTCTATCTTGGCATTAACAGTATTCAAGAAGGGTCTACCAAATATAATGGGACGGAATTCATCTTGTGGGGAACTGAGAACAAGAAAATCAGCAGGGTATTTAACCTTCCCACACAAGACTTCAACATCTCTAACAATCCCAACTGGTGAAACAGTATCTCTATTAGCAAGCTTAATAGTAACATCAATCCCTTCTAACTCAATAGGTGCGATATCATGCATAATTTCATTATACAAATCAAGAGGGATAATACTTGCACTAGCACCTACGTTGCATAAACCATGATAGAAATGATCTCCTATCTTAACAGAGATGACAGGCAAGCCTACAACCGGTTTATGTCTATTCCTAGCATTGGGTTTGGCTATTCTAGCAGACTCTTCTTGTAGGTAAATAACATGTCCATCTAAATCTTATACCAGGAGATCTTTAACCATAGCAACACTAGGTTCAACTTTAATTTGCTCAGAGGGTGTAGGTGTTCTAGTATTACTCTTACGAACTACAGTTGAAGCTTGAGCATGATCCTTTATCCTAACAGGGAAAGGGGGTTTCTCAATATAAGCGGTAGGTATAACAGGATCAACATTGTAAGTGATAATATTTTCTTCAACTTTAATGGGTTCAACTACTTTTTATTCAATAGGGGGATGGTATTTAAACCACTTCTCCTTGGGGAGACCAACATGAGTAGCAAAAGATTCACAGAAAGAAGCTACTATTTCAGAGTCAAGTCCATATTTAGTGCTAAACTCACGGAAAACATCGGTATCCATAAAAGCTTTAACACAATCAAACTTAGGGGTCATACCTGACTCCTTACCTTCGTCGAGATCCCAATCTTCAGAGTTGCGTTTAATTCTTTCCAATAAATCCCATTTGAAGTCAATAGTCTTCATCATATAAGAGCCAGAACAAGAAGTATCGAGCATGGAGCGATTATTATGAGAAAGCCGAGCATAAAATTTTTGAATGATCATTTCTCTTGAGAGCTCATGATTGGGGCATGAATATAACATTGACTTAAGCCTCCCCCAAGCTTGAGCGATGCTTTCTCCTTCGCGAGGCCAGAAATTATAAATATAATTACGATAACGATGAACCTGGTGCATAGGGTAGAACTTCTGATGAAATTTCAACTTCAGACGATTATAGTTCCATGATCCCATATCATCGCATAGCCTAAACCATGTCAATGCATCTCCCTTCAAAGATAAAGGGAAGAACTTCTTCTTGATAACATCCTCGGGCATACCTGCAAGCTTAAACAATCCACAAACTTCATCCACATAAATTAAGTGTAAGTCGGGATGCAACGTTCCGCCTCCTGTAAAGGGATTTTCAAGCAATTTCTCTATCATACACGAAGGAATCTCAAAGCAAACATTTTCAATAGGTGCAGTAGGTTGAGGAGCAACTCTTTGCTCTTGTGCTCGGGGTGAAGATACCCCGAACAAGCCCCTCAAAGGATTTTGAGCCATAGTAACAAGTGACAATAAATTTCAGCACACTATATAAATTTTTCCTTACCAAATTCCACTTACCAAAGGCGCTTCACTCCCCAGCAACAACGCCGGAAAAGAGTCTTGATGACCCACAAGTGTAGGGGATCTATCATAGTACTTTCGATAAGTAAGAGTGTCGAACCCAATGAGGAGCAGAAGGAAATGATAGGCAGTTTTCGGTAAGGTATTTTCTGCAAGCACTGAAATTATAGGTAACAGATAGTTTTGTGAAAAGGTAATTGGTAGAAAGTGACAAAAGGTAAAAGTAAATAAGGTGCAGCAAGGTGGCCCAATCCTTTTTGTAGAAAAGGACAAGCCTGGACAAACTCTTATATAAAGGAAAGTGCCCCCGAGGACACATGGGAATTATCGTCAAGCTAGTTTTCATCACGATCGTCCGATTCGCGTTCGGTACTTTGATAATTTGGTATGTGGGTGGACCGGTGCTTGGGTGCTACCCTTACTTGGACAAGCCTCCCACTTATGATTAACCTCTAATGCAAGCATCCGCAACTACAAAAGAAGTATTAAGGTAAACCTAACCATATCCTGAAACATATGGATCCAAATCAGCCCCTTACGAAGCAACGCATAAACTAGGGTTTAAGCTTCGGTCACTCTAGCAACCCATCATCTACTTATTACTTCCCAATGCCTTCCTCTAGGCCCAAATAATGGTGAAGTGTCATGTAGTCGATGTTCACATGACACCACTAGAGGAGAGACAACATACATCTCATCAAAATATCGAACGAAGACCAAACTCACATGACTACTAATAGCAAGACTTCTCCCATGTCCTCGGGAACAAAAGTAACTACTCAAAAGACATAATATTGTTCATGATAAGAGGGATATTAATATGCATAATGGATCTGAACATATGATCTTCCACCAAATAAACCAACTAGCATCAACTACAAGGAGTAATCAACACTACTAGCAACCCACGGGTACCAATCTAAGGTTTGGGTACAAAGATTGGATACAAGAGATGAACTAGGGTTTGAGAGGAGATGGTGTTGGTGAAGATGTTGATGAAGATAGCCCTCCCCAAGATGGGAGAGTTGTTGGTGGTGACGGCGGTGACGATTTCCCCCTCCCGGAGGGAAGTATCCCCGGAAGAACAGCTCTGCCGGAGGCCTAGAATTGTTTCCACCTCGGTTCCGCCTCGAGACGGCGGCGTCTGGTCCCGAAAGCCTCCTTCTGATTTTTTTTCTAGGTCAAAACACCTCATATAGGAGAAGATGGGCATCCGGGGCCTGCCGGCTGGCCCACGAGGTAGGGGGCGCACCCTAGGAAGGGGGACGCGCCCCCCACCCTCGAGGACAGCCGGTGGCCCCTCTCATGGGTTTCTTTCGACAGATATTTTATATATTTTCCGAAACGATGTTCCGCTGAGTTTCAGGGCTTTTGGAGTTGTGCAGAATAGGTTTCCAGAGTTTGCTCCTTTTCCAGCCCAGAATTCCAGCTGCCGGCATTCTCCCTCTTTATGTAAACCTTGTAAAATAAGAGAGAAAAGGCATAAGTATTGTGACAAAACATGTAAGAACAGCCCATGATGCAATAAATATCAACTTATAAGCATGATGCAAAATGGCCGTATCAGGGGGGCGCGCCCCCACCCTCGTGGGCACCTCGTGGCTCCCCTGACGTGGTTCTCAAGCCTCCCGTTCGTGATTTTCTCCAAAAATATCTCTCGCGAAGGTTTCATTCCGTTTGGACTCCGTTTGATATTCTTTTTCTGCAAAACCCTAAAACGGGCAAAAAACAACAATCTGGACTGGGCCTTTGGGTTAGTAGGTTAGTCCCAAAAATGATATAAAAGTGTATGACAAAGCCCATTAAACATCCAAGACATCATAAATAATAGCATGGCACAATAAAAAATTATAGATATGTTGGAGACGTATCAAGCATCCCCAAGCTTAATTCCTGCTCGTCCTCGAGTAGGTAAATGATAAAGACAAAAATTTTGATGTGGAATGCTAACCAACATAGTTTCTCAATGTAATTATCTTAATTATGGCATGAATTTTCAGATCTGAAAGATTCAAGATAAAGGTCTATACTGACATAAGAAATTATAATTCTTCAAGCATAGTAACAAAGCAATCATGTCTTCTCAAAATACTATGGCTAAAGAAAGTTATCCCTACAAAATCATATAGTCTGGCTATGCTCCCTATTCATCACACAAAATATTCATATCATGCACAACCCCGATTTCAGCCAAGCACTTGTTTTCATACTCTATTCTTTCAAACCTTTGAACTTTCACGCAATACATGAGCGTGGGCCATGGACATAGCACTATGGGTGGAATAGAGAGGTGGTTGTGGAGAAGACAAAAAGAGGGAGATAGTCTCACATCGACTAGGCGTATCACGGGCTATGGAGATGCCCATCAATAGATATCAATGTGAGTGAGTAGGGATTGCCATGCAACGGATGCACTAGAGCTAAATATGTATGAAAGCTCAACAAAAGAAACTAGTGGGTGTGCATCCAACTTGCTTGCTCACGAAGACCTAGGGCATTTGAGGAACCCATCGTTGGAATATACAAGCCAAGTTCTATAATGAAAATTCCCACTAGTATATGAAAGTGACTAAACATGAGACTCTCTACAATGAAGAACATGGTGCTACTTTGAAGCACAAGTGTGGAAAAAAAGATAGTAGCAATTGTCCCTTTTTTTTCTTTTCTTTTCTTTTCTTTTTCTTTTTCTTTTTTGGGCCTTTCTTTTTTTTCTTTGGCCTTTTTTTGCGGAGGGGCTTTATTGATTTAGCCTTTCCTGCCATGGGACAATGCTCTAATGATGATGATCATCACACTTTCATTACAACTCGATACTACCACAAAGTATGACTCTATATGAATGCCTCCGACGGTGTACCGGTATGTGCAATGAAACAAGAGTGACATGTATGAAAAGTTATGCATGGTGGCCTTGCCACAAATACGATGTCAACTACATGATCATGCATGGCAATATGACAATATGAAGCGTGTCATATGAACGGAACGATGGAAAGTTGCATGGCAATATATCTCGGAATGCCTATGGAAATGCCATGAGAGGTAGGTATGGTGGTTGTTTTGAGGAATAATATGGTGGTTGTTTTGAGGAAGGATATATAGTGGGTGTATGGTACCGGCTAAAGTTGCGCGGTACAAGAGAGGCTAGCAATGGTGGAAGGGTGAGAGTGCGTATAATCCATGGACTCAACATTAGTCATAAGAACTCATATACTTATTGCAAAAATCTACGAGTCATCAAAACAAAGCAATCAACACATGCTCCTAGGGGGGAGGTTGGTAGGAGTTAACCATCACGCGCCCCCGACCTCCACACAAAGGTTGGCACTTTACAAATAGCTCATGCTCTAACTTCGTCACATAGCGGTTCACCATACGTGCATGCTACAGGAATCACTAACCTTAATACAAGTATTTCTCAATTTCGTAATAACTCCACTAGCATGACTCTAATATCACTATCCTCATATCTCAAAACAATTATCAAGCATCCAACATCTCATTATATTCAATGCACTTAGTGTGAATTTTTTTACTACATTGATATTGGATGTCTATCATGTGAAGACTAGTTTTATAGCCTAAACACATTACCATGCTGTTTTAATAGACTCTCAAATAGATATAAGTGAAGCATGAGAGTTCAACAGTTTCTTCAAAATATTATCACCAACGTGCTCTCAAAGATATAAGTGAAGCACTAGAGCAAAAACTATTCAACTCAAAAGATATAAGTGAAGCACATAGAGTGTTCTAACAATTCCTAGGCCATATTTAACTCTCTCAAATAAGTGTGTCCAGCAAGGATAATTGTGGCAAACTAACAAACAAAGACTCAAATTATAAAAGATGCTCCAAGCAAAACACATATCATGTGGTGAATAAAAATATAGCTCCAAGTATAGTTACCGATGGATGAAGACGAAAGAGGGGATGCCTTCCCAGGGCATCCCCAAGCTTAGGCTTTTGATTGTCCTTGAATTTTACTTGGGGTGCCATGGGCATCCCCAAACTTAGGACCTTGCTACTCTTTGTTCCATAGTCCATGAAAGCAATACTCAAAACTTGAAAACTTCACAACACAAAACTTAGACAAAAATTCTTGTGAGCTCCGTTAGTATAAGAAAACAAATCACTACTGAAAGGTACTGCAATGAATTCATTCTTTGTTTATATTAGTGTTAAACCTACTGTATTCCAACTTCTCTATGGTTCATACTTGTCAATACTACTCATAGATGCATTGAAATAAGCAAACAACACACGAAAAATAAAATATGTCAAAAACAGAACAGTCTGTAGTAATCTGCAGGTTTCGCATACTTCTATAACTCCAAAAAATTCAACCTAAATTGGTAAACGTGAGGAATTTGTCTATTAATCATCTATGAAAAGAATCAAATAAATAGCACGCTCCAGTAAAATCTGATGACCATTCTAGCAAGCGCTAACGATTCTGTTTTTCACAGCAAGATCACATAAACTTCACACAAGTCTTCCTAAAGGTTCTTCTTGGCACAAACAGTCAAACACTAAACTAAACATGAAACCACATCTAAACAGAAGCTAGTTACAATATTTATTCCCTAACAGCAGCAAAAACAAAAAAAATAAAGTTGGGTTGCCTCCCAACAAGCGCTATCGTTTTACGCCCCTAGCTAGGCACGATACAAGATAGATCTAGGTATTGCCATCTTTGGAAGGCAATCCATAAGTGGCTCTCATAATAGATTCATATGGTAATTTGATTTTATTTCTAGGAAAGTGCTCCAGGCCTTTCCTTAACGGAAATTGGAATCTAATATTTCTTTCGTTCATATCAATAATTGCACCAATTGTTCTAAGGAAAGGTCTGCCAAGAATAATAGGACATGAAGGATTGCAATCTATATCAAGAACAATGAAATCTACGGGCACATAATTCCTATTGACAACAATAAGAACATCATTAATTCTTCCCATAGGTTTCTTAATAGTGGAATCCGCAAGATGCAAATTTAAAGAACAATCATCAAGCTCATGGAAACCTAGCAAATCACACAAAGTTTTTGGAATAGTGGAGACACTTGCACCCAAAAATCACACAAAGCATAGCATTCATGATATTTTATTTTTATTTTAATAGTAGGTTCCCACTCATCATAAAGCTTTCTAGGGATAGAACCTTCTAACTCAAGTTTTTCTTCATAAGATTGCATCAGAGCATCAACTATGTGTTTAGTGAAAGCTTTATTTTAACTATAAGCATGCGGAAAATTTAGTACAGATTGCAACAAGGAAATACAATCAATCAAAGAGCAATTATCATAATTGAATCCCTTGAAATCCAAAGTAGTGGGTTCATCACTATGCAAAGTTTTAATCTCTTCACTCCCACTTTTAGCAATTTTAGCATCAGGATCTAAAAACTCTGAATCATTGGGACACCTTAAAGCAGAATCATCTCCAATCCTATCTTCATCAAGATTTATACTAGAAAAGAAGGATCTAATAGGAGACACATCAATAACTTTCAGATCTTCATCTTTATTTCCATGCTCTTCCGGTTTAGCAGCCATCTTATTGATTAAGGTGGACTGTTTATCCGAAATTTGGGCAATTAAGTTCTCAAGATGAGCAAACTGAGATTTCAAGACATAAAATTCCTTAGACATATCATCAAGGTCTTTATTCATATACTCCATAAACTTTTTCTGTTCTTTAAGCTCACTTCTGAAAAAGTCATTATGCTCAAATTGTATAGTCATAAAATGTCTAACATTATTTTCAATCTCCTCCAGCCTCTTGAGATGAGGGTCAACACTAATAGGGAGAGCCATAGTGAAAAGCAAGCAATCCAACACACACAAGCAAACAAGAAGCAAGCGAACGACAAACACACGGCAGAAGAAGGGCAAATAAAACAGCAAAGGTGAAGTGGGGGAGAGGAAAACAAGATGCAAAAAAATGTAATGCGAAGGATAAGGGTTTGTGATAGGTACTTGGTATATGACTTTTGCGTAAGCCTCCCCGGCAATGGCGCCAGAAATTCTTCTTGCTACTTCTCGAGCTTGTGTTGTATTCCCTCGAAGAGGAAAGGGGGATGCAGCACAGTAGCGTAAGTATTTCCCTCAGTTTTTGAGAACCAAGGTATTAATCCAGTAGGAGACCACGCGCGAGTCCCTCGCAACTACACAAACAAATAAGAACTTCGCAGCCAACGCGATAAGGGGTTGTCAATCCCTTTACGGTCACTTACGAAAGTGAGATCTGATAGAGATGATAGTTTAAATTTTTGGTATTTTTGTTTATAAGAACAGAAAGTAAAAGCGGAAAAAGTAAAGTAGATGTAGATTGATATGTTGAGAATAGACCCGGGGGCCATAGTGTTCTCTAGTGGCTTCTCTCATGATAGCGATATTCTACGGCGGGTAAACAAATTATTGTCGAGCAATTGATAGAAAAGCGAATAATTATGAGACTATCTAGGCATGATCATTGTATATAGGCATCACGTCTGAGACAAGTAGACCGACTCGTGCCTGCATCTACTACTATTACTCCACACATCGACTGCTATCCAGCATGCATCTAGTGTATTGAGTTCATAAGAACAGAGTAACGCCTTAAGCATGATGACATGATGTAGAGGGATAAACTCAAGCAATATGATGTAAACCCCATCTTTTTATCCTCGATGGCAACAATACAATACGTGCCTTGCCGCCCCTACTGTCACTGGGAAAGGACACCGCAAGATTGAACCCAAAGCCAAGCACTTCTCCCATTGCAAGAACTATAGATCTAGTAGGCCAAACCAAACCAATAATTCGAAGAGACTTGCAAGGATATTATGAGCACACATAAAGAGTTCAGAAAAGAACCAAATATTTATCATAGATAATCTTGATCATAAACTCACAATTCATCGGATCTTGACAAACACACCGCAAAAAGAGATTACATCGAATAGATCTCCTCGAAGACCGAGGAGAACTTTGTGTTGAGATCCAGAGAGAGAGAAGACGCCATCTAGACACTAGCTATGGATATAAAGGTCTGTGGTAAACTACTCACAACTCATGGCGAGGGCAATGATGATGATGTAGAAGCACTCCGTGATGGATCCCCCCTCCGACGGAGCTCCGGAACAGGCTCCAAGATGGGATCTCGCGGGAACAGAAGGTTACGATGGTGGAATTAGGGTTTTCTCTCAATAGTTGATGGTTTCGGGGTACGTAGACTTATATAGGAGGAAGGAGGACACCGGGGGACGCTCGAGGGCCCCATGAGGCAGGGGGCGCGCCCTGGGAAGGGGGGCGCGCCCCCCACCCTCGTGGGCACCTCGTGGCTCCCCTGACGTGGTTCTCAAGCCTCCCGTGCGTGTTTTTCTCCAAAAATATCTCTCGCGAAGGTTTCATTCCGTTTGGACTCCGTTTGATATTATTTTTCTGCAAAACCCTGAAACAGGTAAAAAACAGCAATCTGGACTAGGCCTTTGGGGTTTAGTAGGTTAGTCCCAAAAATGATAGAAAAGTGTATAACAAAGCCCATTAAACATCCAAGACATCATAAATAATAGCATGGAACAATAAAAAATTATAGATACGTTGGAGACGTATCAAGGTGATCAAAGCATATGGTTTTATACAGACTTCTGGAGAAGCCTATATTTACAAGAAAGTGAGTGGGAGCTCTGTAGCATTTCTGATATTATATGTGGATGACATATTGTTGATTGGAAATGATATAGAATTTCTGGATAGCATAAAAGGATAGTTGAATAAGAATTTTTCAATGAAAGACCTTGGTGAAGCTGCTTACATATTAGGCATCAAGATCTATAGAGATAGATCAAGACGCTTAATTGGACTTTCACAAAGCACATACCTTGATAAAGTTTTGAAGAAGTTCAAAATGGATCAGTCAAAGAAAGGGTTCTTGCCTGTGTTACAAGGTGTGAAGTTGAGTAAGACTCAATGCCCGACCACTGCAGAAGATAGAGAGAAAATGAAAGTCATTCCATATGCCTCAGCCATAGGATCTATCATGTATGCAATGCTATGTACCAGACCTGATGTGTGCCTTGCTATAAGTCTAGCAGGGAGGTACCAAAGTAATCCATGAGTCGATCACTGGACAACGGTCAAGAACATCCTAAAGTACCTGAAAAGGACAAAGGATATGTTTCTCGTATATGGAGGTGACAAAGAGCTCGTCGTAAATGGTTACATCGATGCAAGCTTTGACACTGGTCCGGATGACTCGAAGTCACAAACCGGATATGTGTTTTTATTAAACGGTGGAGCTGTAAGTTGGTGCAGTTCCAAGCAGAGCGTCGTGGCGGGATCTACGTGTGAAGCGGAATACATAGCTTCTTTGGAAGCAACAAATGAAGGAGTCTGGATGAAGGAGTTCATATCCAATCTAGGTGTGATACCTAGTGCATCGGCTCTAATGAAAATATTTTGTGACAACACTGGAGCAATAGCCTTGGCGAAGGAATCCAGGTTTCACAAGAGAACAAAGCACATCAAAAGATGCTTCAATTCCATCCGCGATCTAGTCAAGGAGGGATACATAGAGATTTGCAAGATACATACGGATCTGAATGTAGCAGACCCATAGACTAAGCCTCTTCCACGGGCAAAACATGATCAACACCAAGACTCCATGGGTGTTAAGATAATCACTTTGTAATCTAAATTATTGACTCTAGTTCAAGTGGAAGACTGAAGGAAATATGCCCTAGAGGCAATAATAAAGATGTTATTTGTATTTCCTTATATCATGATAAATGTCTTTTATTCATGCTAGAATTGTATTAACCGGAAACTTAGTACATGTGTGAATACATAGACAAAACAGAGTGTCCCTAGTATGCCTCTACTAGACTAGCTCATTGATCAAAGATGGTTATGTTTCCTAGCCATAGACATGAGTTGTCATTTGATCAACGGGATCACATCATTAGGAGAATGATGTTATGGACAAGACCCATCTGTTAGCTTAGCACTATGATCGTTTAGTTTTACTGCTATTGCTTTCTTCATGACTTATACATGTTCCTATGACTATGAGATTATGCAACTCCCGAATACCGGAGGAACACCTTGTGTTCTATCAAACGTCACAACGTAACTGGGTGATTATAAAGATGCTCTACAGGTGTCTCCGAAGGTGTTCGTGGTGTTGGCATAGATCAAGAATAGGATTTTTCACTCCGAGTGTCGGAGAGGTATCTCTGGGCCCTCTCGGTAATACACATCATAAGCCTTGCAAGCAAATGACTAAAGAGTTAGTTACGGGATGATGTATTACGGAACGAGTAAAGAGACTTGCCGGTAACGAGATTGAACTAGGTATTGAGATACCGATGATCGAATCTTGGGCAAGTAACATACCGATGACAAAAGAAACAACGTATGTTGTTATGCAGTTTGACCGATAAAGATCTTCGTAGAATATGTAGGAGCCAATATGAGCATCCAGGTTCCGCTATTGGTTATTGACCGGAGATGAGTCTCGGTCATGTCTACATAGTTCTCGAACCCGTAGGGTCCGCACGCTTAAATATGGTTTTCTGAAATTAGTTTCTTGAAATATTGTTTTTGTGAAACATTATATACCAGCCTTTTCAAATAAGTAAAATTATTTTTTAAAATGAGAGAAATTAGTATTGTGAAATAATCAAAAGATTGGGACCATTGTATTCTTCATTTAAACCACATTGAAATATACTTCAGGGAAGTAATTTCATATTTTTCAATACATATCTCACTGAAATAACAAATGACAGATAAGAGAAATAGTTGTTTCATATATTTCAGAGATCTAATTTCATATATTTTCACATAAATTAGTTTCACAACTTGCAACAACACATTGAAATACCAGTTTCACATATTTTGCACAGTTCATCAATGATTGAAACTTATTGAAACTGATTATTTCAACCGTCAAAGAACTGATTTCAACTCTTCAAAAGAAGATTTCAATCATTTCAAAAACATACACTATCATGTTTTACAAAATACTGAACAATTTCAAATCAGTTCTCTTGTTCAAGATAAGTGAAATAGGTTTTTTTTAATTGAGTGAAACATGTTGTTTGGAATTTGTGAAATAAAATTAGTCGAAATGTACCCAATTTTGATCTTATTTTAATGGTCTTGCCTCGAGTATATAAAAATATCACCATTTAAATTTATTGTTTAAAATATATCAATCTCCAAAATTTTGGCTATCAAATTTAATACTAGTCTTTCCTTGGGAGAGAGTCTTGTGAATGTTTAACCACGTACTACTACTTACATGTAGATTCCTGACAAAAGCTGCATGGCATGCATAGGGGTCCACAGCAGGTTTGTATTCTCACATATTGAAGTGTGAAAAAGATTAGAGCAACTCTAGCAGACCCCGCATCCCGCCGGCCCGCAAAACGCGTTTGCAGTTTGTGCAAAACCACTTTTGCGGGCTGGCGCGGGCTGTCACAGATGCAGACCCCGTATAATGGACCCGTAAAAAAGCATATTCGCGCGGGTTGGCTTCTACGGGGTTTGATCTAGCGCAGCACATCCTGGCCCGCAAAACTTAGATTTGCAACTTAATTTGATCTAGCATAATGTTTTTTTTTGCTTTTGCAACAACATTAGATACAAAATACATCACCAAATCTTTGCTAGGATAGCAAGCCCAAATAAAACAAGCTAATTTTTTTAAAAAAATAATACATTTTTTTAATTAATTTTCATAAATATTACGCTGGATAAAAAATTTCAAAAATAATACACCGTCGTCCCTCAGCAGGCCGACTGGGCCTAGTCGGCCCACAGCTGGCCGATTGGATTCCAGTCGGCCTACAGCTGGCCGACTGGCCCCTGTCGGCCCACTGTAGGCTGATTGGGTCCTGTTGGCCCACTGTGGGCTGACTGGAGCTAATTGGCACGCTGTGGGCTAATTGTTTTTGCAAAAAAAGTAGGCATAAAAAATATATGTTTAAAAAAATGTTAATCATGTAATTAAAAAATGTTAAACATGTATAAAAAATGTTCCTGATGTATACAAAAAATATACAATATATATGCAAAAAAGTTGACTAAAAAATATGTTTTAAAGTGTTAATCATGTATTTAAAAATTGTTAAATGTGTGTATAAAAATTGTTCCTTATCTATACAAAAAATATAGAATGTGTATGAAAAAAAGTGGACACCAAAAAACTATGTTTGAAAAAAATGTTAATCATGTATTTGAAAAAAATGTTAATCATGTATTTGAAAAAATGTTCCTTATCTATACAAAAAATATAGAATGTGTATGAAAAAAAGTTGACAACAAAAACATATGTTTGAAAAAAATGTTAATCATGTATTTGAAAAAATGTTCAACGAGTACACAAAAATGTTTCATGTATTGGAATGAAAGGTTAAACGTGTATAACGAAATATTCCAGCTCTGGATTCGGTATGGGAGCGTCACGGACCTAAGTATGATTGGTTGCTCTTTTTGTATGGAACTGGAATATTTTTTTCAAACATATTTTTTTGGTGTCAACTTTTTTTCATATAAATTCTATATTTTTTTATAGATAACGAACATTTTTTATACACACATTTAACAATTTTTAATCATGTATTTGAAAAAATGTTAACTTTTCAAACTTATTTTTTTGGTGTCAACTTTTTTTCATACACATTCTATATTTTATGTATAAATAAGGAACTTTTTTGTATACGCATTTAACAATTTTTAAATACATCCTTAACACTTTTTAAAACATATTTTTAGTCAACTTTTTTGCATATATATTGTACATTTTTTGTATACATCAGGAACATTTTTTTATACACGTTTAACATTTTTTAATTAAATGATTAACATTTTTTTAAACATATATTTTTATGCCTACTTTTTTTGCAAAAACAATTAGCCCACAGCGAGTCAATTAGCTCCAGTCGGCCCACAGTGGGCCGACAGGACCCAATCAGCCCACAGTGGGCCGACAGGGGCCATTTGGCTAGCTGTAGGCCGACTGGAATCGAATCGGCCTGCTATGGGCCTACTAGACCCAGTCAGCCTGCAGCGGGCCGATGGTGTATTTTTTTTTTGAATTTTTTTATTCAGCGCAATATTTATGAAAATTAATAAAAAATTGTATTATTTAAAAAAATTAGCAGAAAACAAGAACCACAACTATGAATTTTAGAAGATTTCCAACTTCCATAACTCCTCCCACTAGTTGGACTAATATCTTCTCCATGCATTTGTTGTTGATATGTGGATTCTTTATTTTGCATTCTTCTTTCTTCATCTTTGGTTCGAAAGAAGTAGACGTTGCTTCCTCTCTAGTTGCACATGCAGCCGCATCATTATCTTCGATTTTACTAAGGAGTGCATCAACATCTATTATGTTTTTTTAATCAATTAATCAATGTATTGGCCTTCCCAAAACCAAAATGAGCATCCATCGTCCTACACAAAATATTGGGCAAGCTCGAAGTGAGCTACCGCAATTGAACTAAAGAATGAGCTATGAAACGAGCTACCGCAAGTGCACGTACCCCATCGTTTTCACATTTGTAGAACACCCATCCGGGGTGCTTCGGCATGCCCGAAGTGAGCCGCAGCACTTGGCACGGGCAGTCGTCGCACCCTATGAGCGGCATCGGTAGGCCACAAAGACGGTGCCCAAGCGCCGAGCCCGGCGGACGGCCGGACGAATCCATGCCCGCAAACCTTGGCGGCGGCGGGCGGACGAACCGGTGCCTGCATGCGGCGATGCGCCCTTGCCTGGGCTACAGGAGAGGCTCCCCGACCACTCCATCGCATGGGCAGCAAACCAGCGGCCGGAAAAAGG
The DNA here is from genome assembly GCA_902687465.1 of Secale cereale. Classification (NCBI taxonomy): domain Eukaryota; kingdom Viridiplantae; phylum Streptophyta; class Magnoliopsida; order Poales; family Poaceae; genus Secale; species Secale cereale. The sequence continues at coordinate 552,856,802 of LR738712.1, forward strand.
GAAATCAGGCGGCCCGCGATGAAGTGCCGCAGATCTGCAAATCCGGCGGCCCGCTGACGCAGGGGGTAAGGGAGGGGAGGCCTCGTGCGCGTGGCGGACTTCTGGCGTGCTCTTGCCGGCTGCTGTCGCCGGAATCTTGGCCGCGGGGGGAGAGGAGAGGTGGTTGGTGGGAGAAAGCGCGAGATGAAATGTTGTAATGCCCAGGATGAGACTATATCTCCTACGTGTCGAGGCACGACTTAAAGATATAAGCCCATTCTGGAATGATCGCAAGTTTGGTATCTTTGCACGGCTCATGTAAAAGAGGGATTAAATTGCAAAAGGAAATAGTTGGCTTACACTCGCCACTTCACACAATACATTACATAAGCAAAACATCATTCAAAACATCACAACCCGACTACGGGCGAAGATCCAAAAGAAAGATACCAAAACAACATAAGGCCACAGGCCAAGATCGAATCCTAGTAGAAACCACTACTGATCGTCGAACGTCGCAAGCATACGGCCACTCTCTTCAACGAGCTCCCAGTGAAGTACTTGAACCAGCTCCTACATCAAACTCGGCTGAACCTGCATCTGGCGTTGTAGTATCTGTGAGCCACGAGGACTCAGCAATCCCATAACCATGGGTATCAAGACTAGCAAAGCTTGTGGGTAGGAAGAGGTAAAGTGGTGAGGTTGCAGCAGCGGCTAAGCATAATATGGTGGCTAACTTACGAGTACCAGAATAAGATGAGCATCTACGCAAACGGTCGCAAAAGTAGTGATCGCTAAAGATCCTGAACTACATACGAATCAAACATAACCCCACCGTGTTCTCTTCTCAAAGTGAAAAGAGACAGTCATGGTTACTCACACAGTTGTGTGTTTTACTTCGGATCCTCTGTCAAGTTTTCTACAACCGGACATTAACCAATTCCAATCAGCCACATAACCACGGGCACGGCTTTCGAAAGATCATAACCCTGCAGGGGTGTCCCAACTTAGCCCATTACAAGCTCTCACGATTAGCTGAAGTGATAAATATAATATCATCACCCCTTATCTTAGGGAAATCCGATCAGGCTCGGCATCCCGGTAGCACAAGACATTTCGACAATGGTAAAACAAGTCCAGCAAGACCTCCCGGCGTGCCGACACCCTGATGGTAGCCGCGCGCATCTCGTCTCACGCCACGTCCGGATGGGTGATCCTACATGAGCCAAACCTCGAGTTTCCCCATGGTGGCCCCGCATAACCCCCGTTTGGGACCAACACCATCAGCACTGGCCCCCCTGCTATGTAGAATTAAGTACCCGAGGGTGCGACCCCCTATGCAAATTTAATTAATTAATTAAGTTATTATTATGAGCAAATTAAAACCAATGTTGGGCCTTGCTGGAGGAGTTTTATTCAAAGTCGAACTGTCAAGGGGTCCCCATCCACCCATCGTGTAAGGAACGCAAAATCAAGGAACATAATGCCGGTTTATCGGCGCCTAAGGTGGCATGAGTGGAACAAAACACCGAGCAAAAGGCCAAGCCTTCCACCCATGCCCAGTATATAGGTGTGTTAATAATAATTATAGATATTGTGATATACCAACAACAACAAGTTCCCTCCTGGAATGAACTTCATCTTCACCTGCAGCTAACAACGCTATAAGAGGGGCTGAGCAAGCGGGTAACATAGCCAAACAGTGGTTTTGCTAGGAAGGTTTCAAAGGTTAGAGGTTTCATGGCAACAAGGAGAGGCTGACATAAAAGATGGGTAGCGCGACATGTAACGATAGCATCGAGACAACTAAGCATGGCAATGGTAGTAAAGGTATCCAAGGGTATGATCATCTTGCCTGGGATTCCACAAGGGAGAAGAACGGATCCATGAAGAAGACGGAGCAACATAGTCGAGCGAATCCTCACAACTCCGGAACGAAACCGAAGCTAATAAGAGAAGCAACCGGAAAGAAACAAGCAACACGATAAACACACATAGCATAAACATGGCATACGATGCACATCCAAGTATGATGCATGTCCGATTTAAATATGCATGGCCTGGCAAAGTGCACAAACAAGTACTACAAGTTAAGTGGAGCTCAATATGCAACGAGTTGCATATTGACGAAACACCACATTTTATTAATTTAGTTGACTCTCATTTATTTACAAGACAAGATTAAATGTTTGTTAACATGGCAAGAGGTGAAGCATAATAAAACTATATTATTTAGACATTTTAAAAGAGGCCGGAAAATAACAACAACAATTCCGGAAAATCCCCATGAGCATGTTTAGCAATATTTAAACAACAACAATTCACACGTTTAAATGTTGTTAACATGATGCGGATGACATGATCAAGTTTATGCAAGATTATTTTAAGGTTGACATGAAGAGATAAGAAGATGGTAAGGAATATTTGTCATCGAGGTGGAATGAAAGGGTGCCACGGCAACGATCCGAAGATGATGCCACGCAACATATCGGTTCCGGTAACTCGTTGAGAGACCGGTGCAAAAGAAAGATGGCGTGAGCGAGCGAAACAAGATGAAAGGTGGGGTGATCCCGTCACCGGGTTCCCACGGGTCGGCGACGAGGCAACCGAGGAGCACGACAAAAGATGAGACGGGCACGGTGCACACAAGGGCAAACATTTCATACAACACAAGCATTCACAAGCGTTCATCCACGGGGTCGTCTCGGTATACCTTCGAAGCGTGCGTTTCGGGGCGGTTCGAGATCGTCGAGGAACGTAGGGGAAGTAGTCGTTCACGTTCCGTTTTGGAGAGGGAAGTAGTGGTACACGTTCGTAGAGGAAGTAGTTGCTCTCGCGAGTCGTGGTACTTGTCGCGGCATCGGACGTAGTGGTACTCGACGTATCGCCGTGTAGTCGTACTTTCATAGCGGTCTTGCCGGTCTCGATGTAGATGTACCCGTACGTAGCGGTTCGGGTTTTTTCGTAGATGTACTTCAGGCAACACCGGGTGTAGTCGTACACGATTTGGAGGGGTACTTGCGGGCTGTCGGCGAGTCTTGACTGGATCCACCGTACCGAAGACGAACGTACGTATCTTGGCGTTCCTGGTACTTGAGATAAACAAAAACAGCAACACAAAAAAAGGAAAAAGGTTGCGGGTCGGCTGCTCCTAGCCAGCCGGGAGGAGGCAGCAGGGGCGCACGGGAGGGCGCGCTGCGGCGCGCGGAGCCGGCGCTGGAGGACGAGGGCCTGAGGGCCGGAGCGCGCTGGACTTGGCGAGGACGGGCACGGTGGAGGCGCTGCCTTGGCGCGCGTAGGAGCCGGAACCTCTAGCCGAAGCTGGGGCCCCCGGCGCGGACGGAGGGAGGCGAAGGGCGCTGCGGCCTGGTCGAGGAGATGGAGGAGGCCGAATGCGGGAGATGGAGAGGCGCGGTGTGGTGCTGGAGACGCCAGCTGCGACGCTGGAGAGGGGGCCGCACGGGGCCAGAGGCGAGGGGATGAGGAGCTGGAGGGAGGGATCGAAGGGGAGCGCGAGGTGAGGAGGACCGAGGGAATGGAAGGGTGCGGTCGGTGCGGCACTGAGGAACTGAGCGAGGGGATGCGGCGCTCTGAGGGAGGTCGAGGGAGGAGCTGCGTCGATAGCTAGGGTTCGGGCGAAGGAGTGGGCCAGGAGGCTGGCTGTGGGTTGGAGGCCCAAGAGGCCTGGGCCGCGGTTGGAATGGCCTAGAGGCCAGGCTGCTCTTCTATATGAAGTTGCTCTCCCAATAAAAAAACAGAAAACACACCGAAGGAAAGAAAAGGAAGGAGGTGGCTAGGGAAGAATTAGGACATGAGGTCAATTTTACTAGACTCACAAAAATGTAAGGAATTAATTAAAATTGTTGGAGGGTCTTGTGGAGGAACCTCGGTAAACGAGAAAAGAATTGAAGACAGGGTTTTGATGGAGAAACTTGCATTAAGAGGCATGGGGAAAAAAATGCAAGTGTGTTACGGTGATCCCAAACAATGGAATATTTATATATTAGGAGGATATGTTTTAAAGAGAAGTCATTCTTCCCTCGATTTAAATGGACCGAAGGTCCACACAATTTATTTAAGTTGAGATGCAAAAATAAATAAGACATGATGGCATGATGACATGATGCAATGCAAAAATAAATAACACAAGCACAATGAAACACACGGGAGAATCCGAAACATCTGGAATCTTCTGGAATCTTCTGGGACGTCGGTCTTCGGGCGTCACAACTCTCCCACACTAACAGAGGATCTCGACCCGAGATCCTAGAGATAGCACCGGGTAAAAACGGAAGAGGAAGAGGTAAAACAAAGTTGCTTCTTTGACAGACGAGTGAAACCAAAGAACCTTGAGAGGTTGAACAATCTTGAAAGAAAAAAAAACAACGGAGATGAACGATGTTAAGAGCACTCCGGTAAAATGAGTAACAAGGAGCATTATGAGAACCTTGAAGGTTGAAAGACATAAAGCAAGAGCTCACGGATGACAAAAGAATTTCAAAACCACTCCGGTTAACCAAGATTGAGAAAGAATAAGAACGAAATAATTTGGACAGCACTCCGTCTGAAAATGGAAGGAATTGAACATGAACTAGCCAAGTTGGGAAGATACTTGATGAAAACAACAACATATTACCTCCGAAACAATTGAAAAAAAACGGCACAAGGGGTAAGAAGGATTCAGACAGCACTCCGGTTGAAAAGAGAGGCAAAACTTGATAAGATGAGGGAACTAGAATGGAGGACACAACACTCCGGTTAAAAAGATAGGCAAGGGAGAATATGATCTCGATAAAAACAAGATGATGGTCAAAGAGAGCAATATCACAACGCCTCCGAAATGAAAGAATATACTAGGTCGTTGGAAAGAAAAGAACGGAGACGAAAATGACAACTTCTCCCACGAATGAATATGAAAATCATCCTTACGAAGAAGGGCTGAATGGAGTTGATGGAAAAAATCAACAACGAAACGAATAAGCTTGATGTGGGGTTATGGAAAACATCTCAAAATTAAGAGGTGACAACCAGCCACTAACAGAAACGAATTGCTTGGATTGAGATCAACAAGGAGACGAAAAACTTATTTCACCGGAAGGATAAATGAAGAACTTGGGTCATTTATAAGCACCATAATAGCAACAATTCTCAGGGAAAACTTTTAGGTGAAATACAACCCAAGATTACTCCAACAAATAAATTGAATGGTTGGAAAGATCTCCTGAACAAAGAAAATGATGGGTTTAAATATCTCATTCCCGATAACTCGTGAATCATGAAACATGAAGGAATTGTCAAGAATGACATAACACCATCTAAAAAGATAAGGTAGAACGGATTGCAATTGGAATGCATGATGAAGAATGCTTGAGCTCCAACAAGAATCTTGATGAAGACTTCAAGGATGAATTAAATGATGATGAACCACCATGAGAACTCCGGTAATGAAAACATGAGAAGTGAAAGATGAAAATAATAAGATTTAAGGCCTGCGATGAATTAGATGGAGGTTTGAAATGATATCATTGAAAAAAAAACATGGAGCTCCGGAAAACAAGACGAACAACTTAGAACCAAGGATATGATATGATGAACAAGCTCCGAAGGAAGTGATTAAATCACCTTGAAGGGATAAGAATAAGAATTATGTCATGCATCTCCTTCACCAATTTAAATTGATGACAACCAAAGGATTTGGCATACTACTTATTCTCGTTGGAAAGAATTAAGAGAGATCTCGCACAAGCTTGGGTAAATCTTCAGCGAACCACCGGTAGGATTGTGAAAGGTACGGATGAATTGATATGATAACAAGGAAGAGTAAACTTGAATTTACCACCGTAAGAATATGGAGACGAACGAAGAGGCATCAATGAAGAATAGTTGGAGGTTGAAGTTGAAAACTGAGAACGAAGAAATATTCTGAATTGATGGCCTTCGGAGGAACACAAGGAAAAGAATTCATGAAATGCTCCGGACGAGTATAAAAAGAATTCCTCATAATCGGAACAATAATGAGGATGGCAAGAAGCTAGAACCACGAATCTTCAAGAAGACGGGCCAAGATTTAAGAGAAACACTTCTCCGGTCTCCAAATGTTGAGAATGAAGACGAGAAATGCCATAAGACTTGTTGAGCACTCCGGAATGAAGAATTAAAAAGGTTGAACCAATGATGAACAAGAATTTGAAAGCGGTCCTGGAGAAGGATTGTGACTGATGGGATTCATACTTACGTCACACTTTAAAGAGAATTTGAGTATAACTCCAGAAAAATAGAAGAGTCAGGTAAGATCCTGGAAAAGACCTGTGGGTTAGGGCCCACTCAAAGAAATCGCCGTTGAAAAAGATTGCTTAAGAGATACTGCACCGCTTGAATAAAATGGCTTGAATAAGATGACAATCCTCAAAATAGTTTGAACGGATTAAGAATGGAATTATGAATCTTCAGCACTCCGGATATGAATAGCAAGAGGAGAATGATTAATTTTGTGCACTGGAATAAGAAAGCATTGTGAAATGAGGAAAAGGATAAGATCAACACTGAAATCTGAAGCTCTTGAGCATCTTCACGATAAATCCCCGGATAAGAACATTGAAGGAAAAGAATGAAGAAATATCACATGAATAAAATGGATACTTCATCTGAGAATTTCTTGCTCCGAGAAGAAGAAGGGTGGGAGGGTGGGGAAAACAAAGACACTTGGGATGAATGAAACAGACAAATCGTCAGATTTCTCAACGACGTCCGTATGGAGTAACTTGAAGAGAAGGCACACCGGTTGAAAAGGATTAACATGAAGATCTCGATGGTCAAGAAAAATTAGCACTCCCATAGAAATATGAGAACACCGATTAGGAAGGTATGGAATCAACATTTGACATCAAAGCAACTCGAATGCCAGAATCAAAACAAGAACAAAGGATAGATATGTTTATGAAGAAGATTATGTTGCAACATATCTATCCGAACAGAGAATTGAACGAATGAATTCCGCAGGTACATCAACTTGACGAGAAGCCACTAGGGAGAACAAAAAAATAAATAAAAAGGAACAAGGAACAGATAAAACAAATACAAGATAGAAGTTTCGTTCGACATATTCGTGCTGAAAGCTCATGGAACGTGTTACAAAAGGGTTTTGCAATCCCCGGATCAGCATAGCCAAGAACCTTTAAGATGCAACTCCCGATCGGAACAAGCCCATAAAACCACTTCACTCAATGTAGAACCCCGAACTTCATATCATGCACTCGTTGGAAGAATGCCTAGAACTACTGGATGAACCCACCTATTAATTTCCGAAAGTTTCCAGTTATGCAATCAGGTGTTGGGGATACAGGGGAAGCACCGCGCACTCAACTCTAATCCTACATCCAGCTGTATCCATCCTTCAACACATAACCAGTTATCTCCGGAAACCGTTTACCTCGGACCTTCGAAACGCATCCACTATACAAGCTATGGCAATACTCCCGAACTACCTCCCCAGTACTGGGTGATGTCGGGGTTATCTTGCCACTAACCACATAGGAGAGTTTTCGATGTCGGCCGTCTTAAGTATTCTAGTACTGCCGCGATGGATTTGTGACGACAACACCTCGGAGCTCAACTCTCCGGGACACTGCCACAACCCCTAATGACAGGAGGCATCGAGAACAATGTTCTCGTCACAAAGACATCGGAACAATCCAAACAATACTCGCGAGATCCTAAAAAATATTTGTGCAATTTTTGAGAGTAGAAGAGATAAGAGTAATCGTCAGGAGTCCTCACCAGAGTGAAAGGGGATGAGAAGCAAAGAAAATCCTACTCTCCGATATATATATAGGACTCAAAACATTTTCAGTGTGTGCCTAGACTCAACCGTCAACGATTCGATCAATCAGTGGGGGCTTCTAGGTCGGAGAAGGCTCTGAATACCAACTTGTAATGCCCAGGATGGGACTATATCTCCTACGTGTCGAGGCACGACTTAAAGATATAAGCCCATTCTGGAATGATCGCAAGTTTGGTATCTTTGCACGACTCATGTAAAAGAGGGATTAAATTGCAAAAGGAGATAGTTGGCTTACACTCGCCACTTCACACAATACATTACATAAGCAAAACATCATTCAAAACATCACAACCCGACTACGGGCGAAGATCCAAAAGAAAGATACCAAAACAACATAAGGCCACAGGCCAAGATCGAATCCTAGTAGAAACCACTACTGATCGTCGAACGTAACAAGCATACGGCCACTCTCTTCAACGAGCTCCCAGTGAAGTACTTGAACCAGCTCCTGCATCAAACTCGGCTGAACCTGCATCTGGTGTTGTAGTATCTGTGAGCCACGAGGACTCAGCAATCCCATAACCATGGGTATCAAGACTAGCAAAGCTTGTGGGTAGGAAGAGGTAAAGTGGTGAGGTTGCAGCAGCGGCTAAGCATAATATGGTGGCTAACTTACGAGTACCAGAATAAGATGAGCATCTACGCAAACGGTCGCAAAAGTAGTGATCGCTAAAGATCCTGAACTACATACGAATCAAACATAACCCCACCGTGTTCTCTTCTCAAAGTGAAAAGAGACAGTCACGGTTACTCACACAGTTGTGTGTTTTACTTCGGATCCTCTGTCAAGTTTTCTACAACCGGACATTAACCAATTCCAATCTGCCACATAACCGCGGGCACGGCTTTCGAAAGATCATAACCCTGCAGGGGTATCCCAACTTAGCCCATCACAAGCTCTCACGATTAGTTGAAGTGATAAATATAATATCATCACCCCTTATCTTAGGGAAATCCGATCAGGCTCGGCATCCCGGTAGCACAAGACATTTCGACAATGGTAAAACAAGTCCAGCAAGACCTCCCGGCGTGCCGACACCCTGATGGTAGCCGCGCGCATCTCGTCTCAGGCCACGTCCGGATGGGTGATCCTACATGAGCCAAACCTCGAGTTTCCCCGTGGTGGCCCCGCATAACCCCCGTTTGGGACCAACACCATCAGCACTGGCCCCCCCTGCTATGTAGAATTAAGAACCCGAGGGTGCGACCCCCTATGCAAATTTAATTAATTAATTAAGTTATTATTATGAGCAAATTAAAACCAATGTTGGGCCTTGCTGGAGGAGTTTTATTCAAAGTCGAACTGTCAAGGGGTCCCCATCCACCCATCGTGTAAGGAACGCAAAATCAAGGAACATAATGCCGGTTTATCGGTGCCTAAGGTGGCATGAGTGGAACAAAACACCGAGCAAAAGGCCAAGCCTTCCACCCATGCCCAGTATATAGGTGTGTTAATAATAATTATAGATATTGTGATATACCAACAACAACAAGTTCCCTCCTGGAACGAACTTCATCTTCACCCGCAACTAACAACGCTATAAGAGGGGCTGAGCAAGTGGGTGACATAGCCAAACAGTGGTTTTGCTAGGAAGGTTTCAAAGGTTAGAGGTTTCATGGCAACAAGGAGAGGCTGACATAAAAGATGGGTAGCGCGACATGTAACGATAGCATCGAGACAACTAAGCATGGCAATGGTAGTAAAGGTATCCAAGGGTATGATCATCTTGCCTGGGATTCCGCAAGGGAGAAGAACGGATCCATGAAGAAGACGGAGCAACATAGTCGAGCGAATCCTCACAACTCCGGAACGAAACCGAAGCTAACAAGAGAAGCAGCCGGAAAAAAACAAGCAACACAGTAAACACACATAGCATAAACATGGCATACGATGCACATCCAAGTATGATGCATGTCCGGTTTAAATATGCATGGCATGGCAAAGTGCACAAACAAGTATTACAAGTTAAGTGGAGCTCAATATGCAATGAGTTGCATATTGACGAAACACCACATTTTATTAATTTAGTTGACTCTTATTTATTTACAAGACAAGATTAAATGTTTGTTAACATGGCAAGAGGTGAAGCATAATAAAACTACACTATTTAGACATTTTAAAAGAGGCCGGAAAATAACAACTACAATTCCGGAAAATCCCCATGAGCATGTTTAGCAATATTTAAACAACAACAATTCACACGTTTAAATGTTGTTAACATGATGCGGATGACATGATCAAGTTTATGCAAGTTTATTTTAAGGTTGACATGAAGAGATAAGAAGATGGTAAGGAATATTTGTCATCGAGGTGGAATGAAAGGGTGCCACGGCAACGATCCGAAAATGATGCCACGCAACATATCGGTTCCGGTAATCGTTGAGAGACCGGTGCAAAAGAAAGCTGGCGTGAGCGAGCGAAACAAGATGAAAGGTGGGGTGATCCCGTCACCGGGTTCCCACGGGTCGGCGACGAGGCAACCGAGGAGCACGACAAAAGATGAGACAGGCACGGTGCACACAAGGGCAAACATTTCATACAACACAAGCATTCACAAGCGTTCATCCACGGGGTCGTCTCGGTATACCTTCGAAGCGTGCGTTTCGGGGCGGTTCGAGATCGTCGAGGAACGTAGGGGAAGTAGTCGTTCACGTTCCGTTTCGGAGAGGGAAGTAGTGGTACACGTTCGTAGAGGAAGTAGTTGTTCTCGCGAGTCGTGGTACTTGTCGCGGCATCGGACGTAGTGGTACTCGACGTATCGCCGTGTAGTCGTACTTTCATAGCGGTCTTGCCGGTCTCGGTGTAGATGTACCCGTACGTAGCGGTTCGGGTTTTTTCGTAGATGTACTTGAGGCAACACCGGGTGTAGTCGTACACGATTTGGAGGGGTACTTGCGGGCTGTCAGCAAGTCTTGACTGGATCCACCGTACCGAAGACGAACATACGTATCTTGGCGTTCCTGGTACTTGAGATAAACAAAAACAACAACACAAAAAAAGGAAAAAGGCTGCGGGTCGGCTGCTCCTGGCCAGCCGGGAGGAGGCAACAGGGGCGCACGGGAGGGCGCGCTGCGGCGCGCGGAGCCGGCGCTGGAGGACGAGGGCCTGAGGGCCGGAGCGCGCTGGACTTGGTGAGGACGGGCGCGGTGGAGGCGCTGCCTTGGCGCGCGGAGGAGACGGAACCTCTGGCCGGCGCTGGGGCTCCCGGCGCGGACGGACGGAGGCGAAGGGCGCTGCGGCCTGGTCGAGGAGATGGAGGAGGCCGGATGCGGGAGATGGAGAGGCGCGGCGCGGTGCTGGAGACGCCAGCTGCGACGCTGGAGAGGGGGCCGCACGGGGCCAGAGGCGAGGGGATGAGGAGCTGGAGGGAGGGATCGAAGGGGAGCGTGAGGTGATGAGGATCGAGGGAATGGAAGGGTGCGGTCGGTGCGGCGCTGAGGAACTGAGCGAGGGGATGCGGCGCTCTGAGGGAGGTCGAGGGAGGAGCTGCGTCGATAGCTAGGGTTCGGGCGAAGGAGTGGGCCAGGAGGCTGGCTGTGGGTTGGAGGCCCAAGAGGCATGGGCCGCGGCTGGAATGGCCTAGAGGCCAGGCTGCTCTTCTCTATGAAGTTGCTCTCCCAATAAAAAAACAGAAAACACATCGAAGAAAAGAAAAGGAAGGAGGTGGCTAGGGAAGAATTAGGACATGAGGTCAATTTTACTGGACTCACAAAAATGTAAGGAATTAATTAAAATTGTTGGAGGGTCTTGTGGAGGAACCTCGATAAACGAGAAAAGAATTGAAGACAGGGTTTTGATGGAGAAACTTGAATTAAGAGGCATGGGGAAAAAATGCAAGTGTGTTACGGTGATCCCAAACAATGGAATATTTATATAGCTCCATATATTAGGAGGATATGTTTTAAAGAGAAGTCATTCTTCCCTCGATTTAAATGGACCGAAGGTCCACACAATTTATTTAAGTTGAGATGCAAAAATAAATAAGACATGATGACATGATGACATGATGCAATGCAAAAATAAATAACACAAGCACAATGTAACACACGGGAAAATCCGGAACATCTGAAATCTTCTGGAATCTTCTGGGACGTCGGTCTTCGGGCGTCACAAATGTCCCCCCATCAACCGCTTCCGCTTATATGCAGGGCACCGCAGCCGCGAGGGGGAAGTCCGTGTTTTCCCGGATTGGGGCAGGAAATTTGTCGCGCCCCTTAAATTTTTTTTCGGACGGGGGCGGGATGCGGCGTCTGGTCGGGCAGGCTTTTCGGCCCGCACCCGCATTTTGGCGGTTATTTTGCGGGTCAGGGGGCGGATGCGGGGTCTGCTGGAGTTGCTCTTAACTTGCTTATACGTGAACAGTGACCGCGAATCTCAAAGCAACCATGTGTGGTGGATTCTTTGCCGGTACATCCGGGCTCTCGCAAAAAAATACTCGATCTACTAGTTCCGTGGAAATGTCATGATGTATAACTTCCTGGGTTATTTTTGCAACTAAATTACCATAAACCGATCGGTCCATACATATCCCGGCGAGATAGGAGAGTGCAGTCGCCGAGTCGGACTGCACCAGCAGTAACTTGGTATGTTGCCGGGCTAGCGCTATATATACCGATATCTAATGCATGTATCTCTATCTCAAGAACTGCATTACAATTAAACAGGAAGCGGTAAGCCAGAAGATCACCGAGCCATCATATCTTCACAGAATCATACCCACTGTTGGCGTTCCATCTCCAAAAGGAAATTAAGTTGAAGTGTTGAACACAAACTAAAAGGACCTTGGAAAAAATTTAAAATAAAAATTCTTGTTTGCTAGACCTCCTTTTCTTTGCGAAAAAGATTCATATCATCAGAAGTACAAAGCACCTCAAACATAATGAAGATTACATAAAGATCTCTAGACCACCGGGCAATCACTACTGCCGTGCCGTAACAAGACCGCCATACATATCAAGAAAACCTTTGGTGCCTTTTACATCAATGTATGGGTTTGTTTCCTTTCCCCAAAACAAATATGTATGTTTAATTTATTTTATATAATTTTTAATTTATGTATTCATTTAGCTATTCTTTTAGATGCAATGTTTTCATTTATCTTTTTTTAAGTTTCACAATATGTTCGTTTATCTGTTGCTAGTACTAGAGCCTCCTCCCCAAAAAAGGCCTAGGGGTTTCTGCGACTCCTGCCGGCTGCGCCACCGGTCCGCCTCGTCTCAGGTAGTCTTAGGGTCATGGCAGCACGGTGGATCCCGACACCTGCCGGTAGAAGGGCTCTGTTTTTAGATGTTTCTTCAAATTTTTCTAGGGTTTGTGTCCTGCTCAGGAAGATGAGATGGTGGTTGCTCCCTGAAGATGGAATAAGGTTCTCCCCGCCTAGCCCCCGTCCCGTTGATTCATTCATCACCGTCGGTGGGCGTGTGGAGGTGTGCCTTCGGCGGATCTGTCCTTGATGGATTTTCGCAGATCTGGTCGTAATTCGTCTACTTTCATGTGTCTTCAGGTTGGATCCTTTCAATCTCTATTCTTTAATGACGGCGGTTATTGTTCTGGTATGTTGGTCTTATGGGGCTTTAGCACGACGACTTCCAGACTATCTACTACAATAAGTTTTGCCCATCTCCGATGAGGGAGGGCGATGACGACGGCGCGTCTTCGGCTCGCTTCAGTGTTTCTAGTCGTCGCTAGGTGATTTACGGATCTGGATGTAATTTTTATTATTTCTGATGTTCATTATACTAACATGATTAAAGATCGAAAGTTTTTCGGCAAAAAATATGTGTTCGTTTATCAAACAAATAACTGTCGCCCTCAACTCAAAAAAAAAAATGTAACTGTTGCCCCCAAAAAGAATGTTGCTCTGCTGGCTATGGGGCGAGGCCGAGTAATAAGCAGCAAAAAGGGCATCCCGCAACAGCAGACCAAGCAGGCAGAAAATGAAGTTGAGAGAGTTTCCCTAAATAAAGCAGACCAAGCAGAGGGAGCGAGGAGGAAGGCGCCGCTCTTCGTAGTGGCTAACAGCAACTCCAACTCGTCGATCCATTTCGTTCGCGCATATTTGTTTGGGTCGACGTCGCTAGAAAAGTCGGCCCAATGCGTCGACCCAAACGAACGCGCGTTTGCTTTTCATTCGCCTATCGACCCATTCTGGCCCAAATTTGGGCTTCATTTGCGTCGCCGCTGACACAAAGCGGACACGCGGCTCGCGCGCCTACTCCTCCTCCTGGCCCGTCAGTCGACGACACCGCCTGCCATTTTTATCTTCTTCCCCCACACGCCCCCTGCCCGTGCACAAACCCTACCTTCGGCCGCCGCCCATCTTCCCCGGCCACCTTGCTCGCCAGCCCCCTCACCTCCCCCTCCTCCCAGTACATCCATCGTCTTTGTGCCTCCCTACGACCGGCGCGGGGGTGCAAAGCAGAAGATCTACGACGACGGGATTTGCCACATCCTGCCGGCCGGATTTGTCGATCCCGGTCGTCGATGAGTGCGCCTTGCCATGGATTGGCTGGGTATCGGACCGCACAGCCACGGCAGTGCCTCCACGCCGCATGCAGGTGTTGAGGCCTCCTCTAGCCACTCGGATCAACCCCATCGTTGGTTCGCCGGCAATGCCACGGCCAACCTTTGCCCTGGCTCGGTGCTGGCCTAGAGGCTTGCCGGCTAACCGTTACCGCTCATAAAGTGCGATGACTGTCCGCGGCAGGTCGTGCACCGAGTCTCTTCGACGCCGTAACATCCTTAATGGGTGTTCATCAAATGAAAAAATAATGGGGTATGTGCTTATGTTGGTTCGGTTTTGTTTTCGGCTTCGGCCCAATTTTGGTAGCTTTATACTTGCTTAAATTTGTGTGTAGGAGGGATGCAAGTTTCGGTTTTGGAAAAAAGAGTACATCGATCTTTTGATCGAAAGGAAATTGCTAGATGTCCGTGAACTTGTAGTTAGAATTGAAGAAAGAGATGAGATTAAAGAAGAGACCAAAGGGGAAGCAATGTCTACCTCTTCACAATCGAAGAAGAAAGAAGTTGTAAAGCTCAAGAATCCGCAGATCAACAACGAAAACATAAAAATATTAGCCCAATTAGTGAAAGCAGTTATGGAAATTGGACATCTTTTAAAATATCTAATTATGTTTTTTGTTTATTTTGATATTGCTCTCGTAGCAAAGAATTGCTGAATGCGTGTATCAAAAATGAGTTTGATGAAATCAAAAAATGTTCATTGACAACCAAACATAGGTGTTGGTCGCGAAAAGCAAACGGCGGGGACGAAAAATATGTCGACGCATTGGACACACCATCGACCCAAACACAAAAGAAACGAACATGCTAACTCAAATGAAGAAAAGACAGACAAAATTGCCGTCCGTTTGAATCGGCTGGTTGAAGTTGCTCTAACCAGCCGTGCAGCACGCTCCACTAACAATAATATTACAAGCGAAAAAAAGTTTCAGTCGATGGCCATCCGACGCAGGTGGTTGCATCATCCTCATCGGATCCATCGCGCCGAGGCCGCAGCCAAGCTCTTGCTCAGCTCGCCCGAGGCGCAGGCCTTGGCAGCGGCCACGCCTGTTTTCTTTTTCGTGGCTACTATGTCGAACCTGATACGATGCCCCGCGTCCGCCTATATAAGGATTCGGAGCACTGCCGCTCGATTCATTCACCGGTGCGAGACAAAGACCTTGAGCTGTGCTTGCAATGGTGTCCGCCGGACGGTCGCTCCTCTACGGCCTGCTGGTGCTGGCCCTCCTCTGCGGCGGCGCTCTGGCGGCTCCGCCAACGCGCTACCTCTCCGTCAGCCTCGACCAGGTGGTCGGCTCCAAGGCTCAAGCCCAGTGCTATGATCCCTCCTCGTTTTCAGGTATGGGTGAGAGTACTACACCTGTCAAAAAGAAAAAAAACATGTCAAAAGAAAAGGTACGGAGTACTACGAGCGTGAAGTTACCGTGCAAACTGTTGATGCTTCGTTTAAAGAAAACAGAGTTATTGCTGCATTCTTGGGAGAAAGATTTTATTAGAGTTATTTGCTACGTGCGTGATTTTTTTACGGACCTTCATGCAAAATCAAAGTAATATAATATCGACTGAGACATAACGAAATCTAAGTCGACCGAGACTTAGCAAAATTGTTATTAAAATGCACGAGATATATCATCCATGCATTCACCATCTGTCTTTACTTTGAGATTTGTGGCGTGTTTTCTGTTTTTTGATACAATTTGTCTTGTTTGAAAACATTACATGTTTTTCTTTTTCTTTTTCAAAGTGTATTGTGCATCAGAAAATCTGCTTTGGTATGAAACAAGACAGTGAAATTTATACTTCCTCCAATTCATATTAATTGTCCCTCAAATAGATGTATCTGACACTAAATACGTCTAGACACATCTATTTCGTCGACAATTAATATGGATCGAGGGAAGTAATACACTTCGAAACAAAAAATATTGAGTAAACATTACATAACAGTATGATATAAAACAAAATTCGTCACACAAACTAAAGAACGTGTGATATGAATCTCGACGCAGTGACGGAAATCATTTCCCGGCCTACTTGCCGGGCTCTCTGCGGCATGGACAACTCCGCACAAAGGAAGTTGTGCTTAGAGTGTGTAACAAATCTACACAGCTATATCCATCCACTAATACACACATTATACTTTGGTGAACATGCCAAAGTTCTAATATAGGCACGAATGGGTCTAAGAATGTTACTCCCTCCGTTCACTTTTGTAAGTCGTTTCAGACAACTCAAAATGAACTGTTTTGCATATTGTCTGAAATGTCTTCAGGGTCTTATAAAAATGAACGGAGGGAGTATAAAAAAGCATCCTTTACTTTTTCAAGTGCAACTTCTTACCTGCATGCTAGTATTACAAAAAGGAGCAACTCGTATATGTAACACTAGTACATATGCCCGTGCGTTGCAACGGGCAAAAAAAAAAAACCTGCTTCAAAGAAATTTAACGAAAGTAAACAAATTTGATGGATATTTAAAGTAACCGAACATTATTTGTTCATACTTGAATATTTTTTATTAAACCAAATGTTTTTCATATAGAGCGGAGCAAACTAATTATATTTTGACATATTTGAACTAAATCGTACTCTAAACCTAGTCCATTTCCGGCTGGCCATGAGCATCGGAACTAAAGCTCCAGCTACGTCTTCGTAGTATTGCAAGCGGCTAATCGGCCAATGATTTTGAACCCGCCTTCAGAGGAAGCGAAATGGCGGTGGCCTTCCTAGGGCCGGAGCGCCGACGAACTCCCATGCTCTGCTCTTCTTCACTGCCGGCAACGCCTTTGGACGTGTCGCCTTCGTGGTCGTGGCAGCGAGGCGCGGGCGTGGCGGAGCTGGGAACGTCGTCCTCGTCCTCACTCTTGCCATAGACTTCGTCAGCCGCCTCGTGGATCTTTTTGAAGGTCGCCTCTATCTCTGCTTGATGCTAGCGGTACCGCCAGTGGTTGCGGTAGATTTCACATGCGGTGCGATATGAGTCGACAAGCACCTCCTGCTCCACCTAGTCCATGTTTGGCGCGATCGTTGTGCCAGCGGCGAGTTGCTCCACCGCGTGTCAGTGCTTGTTAAGGAGGCGGAGGTTGCACTCCTGGTCGGCTTGCGCCTATTACAACAAAGCCTTCCGCTCGTCCAACGCCATTTTCGGTGTAGTGAGCATGTGCCTAGCACATGGTGATGCTGACATGGACCAGCGAGGAGGGTGGTGGCGACTCGTCATCGGTCACGTCTTCCATTGGGACATCTGCAGCACCGACCTCCTTTGCTTGCCAGCAGCAATAGCGGCATCTCCGTCTTCTACTCGGACGAGAGCATGCCCAAATGGATTTGGAGCTCGAGGAGGCCATGAAGGGCGTGGTGCGGCGAGGAGGAAGATGGATGCAGCTATGGCTGGGGGTGGAGTTTAAATAGTCGACGAATGGCAAGAGAAGCACCAAGGTGGTTAATGGCGGAGTAGGTTCACCGGCAACCGTGCATGTTTAACTTAGGGAGGCGGAATGATGGCATGTCATTTAAACGCGGAGGAGTCGCGTGCATTGGGAAACGATGTGGGCGGCACTCACGACCGGTGCCGCTTCAATGCTAGAATGCCAGTGAGAGGTCGCATCGCTCTGAGCCGGCATGAATAAGACATCGGTGCTCTGGAGTGGCGCTGACCATTTCAGGCGGAAAAGGGTATGGGCAAAGGAAATATTTTTTGGGCGGGCCATTGTAGATAGAATCGAGCCTGACAACAATCCAGACGCCCGCAAAACTCACAGGTTGTTTTCAGATAATTGAAAAAAAGTAAGTTCGGACCAGTTGACGGACCAATATAGTCAAAATACGTCCGGAACATACGACCTGGACGGTTGCGGGCGTTTTTTGGGCCGGCTTAAAAATGCCGCATACTCTTCTAGAGTTTAGTACGTAGTTCATTTAAAGTATTTTACAAAATGTAGTTTTTATTAATTTGGAAGATATTTCATTCCCAATGCTTTTTTGCACTATTAATCTTGGCCCAAACGTAGTAACAACCATCACGTGTTGGGGCCGAGCAGCCGACACGTACACACATCAGGCCATCACGTGTCTCCAGCCGTCCAGCTTATCCATTCGTCTCTCCATCGCTAGCTAGCTTATCCATTCGTCTCTCCACCGAGATACACTGCATCTATCTCCCTTCCTCTCGCTCAATCTTTCCTTCTCATCCCAACAGTGCAGCCAGCAGCGGGATTTGTTGCGCTGTGAGCCGGCTCTCCGGCAAGGTTCATTCCCTCGTTGCCGGCGTGCGTCAATCGTGTGCAGGCCTGGATGGATGTGAAACCCCTAAAGTCGATGGTGCCCCCCGTTTCCACGGGAGCGAGCGCCGCCGGCAGATCTCGTCTCGTCTCCTCCTCTCTCTGTGTGTCTCTTGCTCTTATTTTCTCATATCGTTATATGCATGCAGGCTGATGTAAAGCCAAGTCGCTGGCGCCCCCTGTTCGAGACCACCACCAGATCTAGAGTTGCCGTCGGTTTCCGTCCCCGTCAACGACCACTGCCGCCCCCCCGTTCAAGACCAGCACCAGATCTGGAGCGCCGCCGCCGGTTCCCATCCCCGTCACGCCCGCGTCAAGGCGCCACCGCGAAACTCTCCTCCTCCTCGCCCTTCCCCGGTTCCTGTCCCCGTCAACGACCACCGCCGGCAGCCCATTCGAGAACACCACCAGATCTGGAGCGCCGCCGCCGGTTCCCATCCCCGTCACGCCCGCGTCAACGACCACTGCGGAAGCCTCCTCCTCCTCGCCCTTCCCCGTGGGTGGCACCTCTGATTCTCATCTTGGCGAGAATTTTCTGTAAATCATGATCATGGTTTGTTCATTTGTTCCCTTCCCTGGGGTATAAGTCGCCCTTGTTGTTCTCTTCCATGTATTGATTGGCTGTTTGATATTATGGATGATCTCTAAATGTATATAAATTGGTGAGAATCAGTTTTAAGGAAGGGAGGTGGGACAGAAAATCGAACATAAATCAAAATTTGCATGCCTGAAACTCTGTTGTTTCTGATGTATGATGTGACCGCGATGAGAATACTAAAAGATGTAGGGTCCTTTTTGTAAAATCAAAACGTTTTCTTAGATGCCCACTTTAAACAAGACTGCGGGTCGAATACCTAAAACAACAGGGGTGTTTCTACAAAAACGAAACGTTATCCTGTTTTGACACTTAAAAACGTACTGCGGGTTAATTAACTAAAACTGTAGGGACTTTTCTGTAAAATTGCTGACGACGTACGGGCTGAAACCCAACTTTCTTTATTATTAGGTAGAGAAGAGATATGTGATATGCAAATGATTCACAGGCGAGGCTTCTGGCAACAAGTTCGCCATCCATCCGTCTTGCGGCGGGGCCGACCCGGCGGGACGCAAGCGCGACATCCTCAGCCACGACCGAGCCCGGCTGAGCACCATCCGCCAAAGGTCTTACCCATGGGCCATGCCTCCCATGGCCATGCCTCCGATGTTACCAACCGTCGCCTTCCCTCCTATGTTCTTCCCGCCAAACCCCGCACCATCCGAGGGGATGCCTCCAGCCCCAGCCGTCGCCTTCCCTCCCATATACTTCCCGCCGGCCCCTGCACCAGCGGAGGGGCCGTCCGTCACCATCCCGGACGTCCCGGGGACCAGCGGCTTCAACATATCAGAGTTCGTCGTCGTCGTTGGCTTCGGCACGCCGTCTCAGCCGTCTGCCTTGCTGTTCGACACCGGCAGCGACCTGTCGTGGGTCCAGTGCCAGCCGTGCACCGGCCACTGCTACCAGCAAAACGACCCGCTCTTCGACCCGACCAAGTCCTCCACCTACGACGTCGTGCGCTGCGGCACGCCGGAGTGCTCGGCGGCCGGCGGCATGTGCAATGGCACCACCTGCCTCTACATGATCGGCTACGGCGACGGCTCGTCCACGTCTGGCGCGCTCTCACAGGAGACGCTGACTTTCTCCTCGTCGCGCACGTTCTCCAGCTTCCCGTTCGGATGCGGCACGTCCAACCTGGGTGACTTTGGCAGCGTCGACGGGCTGCTCGGCCTCGGCCGTGGCCAGCTCTCGCTGGCCTCGCAGACGGCCTCCTCGTACGACGGCACCTTCTCCTACTGCCTACCGTCTCACAACATGACTCGGCCCGGGTTCCTCAGCATCGGCGCCGCCCCGGACACCGGCAAGGTGCAGTACACGGCGATGATCAAGAAGCCGCAGTACCCGTCCTTCTACTTCGTGGAGCTCGCGTCAATCAACATCGGCGGCTACATCCTGCCGGTGCCGCCGTCCGTGTTCACCGACAAGGGCACCCTGCTCGACTCCGGCACCACCCTCACGTACATCCCCGCGCAGGCCTACGCCTTGCTCCGCGACCGCTTCAAGTTCACCATGAAGGGGAACAAGCCGGCGCCGCCCTTCCAGGAGCTCGACACCTGCTACGACTTCTCCGGCCAGAGCGCCATCTTCATACCGGGGGTGTCCTTCAACTTCAGCGACGGAGCCGTGTTCGAGCTCGACTTCTTCGGGATCATGATGTTCCCTCTTGCGGACCAGCCGGCCATCGGGTGCCTCGCGTTCGCGGCCACCGATCCCACGGATCAGTTCTCCATCATCGGCAACACGCAGCAGCGTTCCGCCGAGGTGATCTACGACGTCGCAGCCGAGAAGATTGGCTTTGTTCCCTTCAGTTGCTGATTTCCTTCCTTCCTTCCTTCATAAAAGAAATGAACCACGCGTATCTACGTACCTGCATGTGCCTGTAATTCTGTATCGTGTACTGTTTATTTTCGATTTCCAACTAATATGAATAAAGGGACTGAGGCGGTGTGTGCATATGAAAAGGGTGTGTGTAGGTCTCATCCACTCAGACTTAGGCCCCGTTCGGGAATGGACCACTCCCTCCGCTCCGCTCCGCTCCGCTCCGCTCGATGCTGAAAACGAAGAGCGACAGAATAGCTGCTCCCAAAAAATGAACTGCGCTCCGCTCCGCTCCACCATTTCAGCTCCACGGAGTTGGGAGCCGGAGTGTTGCCGAACGGGCCCTTAATCAAGTCTAAGTCAAATAATATACATAGTATATAACAAAGAAAAAGAAAAAAATGAAAAGAAATTTTGTACGAATCTTCCTGCGGGATCAAAGGAATATAACGTCGACTGAGACATAGCGAAGTCTAAGTCGACTGAGACTTATCAAAATTGATATGGAAAACGTTTGCCCATCTGATTTGAGAGGAAATCTTGGTCGCCCCCACGACCGACCACTTCTCCCGTCCTATCATGCATCATACTCGCTCCGTTTCTAAATATAAGTCTTTTTAGATGTTTCAATACGAATTATATACGGATGTATATATACTAGCAAAAGTGCCCGTGCGTTGCAACAGGAGAAAAAAATCATAATCTTCAATGGCCATGATCATATTTTGTTGCATCACCGAGATACAACACCACTCTCAATTTTGTGAAATCATGAAAAAAAAATAAACTCGTGAACATATTTGAAACCATTGTCATTTTTTAATTTCATGAAAACTTCTACAAACATTTGATCATTTTAAAAAATCAAGAATATTTTTCGAATTCATGAATATTTTATACTATTCACAAACATTTTTTAAAATTGTGAACATTAAAAAAGCGTTTCTTGAATTGGTGAACATTTCTTGAATGGATGAACATTGTTTTGGAAATTGGTGGGATATTTTTTGAAATTCATGAACATTTTTTTATTTAACGAAATTTTTTTATTTAATGAATATTTTGTGAAATGCATAATCTCTTTTGAATCAGCGAGCATTTTATGCATGAATAAACTATTTTGTAAGTCACAAATAATTTTTGAAATTTCAGGATATTTGTTCATTAATAAACATTTTTTGAATTGGCAATTTTTTTTCAATTTCATTAACAATTTTGAACAATTTTTTAAAAAATCATGAACTTTTTTTGATTTCTCGAACATTTTTGTTCAAAGTTTCAAACATTTTTTGAATAAGAAAAGACTTTTTTTATAAAATCGTGAACATTTTTTGAATACACAAAAAATTTATGATTTACTAAAAAATATGTTTCATAATTCCCATTTATTTTAATTTGGGAACTTTTTTGAAGTTCAAAATTATTTAAAGTAGAAAGAAAGAAAGCAGAAAAAACAAAATTAAAAAACAGGACGCCCGGACATGGACCGGCCCAAACGGTGGCGCTGCGTCCTCTCCCAGCGCGCAAAGCACAGTATAGGAGGTCCTACTGCATGAGCCGGCCCAGTTGGGAGATTGCCCTGTGTGATACGTTTTTTACCATTTATAGAAAAATGGCCCATGTGTTGTAACGGGTGCGTAAATATATTAACTGGTTAACATCAATGTCGAGTGTCCATATGCACAACACATCATATTGTCGATTTTTTTTCTTTTAAGAAAAATGACTCTTCGGGGGTTCGTGAGGTCGATGAGCGTCGGCGCCGGCCCGGCCCAGGCGAACGACGAGTTCCAGAGCGCCGTCATGTCGGGCTGTGCCGGCGCAAGTAGTGCCGGGGCGGGGGGTTGTGCGGCCGCCTGTGCAGCCGCGGCCTGGCGCGCCTCCTCCTCGGCCTCGCGCTGCTCCTCCTTGAGGTCGCGCTCGAGCATCTTCTCGTACTCGCCTTGACCGTGCTCCTCTGTCAGCCGGCGCTGTTTCCACATCTCGAGGTACGCATGCTCCTGCTGCGGCGTTGCCCCCATCC
This sequence comes from Secale cereale, assembly GCA_902687465.1. Classification (NCBI taxonomy): domain Eukaryota; kingdom Viridiplantae; phylum Streptophyta; class Magnoliopsida; order Poales; family Poaceae; genus Secale; species Secale cereale. Next base: position 552,879,859 of record LR738712.1, read on the forward strand.
AGACCGGCGGCGCGCTTACCCATCGCCGGCGTTGCCCCCATCCAGACCGGCGGCGCGCTTACCCATGCTCTTTAAATATAAACATATATATAGTTTAGAGTATAAATTCATTAATTTTGCTTTGTATGTAGTCCATATTGAAAACTCTAAAAGGATTTATATTTAAAGAACGGATGAAGTATTCCACAAGAGCCGCAAATATAATTGCGCGTGCGAAAGTGACAATGCCCGCGGCAGTTTTGTCGCACGGCGCCCAACGCGCTGTACAAAACCAGCGCGCGGGCGCCCGCCAACTGTCGTCTTCATCGCACTTCTTCCCCGCCGCGCCCTTCTTCCTCGCCGCCAGCGCCCTGCCGCTGCTGCCGCGCCCTTCTCCCCACGCCGCCGCGATGCCCCCGGAGCAGCTTTGGCTTCCGCGGCGTAAGCCGCCGCTGCCGCGCCTTCTCCACACACCGTCGTCATGCCCCTGCGTCCTCGGAGCAGCTCCGGCTTCCGCGGCGTCCGCCTCCGCCCCTCCGGCTTGTACTACATAGAGATCTGCTCCGGTGATACGCAGCTTGTGCTCAGGACGTTGAGATCGCCCATGAGGCCGCCCGCGCATACGACGCGGCGGCGTGGCGCCTACGGAGGCCACCGGTACAGATGAATTTCGTCGACATGCGGACGCGCGAGCAGGCGCGGGAACTCTCCCCCCTCCCCGCGGCTAACCACTGCGGAGGAACAAGGTTGAGCGAATCGGGCGGACAGGCGTGAGCAGAGGCACTGGCGGAAGCCCAGTGCGAATTAGGACACCTGCGTGGACCTGGGATGATCATCGATCGGTCGACGCAATTCTGTCGTTGGACTACAGTACCGAGGAGGACAAGGAGTAGTTTACGTCAACGCGTTTATCTAATATATTTGCACAGTAGTATGGTAGTACCGTTTTTATCATTGTAATGTATGAACTAATTTGTGGTGTTGGGCTTGAACTATGATATGAATTTATCTATGTACATGTTCTTCATATTTTTTGTATGCGTCGCTTCATTTTGTTTTCAAGCACCGGTTGCTCGCGCGCGCTAGATTTTGCAGTGCATGCTGGAGCTATAGCAGCGCGCCATATTTTCCAGCGTATACGGGAGCAAACACGTCACGCACGCTAAAAAACGCTTTTTCGGCACTGTATAATTTTTTTTAGCGGGCGTTTGTTGGAGATGCTCTAAGAACGCATAACAGTAACTTAAGTAGCTGCTGCTTATCCATCAGCTAGCTAGCTAGGCTAGGCGGAGATAACTCCACTCCACACATACACATCACCTTATTTTTCACTAAGAGCCATCTAAATCTAGTGACGTGCGAGAGCCTTATTTCTGAAGAACCAACCTTCAATATACTGGTAACATGCATGCTATGGATAGACGCATGCATGCTACGTACGTGCTGCTTTGAGTGGCTTAATCGATCAGCAGCGGTTGTCGACGAATCCGACCTTGCCTTCACGCAGATCGTAGACCACCTCCGTGTACGCCTGCGCCAGCGACCCGATGACGGCGACGCCCGACCCGTACGCCGGCGCCGGCGCGAACGCCAGGCACGCCACCGAGAAGATGTTGTGGGGGTCGCTGAAGTACATCATCTGCTCGATCCCGAGCTCCAGGCTCGCCCCGCCATCGAAACTGAGCGTGATGGTCGGTATGTCGACAGTGTTCAGGCCAGTGAAATCGTAGCACGTGTCCAGCTCGCCCGACGCCGGCGCCAAGGTGTAATTGTTCATCCACCATCTGAACAGGTCGCGCAGGTACTCGTACACTTTCGGCTTCAGGTAGGTGAAGGTCGTCTGCACCTCGATCAGCGCGTCGCTGGCGAGCTCCTGGGCGGCGATCGGGAGGTCGATCCCGCCGATGCTCACTTCGATGAGCCTCAGGAAGTAGAGGTTCCGGCGGGGGGCTCTGCTGTGCAAGGTGGCGTAGCTCACGCGGCGGCCGGCGAGCTCCGGCCGGGTGGTGCCGAATGAGAGGAAGCCCTGGGACTCGGCGCCCCTGGGCAGGCAGTAGGAGAAGGCGACCGTGTCAGGGGATAGAGCGACCCGTGAGGCCAGCGAGTAGCGGTCCCTGCTGAGGTCGAGGACCCCCGACGTGCCGTCCGTCGGCACCTCGCTCATCATCTCCATGCAAAGGAACCTGAAGCCGGGCACGCGGACCGACGGCGCCACCGTGAGGGTGTCCTTCTCCATGGTGCCGTTCAACACGACGGAGCCGTTGTGTGTCAGGCTGAAGGTGCAGCCGGGGGTGGAGCAACGGGTAAAGGGGCAGCCTTCCCATGTCCTGCCGCATGGAACGTCGTAAAGGGTTGATGACAGGGAGTGGGAGGGGTTGAAGACCTTGTCGCATGGGTTTCCGGCGGCGCATGGCTTGCACTGGAGAAGCGTGGCTCCGACGGTGGCCGTGTCGAATCCCACGGTGATGTTCTGCGCCGGAGTGCCCAAGCCGACGACGACGTGGTATTCCGACGCGTCCGGAAGATCCACGAGCGGGGTGCCTGTCGAGGGGATCGTCAGACCAGGACTGTCCGCTGACTCGTCGAGGAGCCCGCGTAGGCGGAGGGCGTCGCGGCTGGAGGCGTCGCCGACCGAGGGCATGCTCTGGTCCAGACCGGCGGCGGAAGGAGAGCACGGGCTCAGCCGATGCGTCACAGCCAGTCCATTGCCATCTCCTACAGGGCGTAGACGAGTTACCAACTTCATTAGCATAAAGAGCAAACCCATTTGCAAATACATGATGAAGATACTACAGAATTTTCACCAGAAGGGTCGGAGGAGCAGGTCCATGGTTTCTCCGACTCATGGGACGAACGGGTGATGACATGCTTCCCACCATTGATGGAGCCTGTGCGGTAGGAGCTGCCGAGATGAGGAGCAAGGACGAGCAAGCACAAGAGCAGACAGGAAACGGCGGAAGCCATTGTAGCTAGTGGAGACGGTGGTGGTTGCATGGTACCTGGCGCGCGGAAGCCTGCCTATATATAGCCATGTGTGCGAGCACATGACGTACGTCGAGGACGTCAGCATTGTTCTTGTTTAGCAGCTGGGTTCTTCTATGACGACTGAGATCAGATAGATGGGCATCATATAAAATCGTTATTCTCAGCCTTGTGCTTGTGGTTCCTCTTGTTTAAAATGCTTCCACGATCAGCCCAAAGCTTCCCGCACGTATAAAAAGCGTGTGCATACGTAAGTGGATCGATCGGGATTACCGTCCGTGCGTGATTCCAACACTGAGGCTAAAATTGCACCGCTAGCCGGCACAAGTGAGCTTTCAAATATATCCACCCATATCAATACCTTCATTGCCAGTTTGCAAAGGTTCAATTTTGTTGTTACCTTGCATCTACTCCATCCGTTCCTAAATATAAGTCTTTGTAGAGATTTCACTAAAAAACACGTACGGATGTATATAGATGCATTTTAAAAAGTAGATTCACCCATTTTGCTCCGTACGTAGTTCATAGTGAACCTCTACAAAGACCTATATTTAGGAACGGAGGAAGTAATTGCTTACCTTCATTGCTAGTCGCAAATGTATTTTTTTTGTAACATAGGACGTTGTTACCTTGCATCGGCCAGTTGTCTCGGTACTACTCCATCAACATTTTGCTCCTTCGCGTGCCGATGCATCATCTTTGTCACCTTGCCTTACCAAAATAAACGCTTCAATAGAACAAACCTGTGATTGCTTGGTTAAGAGCAACTCCAACACAAAGACCCAAACGTGTTAAATTGTAATCCAAATTCTAGTACCGTATTGGACTAGACGTAGTACAACCGGTGTGGGTGTTGCGTTGCCGTCGACGCGTACGAGTACAACTCGTTTACTTGTCCTCCAAAGACTCTCATGTATTGCCCTCTTATATACCCCACGTAGTCGCACCTAATACGGCCTGTCGTCTCGTGCTTGTAATACTCCTCCTCATAGTGATTGCGTCTTCGTGCGTCCGTGGTTTTCTTCCGCAAGGGCTTCCACGTTAAATCCGTATCTCTCTATCTCGTTTATTTTTCTCATTATTATCTAACAAGTGGTATACAGAGCTGAGGTTCGCAGATACGAGATTGGAGACGAACGAGAGAAGCTAGGGCTGCGTCAAGTTCGGCGCCGCCGCAAGTGGCCGAGTTCGACAAGGTTTTGACGGCTCATCATCTTGTGTCCAGATCAAGATAGGATACTGATTTTTCCTCTACACCGAGATCCAGACGAATCCGCTGCACCGAGCCGACGTGTTGCGTGATTTAATCAGGCCACCGCTGCTCCGAGTCTCAAGGCGAGAGAAGCAAAGCCGCAACCCCACACAAGTCAAATCCATTCAGTTATACTACTTCAAGTACAGGCGTGTCCTATTGCTCACGTGATCAGCTAGTACTAGTTGGTCTGTACTATTCATCGCTGATTCTTATGTCCACACCCCATGCTACCAGGTGCTATTTATCTTTTTTCTATTTGATCCGCATAAATTAAATTCTGCCAAGAATTTTCTATCGGCTTGTACTACTTTGTGTACATAGATTTATCTACTCATGGCATTCATGAAGTACGATCTTCCGCTGCTGGACCGTGACACAAGGTTTACCCTATGACAAGTCAAGATGCGGGCGTTGTTGGCACAGGCCGACTATGATGATGCACTGGATAGTTTTGGGAAGAACCGAATTGAGGACTTGACTGACGAGGAGAAAAGAAGGGATCGCAAGGCTTTGTCACAAATTCAACTCTATTTGCATAACAATATTTTGCAGAAAGTTTTGAGCGAGAAAACTGCCGCCGCTCTATGGTTAAAGCTAGAAAGCATTTGCATGACAAAAGATCTTACGAGTAAGATGCATCTGAAGCAAAAATTATTCCTGCACAGGTTACCCGAGGGAGGTAATGTTTTGAATCATATTTCAGAATTTAAAGAGATCATATCCGATCTAGCTGCAATGGAGGTTAAGTATGAAGAGGAAGATACTGCTTTAATATTACTTTGTTCACTGCCAAGTTCTTATACCAATTTTAGAGACACCATATTATACAGTCGTGATACTCTCACACTTAATGAAGTTTATGAAGCTTTGAACTCTAAGGAGAAGATGAAATTAATGGTGCCTCATGATGGTTCGAGTTCATCCCAGACCGAGGGATTATCTGTTCGTGGCAGAACAAAGGAGAAGAACTCCAATACTGAAAACAGAGGCAAAAGTAAGAACGGCCACAAGGGCCGGTCGCAATCCAGAGACAATGAGTATTGTAGATATTGCAAGAGAGACGGGCATGACATCTCAGAGTGTTTCAAGTTGCAGAATAAAGAAAAGAGGAAAGGTAACAAACAAGGTGAAAATTCTGCTAACGTTGCTCGTGATGATAGTTCCAATGATGCTCTTGTTGTTATTGCTGGATGTGCTGAGACCAATAATGAGTGGGTACTTGATACTGCATGTACTTTTCATATGTGCCCGCATAGAGATTGGTTTACTACTTTTGATTCCACTACTGCTGCTGGTCTCATTTTGGGTTTTGATAATTCACCATGCAAGATTGAAGGCATAGGTTCTGTTCGAATCAAGATGTTTGATGGCACAATCAGAACTTTGACAGATGTTCGGTATATTCCGAAGATGAAGAGAAATCTTATCTCTGTGAGTGCCCTTGATGCAAAGGGATACAAGTATTCAGGTGGAGATAGTGTTTTGAAGGTCACCAGAGGTTCCCTTATTGTGATGAAAGGTGACATAAGTTCTACCATTTCAGGTAACGCTACTCCAGTTATTTCAAAGAATTCTGATTGTGATGCTGCTAACCTTTGGCATATGCGTCTTGGACATATGAGTGAACTTGGTTTGGCAGAGTTAAATAAGAGAGGTCTTCTTAAAGGATACGAAACTGGTAAATTGAAATTTTGTGAGCATTGTATTTTCGGCAAGCACAAGAGGGTGAAGTTCAATACTTCGACTCATACAACTGAAGGTATTCTTGATTATGTGCATTTTGATTTATGGGGACCATCTGGCAAGAAGTCATTAGGTGGTGCTAGTTACATGCTGACTATAATTGATGATTATTCAAGAAAAGTTTGGCCTTATTTCTTGAAGCATAAATGGGAAGCATTCTTAGCATTTAAGGAGTGGAAGATTATGATTGAAAGACAAACTGAAAAGAAGGTAAAAATACTTCGCACTGATAATGGTATGGAATTCTGTTCTAAGCAATTTGCAAATTATTGCAAGTCTGAAGGCATTGTCAGACATCACACCGTTCCTTATACTCCTCAAGAAAACGGTGTTGCTGAGCGTATGAACATGACCATTATTTCCAGAGCCCGTTGCATGTTGTCCAATGCAGGTTTGCATAGGCCTTTTTGGGCTGAGGCCGCTTCCACTTCTTGTTATCTCATTAACCGTTCACCATCTATTGCTCTTAATAAGAAAACTCCAATTGAGGTATGGTCTAGTTCACCTGCTGATTATTCACATTTGAGAGTTTTTGGTTGCACTGCTTATGCTCATGTTGATAATGGAAAATTGGAGCCTAGGGCTGTTAAGTGCATCTTTCTTGGTTATAAGTCTGGCGTTAAAGGTTTTTAATTATGGAATCCTGAAACCCAGAAGGTTGTTATTAGCAGAAATGTTATCTTTAATGAATCTGCTATGTTACATGATGCTCCATCTACTAATGTTCCTGTTCAGAATGAACAACAGGCTACTATTTAGCATCCTACTGTTCAGGTGGAGCATGTTATTAATTCAGGTGATACATTATCTTTAATGAATCTGCTATGTTACATGATGCTCCATCTACTAATGTTCCTGTTGAGAATGAACAGCAGGCTACTATTTAGCATCCTACTATTCAGGTGGAGCATGTTATTAATTCAGGTGATACACCCGGTAATGAAAATGTTGATGAACATGATGAACCCGTCGTTGATGATGAGCATGGCACTCCCACTCCAAATCAGCCTATTGTTCCACCTGGTTGGAATCTTGCACATGACAGAGTTAGGCGGGGTATTGATAAACCTAAACGGTTAATTGAAGAGTGCAATATTGTTTCTTTTGCTTTATCTGTTGCAGAAGAAATTGAAGGTAATGCTGAGCCTTCTTCATATTCCGAGGCTATTATTTCTGGTGATAGTAATAAGTGGACGACTACTATGCATGATGAGATGGAATCACTTGAAAAGAATGGCACTTGGGATTTAGTAAGATTACCTAGAGAGAAGAAACCTATTCGTTGCAAGTGGGTTTTCAAGAGGAAAGAAGGTGTTTCTCCTAATGACGAGACAAGATATAAAGCAAGGTTAGTTGCTAAAGGTTATAGCCAGATTCCAGGTATTGACTATAACGAAGTCTTTTCTCCTGTTGTGAAGCATAGCTCTATTCGCACTTTACTCAGTATTGTTGCCATGCATGATTTTGAGCTTGAACAATTGGATGTTAAAACTACATTCTTACATGGAGAATTAGAAGAGGAAATTTATATGGAACAACCTGAAGGTTTTGTTATTCCTAGAAAAGAAAAGCTTGTCTGCAAGTTAAAAAGATCTCTTTATGGATTGAAGCAATCCCCTAGACAGTGGTACAAGAGATTTGACACCTTTATGCTCTCTCGAGGTTTCAAAAGGTCTAATTATGATAGTTGTGTTTATTTGAAAACTGTCAAAGGTTCAACTATTTATTTGCTCCTTTATGTTGATGATATGCTAATTGCTGCAAAGAGTATGTCAGATATTAATGAACTAAAGAAGCAATTGAGTAATGAATTTGAGAAGAAGGATTTGGGTGCAGCAAAGAAAATTCTTGGCATGGAAATATCCAGAGATAGACCATCTGGAAAATTATATCTAAGTCAGAAGGGATATATTGATAAAGTTCTTCGTCATTTTAATATGCATAATGCCAAGCCGGTAAGTACTCCATTAGCTGCACACTTCAAATTATCATCAACTTTGTGTTCTAAGTCAGATGCAGATATTGAGTACATGTCTAGAGTTCCCTATTCGAGTGTAGTTGGTTCACTTATGTATGCCATGGTTTGTTCCCGTCCGGATTTATCATATGCATTGAGTGTTGTCAGTAGATACATGGCTAATCCTGGAAAAGAGCATTGGAAAGCAGTTCAGTGGATTTTCAGATACCTGTGAGGTACTTCTAATGCTTATTTACAGTTTAGGAAAACTGGAGATGGACTTGTTGGTTTTGTTGATTCTGATTTTTCTGGTTATTTGGATAAGAGAAGATCACTCACAGGTTATGTTTTCACCATTGGTGGTTGTGCTGTGAGTTGGAGAGCAACTTTGCAGTCTATTGTGGCTTGTTCCACTACTGATGCCGGGTATATGGCTATTTCTGAGGCATGCAAAGAAGCTATCTGGTTAAGAGGTTTGTACACTGAGCTTTGTGGAGATTCATCTTGCCCTACCGTATTTAGTGATAGTCAAAGTGTTATATATCTTACAAAGAATCCTATGTATCATGAGAGAACGAAGCACATTGATGTCAGATTTCACTATATTCGAGATGTTGTTGCTGGAGGCAATTTGAAGGTATGCAAGATAAGTACTCATGATAATCCTGCTGACATGATGACAAAGCCAGTTCCGACCAATAAGTTTGAGCTTTGCTCAGGCTTAGTTGGTATTTCTCACTAGTCCTATGGACTTTGATGCACAAGGTGTTTATGCTGATTTGGATGGAGTTATTCACTTTCTTCGACTACTGGAGGGAATTTGGCTCAAGGTGGAGACTGTTAAATTGTGATCCAAATTCTAGTACCGTGTTGGACTAGACGTAGTACAACCGGTGTGGGCGTTGCGTTGACGTCGACGCGTACGAGTACAACTCGTTTACTTGTCCTCCAAGGACTCTCATGTATTGCCCTCTTATATACCCCACGTAGTCGCACCTAAGACGGCCTGTCGTCTCGTGCTTGTAATACTCCTCCTCATAGTGATTGCACCTTCGTGCGTCCGTGGTTTTCTCCCGCAAGGGTTTCCACGTTAAATCCGTATCTCTCTATCTCGTTTATTTTTCTCGTTATTATCTAACAAAACGCACATGGATTTTATCCCTTATTTTGTCCATTTGGTTCATCTATCTGCCTAGCGGGTATGGGGTGGACATACGCGGACTGTGGATCAACTCTAGGCGGCGGCTGATGCTGGCACCGTGCTGGTCGCCGACGCCGCCAGCGAATTCTGGTTCCCGGTTCTCTTGCCTTGATTCATCTGACGCGGAGGAGGCGGCGCAAACGGGTGATGTCTCCTCCCTCGACAACTCTTCTCTACTGTATTCTGCAGTTCGTCAGAGGAAAACAGACGTGGAATTGGCTGGCAAATTATGGGCGAACATTGGCTACCCTACTCCGGCGTCTAGGGTTTGGGAGAGACCGTCAGCTCGACGGGCAGGTGAGGTTTCTTGTGTTTCCAGGTCAGAAAAGATCGGAGAACCCTCGCTGGTCATGGTGGAGGGCGCGGTGGTCTCCTCCCCGGATGTGTTGGGCTCAAAGGAGTCGTCGGCGATGGTTGCCGCGGCCACCCGCGGCGTCTTCGGGGTTCCCGGCCGGCCGAGGCCTCTGATCAAGCCTTGGATTGGTCCGATCCCGCCACCGCGGTTGTCACCGCCAAGAACACTCGGCGATCTCCTGTCGCGAGCATGTCTCGGCGATGGGGGGACCTCGCCGGAGTTTGTGGGCATGCGCTGTCTTCGGGCCAGTTCGGGCAGGCCGTCGCAGCTTCCGATCCGCCATCTACGGCTGCCCAGGTCAGATCCTTGATCAGACGTATCCTGTGCGTCCGCTGCGGATAATTAATCTCAGCCGCTGGCTCGGACACATGTGGAACATGGCAGACCGGGGAGTGAACCCTAGGTTCAATCGCTCCTTCGCGGCTGTCGTCGGCTCTCCTACGATGACGTGCAGCGATCTATCCGCGCCACCGGGCACCTCTACCGGCCACCAGCCCCATCCGCCTCCAAGTTCTTCTCAACCGTCTACTTCTCCGCCAGGTGGCGCTGCTGGCTTCGCTTCGAGTGTCTACCAACCGGTGCAGGTCACGCAGCCATATGCGACGCCGGGACCTTTCGTGCCGGCGCGACAACCGCCGGTGCAGCAGTCCTCAATGTATCAGGCGCAGTTTCAGCAGCCGTTTTTCGCTACCTCGGGTCAGTTCTTGCAGCAGCAGTCATTTCTCCTTCAACCAGCGGGTGGCTTTGCGCAGCAGCAACAGCAACCGGCAGCGTTTCAATCCGCGGCGAACAACTATGTGCAGCACTCTGGTACTCCTACCGGGGTGCATATAGTTGCCGGCTTCAGCGCCCGCCCGCCACATAACCCATCTACCACCGGAGTCCATGCCGCTGCACGTCCTCGGAAACCAAAGGGTAGTAAGGGTGGCCGTCATAAAGCTCACCATGGAGCAGTATTGCCATCTACCACTACTCCACATGCACCCCCTATGATGCCGCCCTTGGAACAGGTGCCCGCTTTGGCCTCTTCGTCTATGATGGCAGCGGGTTATGGGCAGAACGCTCCTATGCAGTTGAGCTCGATGCAACAATAGCCTACAACTACGATTCAACCTTCAGTGGCAGCCGAGGTTGCAGCAAATCCTAAGAAGGTGTGGTGCTCTAAGTGCCAATCTGCAGGGCACACATATGATGACTGCGAGACACAACATGATTGTTTAATTTGCAACAAGACTAATCACCTGATGACTATGCGGTGTTGCCCTGCTCTCAAGATGCCGAAGCCAGTGGCGATGCTGTGTGGATATGGAACTGAAAATATGGCCTTCTTTCAGATGCCCGGCAATGTCTGCAGGGAGGATCTTTCACCACAGGATTCACTAATGGCGTTGGTATCTATTTCTGGTGGCTCTATAACTCCCAGTATTGTGGAGGCAGAGGTTGCTAGAATTGCTTAGTACCAACTGCAGTGGACGTGGGAGGCCATACCGCATGGCCATGACACTTTTCTCATGTCCTTCCCGAGTGAGGAAGTTCTACAGAGGTTGACTGGGTTTGTAGTTTTCATCAAGTCTCACAATGTCACTATCGAGTTTAAGCCTTGGAAGTCAGAGGAGATATCACAACATTTCGAGCAAATACCTATTTGGGTGCACGTGCATGGGGTGCCTCACGCTCTCCGACACTTCTTGGGTCTTTGGGTGGTTGGCTCGGTGATTGGCGCTACTCTTGACATTGGTCTTCTCTGTTTGCGTCGTAGAGGAATTGTTTGTATCCAGGTAGCAGTGCTGAACCTTGACGCTTTCAAAAGTAGCACAATTGATTCTCTCTCTTCTGATGTGGTGGTTCAAAGGAAAGGTTATGAGTTCCGGTATAGTTTGGAAAAATCAGACTTCCGTGTTGATAGTGATTTTGTGCCTCGAGTCTGGGAGCACGACGATGATCCAAGGGGCGACAAGGGGCATGACAGGGAGGATACAGTGAAGACCAACGATCCAAGCAAGAGGTCCAAAAGCACTTCATCATCCAACAACCCTTCGGCCCCTCCTACCTCGGGCGGAGTGGTGCCCATGCAGATGGCCATTGCCGTCACACCACCGAACCCTCATCGAGGCTTACCTGCCACGGCTGCTTCTTCGTCATTAAAGGGGTCTTCTTCATCGGCATCAGCTACTTCGTCTAAGGCTGCTCCTCCTCCGACGTCGGCACCCCGGTCTTTGACGCTGCCGGCACCGACTCACTGGTCGACACCTCCCCTCGACGAGGGGAGTCACATGCGCCCCATACCTGAGTGGTTGGCACCTGCAGTGGTGATTGCAAGCACTCCATCGTCGCCACCATCGCCTGTACCTATCTCTCCAACTCGACGGGGAGTGATCTTCTCCCCGTTTGTTCGAGCTGGCCAGGAGTCTGCCATGGCGGAGCTGCACACACTGTCATCTACTCCTCCGTCACCGGGGGGG